>CP139501.1:307927899-308527899 GCA_021014915.2 Artemisia tridentata subsp. tridentata | reverse complement strand
CATTTCCTATCAACCTTACCTTTCTTATCGTCACGATCTTTCCGAGAGGATTTCTTTTCATCACGAGGTGGTTTTACAAACTTTCCTCGTCTCCTGAAGAATTTCTTGAAATCCCTCACGGCCATGGCATACTCTTCATCATCACTGTTTGAACAAGACTCATCATCATCACTTGACTCGACTTTGGCTTTCAAGGCAATAGACTTAATCTTCTCCTTTTTGCCTTTGACAATTTCCGAGTCTTTTTCCATAATCATTTCGTGAACTTTTAGGTTTCCTATGAGCTCATCCAGTGTCATGCTTGAGAGATCTTTAGATTCTTCAATAGCTGTCACCTTTGCTCTCCATTTCGGATGGAGTGCTCTTAGAAATTTCCTGACAAAATTCTTACTAGAAAAAGATTCATCAAGTGCTTTAAGTGATGTAATAATAGTATTGAACTTAGCAAACGCACTATCAATGGTCTCATCTTCAGAGATAACAAATTGTTCGTATTGTTGGACAAGAAGATCAATTTTGTTATCCTTTACTTGTGAGTTCCCTTGATGTGTGATAATAAGAGATTGCCAAATATCCTTAGCCGTTTTACACATAAAAACTCTTTCATATTCTTTCTTAGGTAAGGCATTATAAAGCATCATTTTGGCTTCATTATTTTTGGCAATTAGTTTCTTTTGCTCATCACTGTGACGAGTAAGAGAAGCTCCTTCATCCCGACCACCCGAAATATTATTACTAATAGGTTTGTAATCACCATCAACTATAATATACCATAGATCTATGTCCTTTGACTTTACATAAGTCTCAAAGCGATTTTTACAATAAATAAAACAATTTGGTTCAAATAGAGGTGGTCTCTGCATAGATTGCCCTTCTTTAAAGTTTTCAAAATCCATGGATCGTTTTAAGTTTTAAAATACAATATATTTTAAAGAACTTAAGTAACGTAGCTCTTGATGCCAATTGTGGAAAACTAGAAGGGGGGTTGAATAGTTTTTACCGTTTTTCAAGTTTTATTTGCTTTGTTACTATATGTTAATTTCAAAGGAACAATCACAAATAAATAATCACACAATGTAAACAAAAGATAAAGAGAGGAAAGATCAAACCACACGACACTGTTGTTTATAGTGGTTCGGCTACAAGGACTCTCTTCCTTGCCCTACTCCACTCCCCGAGTTTCCTACTCGAGAGTTTATCTTTCACTAAGAAACAAACTCCTTTTCTAGGTGGAGAAAACCTTTACACGTCACTTACTTCCTTTTACGGTACTAAGCTAAACACCGGGTTCTTTCACAAGGTAGAACCAACCTGACGTCGCCTATTTACTTTACCGACACTAAGCTAGATGTCGAGTTCTTTACACGGGTACAACTACTCCCTACACTCTTTGTGCTTTAAGGACTAAAGCACTAACCACACTCACTGATTTACAAATGCTAGATATGATGTGTGAAACAAACTACAATATCACACAGTAATGCAACTAAAGGATTACGGTTCTGTAGATCCTTGAATGCTTGATCTTGTTTCTACAAAAAGAAAGATCAAAGTGAAATGCAACTATGAATGATGTTAGTAAGATATGTACTGAATGAATATGTGTGTTAAAGCTATATGAGTGATGAGAAAGCCAAATGATCAGCTTGCTATTTATAGGCAAGCTGATCTTCAGCTCACGGATCCCACGGATCCCTCACAAGGGATCCGTCCTTCATTGGATTTGGATCCGTGGATGTGACAGCTAAGGTTTACTTGTATCTTACCATATCTTACCAAATCATCCAAGATCCTCAAATCTCAACTATGTATCTTGCAAATCTAAACAAGATATATCAAAGATATTGTATGTGATGCATGCAATGATGTCATGGAATGATTTTAGAATTAAAGTTTCCTTTTAAGGAAACAAGTTACTAAATAAGCAAACTTGTAATTCTTGGTTATTATGTGAAGTGTAAAATGTGTACTTAAGAGACTTAAGCTAGTATTTATTATTTGCTAAAAGATATTCCTTTTATTTGTCATTAACAAAACTAATGAAAGATCAAAGAATATAAATAACGTTTTTGAGACGCTATTTGTATTAACATTACATTCAATGATTCCTCGACCATTGAGGTTTCCTTGTTCAAAACTATGTATGCTTTACTAGTTTGTGAATATCCTAGAAATACACCTTCATACGACTTTGGGTCGAATTTGGTGAGATAGTCCTTTGTGTTTAAAATGAAGCACTTGCTTCCAAACACTCTAAAATACCCTAAAGTAGGCTTTTTGCCTCTATATAACTCATATGGAGTTTTTCCCAAGAATGGCCTAATTAGAACTCAATTTAGAATATATGTAGATGTATCTACAGCGTGACACTAAAACTTTTGAGGTATGTTTTGTTCATTTAACATAGTTCTACTCATTTCTTGAATTGTCCTATTTTTCCATTCTACTACACCATTAGATTGTGGAGTTCGAGGAGCCGAGAAGTTATGTGTTATTTGATGCGTGGTTTTGCGACCTTACAACAGGTTTTACCTCTTGAGGGATCTCAAGAGGCTTGCAATCCCCACCAGGCAGTGTACCTGACTGATGTAGTATAGTGAAGTGGCAAGTACCAGAGGATTGATCGTTCTCTAGGGGAATAGTGTCGTTAGGATTGAAAAACTACTCTAATAGGTCTATGGGTGAGGGAAGATTCTTTTTGTATTTTTATAATTTTATGAAAGCAAGTAAAATCTCGGGTTTGAAGGAGTGGGCGGAATTAGTTGCTAGTCAACTAACCCAAATAACTACAAATGCAAATAAAATAAAATAACTGAAAATGAAAAGGTTGTGAAACTTATATGGGGAGAAATGTGTTTACTTAGATTTCCTTACTCCCTAACTATCTTTTACCGGTTGATTAGTGTGTATTAATTGCGTGGATGACGGGTGTATTCCTTAATACCAATCGTGGGGTGGCGTACGTACTTCCCCAACTCTACAAGCTCCTACTTCACTCCTATGTCGAGCCGGCTAGGAAGCTCCTAACATGGGATCACTAGAATTCGCTCATGCATTAAATACAACCATAAAAACCTTAGTACGCATTGGTTCATGTTTCTTAAGACGTTCAAGCAAGTTACCGTATAGGAGGTTAGCCAGTTTTCTTAAGCCTAACATCGATAAACAATCATCCAATACAATTAATAACACACTAACAACCAATAATCAATAGTTAGGTTTCATTAGATCTAAGCAAACACAAGATAAATCTAGCCTAGCATGTTAATCAAAAGACAAGAACAAGATATAATCAAACAACACATAGACATATTGAATGATTAAATGATTACTTATCTTCAATTAAACATGGGAGATCCAAGGTTATGAAAACCCTTAAAAATGGCAGAAATTCGTCTTAGGGTTTTTCCTCACAAAAGTTGCACACTAATGACTAAAAATTGCAAAACTATATATAGAGTTTAAGGGCTGACGGCGTCACGTTGTATATCTTGACGTCGTCACCTCGCCGTGGCTAGGGTTCCCGGATGGTCTTCCTGACGCCGTCCCTCTTTAGTCCTCCAAAATCCGCTCTGGCCTATCAAGGCTTGACGCCGTCAGAAATGTGCTTGACGCCGTCTCTCTTTAACTTAAACCGTGATGGCCTTGATCACCTTAAAGGGTGACGCCGTCAGACTTTCCATTGCAAAACTCTCTGGCGCGTCACGTGTATTTTTCATATCCACCTCTTTTGCCAAGCCATGACGCCGTCAAGAGCAATACTTGACGCCGTCAAGTGTACTTTTCCAGTAACTTTGAAGACTTTGTCGTTTTCTTCACTTTTATGCTCCAAAAACGTCCAAAATGCTTCCTTTTCCAGATTTCTTCTCCAAAGTACCTAAAATGACAAAAGGAACGATTTAGGGCAATATTTGATCAAATAAATACGATTTAGGGCTTAAATGACCCCCTAAAAGCGATACACTTTTCGCTTCATCAAATACCCTTACACTTGAGATTTGCTTGTCCTCAAGCAAATGCGCTTTTATTCTAATCAAAATACAAGTTAGGGGTCATTTAATGCTAATATAAAAGTAATTACAACAAATAGTCGTTCCACTTTAATCATAATAAGCACGGAGATTACAAACTAGCACCTCACAAGTAGTGTTTAGATACTCACATCTCTCAGGTGTCATAAAAGTAAATCTCATAAATGAAAATGGATAATATCTCTCACTACCTGTCATAGCAAATAGATTACCATAGGCTTGGGAAAGGATCAAAAACCTCCTCTACTAGGCGTAAGCACCTAAGATAAACTATCAAAGAGGGCTTTTAAACGGGTTATAACGTGAGGTGTAGGGATATGATAAACACGGATTTGTTGGATAAGGGATATTTTACTGGTGGCGAGTTAAAGATCTTGATTAATTACATGTACAATATGGCGTTGCTAATCCAAGACTAGACTCGACTTAAGCTAAAAACAAAATAACAAAAACATAACATAAACAAAAAATGAAACGGGATGGTAGTCCGTATTTTTTTTTCTACTTTTCTTTTTCTCATTTTTTTTTTTTTTTTTTTTTTTTTGTTTTTTTTTTTTTTTTTTGCATACACTTTTGCCCTACCATCCAAAATAATACATCATAGGGGCGTTGCATTCCCCTTACACTTGAACTTTTACATAACTTTACAATTAACTATTCTAATGACTCGAATTAAGATAATCGAAACACTTGGAGTACTTTTAAAATATTTAGCACATATGGGGGTAATAATGATGTTCTTCCCCATTACTCCATTACACTAGTACTTTACCCATGAGTCCCAATCGTCCCAAAACAATATGTACAAGGATATGACTCGATTTGGGTGTACATTTTAGTGGGGTGTAAACAAATTCTTCCTTTAAGTAAAATGCTTAAAGGTCGAAACGAAAAGATAGGCTCTGAGGGGTGTACTAGGGGTATCGTGTACTAAAAATGAGTACAACGCAAAGGGTGTGGGAGAATTACTTGACCAATGTAGCCAATGTAATTATAACAAAAACACAGGTGTAAAACAATGGGTTAATCCTAATGCCTCTTATCATGTAGTAAATCTAACTACACGAATGTAGTCTCACTTGTGGCCTCGGAATGGTCCTAACGCAAGTTCTAGAATCTAAGTGCTACCGGTACACACATCATAGCATAAATGCTTTTCCTACCAATTCTAGGGGCGAACCTCACATATTTGGGGGTGGAAAATTTTTTAGTGGTACGGTTTTTGTGCTAGTCATATAACTCCTATCCATGAGACGCTCATTAAGATCAAAGTTTCACTCCTATATGTTGTAAAAAATTTTAAATTTGGCACTAAAATTGCCCTAACAGGTATTTATCTCAGTTTTATTACACATCTACCATTAAACAAACAAAAATCAAGCGTAATAGCATTCTCTAAAGTATCGTACTTTACCCCCCCCCCCCCCTTACACTTAAGATGAACATTGTCCCCAATGTTCAAATAACAAGATGTAAAAGTAAATAAGGTAAACGAATGAAATCAAATACTCCCCTGATTCGTTTGGTGGATAAAGAGGTAACATGGTTAGATCTTCTTCCAAGGGAATGTAGAAGCTCCAAGACTAAAGCATCGCCAAAAGCTTGATTCCACATACATATCCTTGTCCAAAATAACCTGTTAAACCTGAAAAAACAAACACGAAAACCTGCATAACATCGGCGGGATAAATTCTATATAAGGATATAATGCTTGTGGAATGATTATTTTGCAGATTCCTGGAGTTTATAAGTTAGAGATTTAATAAAAACTTTTTATGAAAACAAAACTTTCAAAAATTTCAGAAAATTAAAACCTGACGCCGTTAGGTTGTAATGCCTGACGCCGTCAGAAATGATCTGACAGAATTCTCATGTTAAGTTTCCGGAAAATTTCTGGAAAAACCTATACCTTACTTCCTGGAAATCCTGCAAAATATCATTATGACTCGATACAAACATTTGACTCAAACAAATACTAATATGTATGTTAATTTATTATTGTTATGATTCATGTTCATTGGTTCTAATAAACCGATTTGGATTTCCCTTACACTTAACTTTTGCAAAATACCTTTATATGTAGTTAAGACGAAGTTAAAAACAAGATAAAGCATTTTCACAATTTAGTTTTGAACATGAATCAATAATAGTAAAAATTAAACATACATACGGAAGCAAATAAAATCAAACAAACAAATAAATAAACACACAAAGCAAATAAAGCTTGGGTTGCCTCCCAAGAAGCGCTTGTTTTTGTTCGAGTCACGAGCCTGACACTACCCTTATTTAATGGAAATAGGGGAGGTTTTCCCTACACTTAGGGTTAAGTGCGGGTGATATTAGCGATACACACCAGCTCGGTAGGAGTATGCCACGTGAGGAAAGATTGGTGGATGAATTATATGCTCAAAGGGGTGTGCTCCTTTCATCATAACCTTACCAAGTTCACTTTGGTAAATGGGTGAATTAAAGTTTTCTCCTAAAAAGGGATCATTTTCTAACAACTTCGAGAGACTCCTAATTGGGAATCCATCTTGACCCAATAGACCCGGTTTAAACCCATAATGTTTCTTGTGATCAATCATGACTGGGTGATGTAGACATGTAAGGTCATTTTTCACTCCTATATTGTCTTCCTCACTACAAGGCTTAATGTCTACTACCTTAAACTTAAGACTACCCGGACTATATGTTTTGATGGGTGGATCGGGACCTAATTCAATTCCTAAATTTTCATCCAAGGATGGAAGATTAGGTAACGGTTTTGGTTGAGGCTCCGGCTCATCAAAACTAGGAACATCCATAGAACTAAAAGAAAGGTTATAACTACAAGTATTCAAACCTATTTCTTCTAGTTTTGTTTCTTCCAAAGGTTCTACTTCAATTGGGGTTCCTATAGTCCCTTCTACTTCTTCCGGGTAAGTCACGGGCGGTGTGTGTGCCTCGAATGATGGTAGGACTTGTGGGGTACTTGGTGGGCTTGGGTTCTCTACTATATCCTCCATCACATTAAGATCACCAATGTGTTCATCTTGTATTATGGTAGTGCCTAACCATGACATGCAGCTAGGTGGCTCAACTCTACCCTCATGTGTGTCATATGTTTTGGTGAAATCTATCCCACTCATGCAACTAACCATCTCAGAATCTTGGTTTGATTCTAAGTCCATGTTCTTAGAAACTAGGTCTCTTTGCTCATACGAATCCACCAATTCGTTCCACTTATGGGTCATGGTTAGGAAGCTTTCCTCAAAATTCATCCAAAGGGCCTGACTAAAAGGAATTGATCCAGATAATGCTCGTCTAATAGAAATCTCACATGCATAGAATTTATTAAACCCATCTAACCTTACCCCTAACTCCTTTTGGAAATCACAAAGATCACACAAAAATTCATAGGAATGATAGGAAACAAATCTATTAGTGAAATATAATTGTTCCTCTATTGTCAATGATCTAAATGGAATTTCATCCATCATAGTGACAAATGAAAATGGTTTTACAAACAAAGGGCACAAAGAAAAAGATAGACTACAAGAAATCCTAGAAAAATAAAATAAAAAATCTCACTAGAAAGGAATCTAGTGAGTAGACCTAATAAAATAAAAATTCAACCTAAACAATAACCATTCCCCGGCAGCGGCGCCAAAAACTTGATGCGTGGTTTTGCGACCTTACAACAGGTTTTACCTCTTGAGGGATCTCAAGAGGCTTGCAATCCCCACCAGGCAGTGTACCTGACCGATGTAGTATAGTGAAGTGGCAAGTACCAGGGGATTGATCGTTCTCTAGGGGAATAGTGTTGTTAGGATTGAAAAACTACTCTAATAGGTCTAAGGGTGAGGGAAGATTCTTTTTGTATTTTTATAATTTTATGAAAGCAAGTAAAATCTCGGGTTTGAAGGAATGGGCGGAATTAGTTGCTAGTCAACTAACCCAAATAACTACAAATGCAAATAAAATAAAATAACTGAAAATGAAAAGGTTGTGAAACTTATATGGGGAGAAATGTGTTTACTTAGATTTCCTTACTCCCTAACTATCTTTTACCGGTTGATTAGTGTGTATTAATTGCGTGGATGACGGGTGTATTCCTTAATACCAATCGTGGGGTGGCGTACGTACTTCCCCAACTCTACAAGCTCCTACTTCACTCCTATGTCGAGCCGGCTAGGAAGCTCCTAACATGGGATCACTAGAATTCGCTCATGCATTAAATACAACCATAAAAACCTTAGTACGCATTGGTTCATGTTTCTTAAGACGTTCAAGCAAGTTACCGTATAGGAGGTTAGCCAGTTTTCTTAAGCCTAACATCGATAAACAATCATCCAATACAATTAATAACACACTAACAACCAATAATCAATAGTTAGGTTTCATTAGATCTAAGCAAACACAAGATAAATCTAGCCTAGCATGTTAATCAAAAGACAAGAACAAGATATAATCAAACAACACATAGACATATTGAATGATTAAATGATTACTTATCTTCAATTAAACATGGGAGATCCAAGTTATGAAAACCCTTAAAAATGGCAGAAATTCGTCTTAGGGTTTTTCCTCACAAAAGTTGCACACTAATGACTAAAAATTGCAAAACTATATATAGAGTTTAAGGGCTGACGGCGTCACGTTGTAGATCTTGACGTCGTCACCTCGCCGTGGCTAGGGTTCCCGGATGGTCTTCCTGACGCCGTCCCTCTTTAGTCCTCCAAAATCCGCTCTGGCCTATCAAGGCTTGACGCCGTCAGAAATGTGTTTGACGCCGTCTCTCTTTAACTTAAACCGTGATGGCCTTGATCACCTTAAAGGGTGACGCCGTCAGACTTTTCATTGCAAAACTCTCTGGCGCGTCACGTGTATTTTTCATATCCACCTCTTTTGCCAAGCCATGACGCCGTCAAGAGCAATACTTGACGCCGTCAAGTGTACTTTTCCAGCAACTTTGAAGACTTTGTCGTTTTCTTCACTTTTATGCTCCAAAAACGTCCAAAATGCTTCCTTTTTCAGATTTCTTCTCCAAAGTACCTAAAATGACAAAAGGAACGATTTAGGGCAATATTTGATCAAATAAATACGATTTAGGGCTTAAATGACCCCCTAAAAGCGGTACACTTTTCGCTTCATCAGCCGAGAAATTATGTGTTATTCCATTATTATCACAAAAAGTTCCGAATTGAATTTCGTTGTCAAATTCTCGACCATGGTCGGTTCTAATAGATACTATGTTACTTCTTATTTGATTTTGAATTTTCTTACTTAGAATTTCAAATTTATCAAAGGCCTCATTTTTTGTTTTCAAAAATTTAGTCCACGTATATCTAGAGTAATCATCTACTATAACTAATGTGTAGAAATTTCCTCTATAACTTTGTATAGCCGATGGGCCAAACAAATCCATATGTAACAATTCTAGACACCTAGATGTAGATACCATGTTTTTAGCCTTATGGCTATTATGCACTTGTTTCCTAATTTTGCAAGCATCACAAAAGTGTTGGTCATATTTCAACTTGGGTAGGTTCCTAACGAGTTCCTTAGATGATAAGGATTGAATTAGCCTCATATTGGCATGACCTAAACGTCGATGCCATAGAGTTGAGTTTTCGTCCAAAGAGGTAAGACAAAGCTTGTCTTTAGGTGTTTTATCTAATTTCATAACATATACGTTATTCTTTAAAACACCTTTTCCTACGGTTATGCCATCTTTAAGTATTTTACTTCCATTTTCACTGAAAAGGACGTTATACTTTTTGCGACATAATTGACTTATACTAAGCAAGTTAAATCCTAAATTATCTACATGAGCAACATCATCAATAGAGAGAGAGTCATGAGAGATCGTACCTTTTCCAATGATTTTGCTTTTAAGTTTGCTACCGAATGTGACATTACGTCCGTCGTACACTTGGTAAGTTGAGAAAAGGCTTTTATTTCACGTCATATGTCTTGAACATCCACTATCTTTGATCCACTCATTAGGTTCTAGTTCAAATTTTAAGCATACCTAAGTTCAAGAAAGACTCAAGCGTTTGGTCCCCAATATCTCATGGGTCCGTTTGGGTTAAACATAACATTATCATGGTTTATGTAAGCAAATGGAGGATAGTTGTTCCATGGCATGTAATTGGGACCTTGGAAGTTTCTAGGCATATTTTGGTTCCAATTATTTTGATAATGATGTTGTGAGTTAACATTACTCTTAGGAAAGGGGTGTTTGGGAAACCTAGTTTGAGGTCTCTGTTGAGTTGTTTTAACTCTATAATCATTCCTAGCTTGACCTCTTCCTACAGAAACAGATGGTTTTAGCTTGTTGTTAGTTATACTAGTACTAGGTTTTCTAGTGACCTTAACGAATTCAGTACGGTTCATTTTAAGATCCTTCTGTTCAACTTCTGTACCCGCGGATCCCTTGGGAACAACTGGCAGATCCAAAACTTTGGATCCGTCAGATCCGTGGGCTTCTGACTTGGTTGAAACAGTTTCTTTTTCATTCACAGTTTGTTTCTTAAAGTCACCTGTGGTTCCTAGTTTCATAAAACCTAGTCCGGTTTTATCATGAGGGAGTTTTTGCATCTTCATTATCTCATCTGCACAACTTATGTTTTTATCAAACTTTTTAAACTTAGAGTTTTGCTTAATGAGATCTTCCTGTGTGGTTTTTAGTGCATCTAATTCTAATTTTAGTTCTTGACAAGAGACACATGTATCTTTACTATTTTTGCCTTTTTCCATTCGTATCTCTTTTTCTTTAAGCCAATACACTTCATTTTCTAAAAGTGTTGTTTTAGTTTTCAAGAATTTGTTTTTGTTGATGATTTTTAATGTTATATCACATAGTTTGTTATATTCTACTTCTAAGGTTTCATCATCTATAGAGGAGTATGAGTCAGAATGTACCTCTTCTGTGTCATGAGCCATGAGGGCAACTTCGTTGTTCTTATGCTCATCATCATCTCCTTCGCTATCACTCCAAGCTCCACTAACAAATGCTTTTTGAGACTTGTTCTTTGGAGGCTTTGGACAATCACCTATAAAGTGACCAGAATCTCCACACCTATAGCACTTCCTCTCTAACTTGCCTTTTCTATCATCACGGTCTTTACGGAGGGATTTCTTTTCTTCACGAGGTGGTCTTACGAACTTTCCTAATCTCCTGAAGAATTTATTCAAATCTCTTACGGCCATGGCATATTCTTCATCTTCGCTACTAGAACAAGACTCTTCATCGTCACTTGACTCAGCTCTAGCTTTCAAAGCAATGGACTTCATTTTCTCCTTCTTGCCTTTAACTATTTCTGAATCTTTTTCCATCACCATTTCGTGAACTTTGAGATTTCCTATGAGCTCATCTAGTGTCATGCTTGAAAGATCCTTGGATTCTTCAATAGCTGTCACTTTTGCTCTCTACTTTGGGTGGAGTGCTCTTAGAAATTTCCTGACAAAATTCTTACTAGAAAAAGATTCGTCAAGTGCTTTAAGTGATGTAATAATAGTATTAAACCTAGCAAACGCACTATCAATGATCTCATCTTCAGAGATAACAAATTGTTCATATTGTTGAACAAGAAGATCAATTTTGTTATCTTTGACTTGTGAGTTTCCTTGATGAGTGACAATTAGAGATTGCCAAATATCTTTAGCCGTTTTACACATAAAAACTCTTTCATACTCTTTCTTAGGTAAAGCATTGTAAAGCATCATTTTGGCTTCATTATTTTTGGCAATCAACTTCTTTTGCTCATCATTGTGACGAGTAAGAGAAGTTTCTACATCCCGACCACCCGAAATATCATTACTTATGGCCTTGTAATCACCCTCAACAATTATAAACCATAGATCTATATCCTTTGACTTCACATAAGTCTCAAAGCGATTTTTCCAATAAATAAAACAATTAGGTTTGAATAGAGGTGGTCTTTGCATAGATTGCCCTTCTTTAAAGTTTTCAAAATCCATGGATCGTTTTAAGTTTTAAAATACAATATATTTTAAAAATCTTAAGTAACGTAGCTCTTGATGCCAATTGTGGAAAACTAGAAGGGGGGGTTGAATAGTTTTACCATTTTAAAATTAATTCACTTTGTTACTCTATGTTATTTCAAAGGAAACAAGCACAAACAAATATTCGCACAATATATATATGAAAAGTAAAGAGAGGAAAGATCAAACCACACAACACGGATGTTTATAGTGGTTCGGCTACAAGGACTCTCTTCCTTGCCCTACTCCACTCCTCGAGCCTCTAACTCGAGAGTTATCCTTCACTAAGAAACAAACTCTCTTCTAGGTGGAGAAAACCTTTACACGTCGCTTACTTCCTTTTCCGGTACTAAGCTAAACACCGGGTTCTATTTCAAGGTAGAACCAACCTAACGTCGCCTATTGATGGGCGTGATGTGTCGTTGCGGTTTAGCAGTATTAATGCCTACTCAAGTTTTAAATTTATATTTAGCCGACTTATCAATAACACACACACTTAACGAGCAGTGTACCGGTCAGTATGAATATAATGGTAAGTAGAGTGTCGATCACTAAGAGTGGAACGTATTATCTAGTTATTCTAATCAGTATTTTAATATCCTAAGTTAGCTATACAACCTAATCTAACGCAAGGGGGTTCAGCCTGAGAGATTGGCACGGTTTGGTTATGATTAAATAGTAAACTAAACTAATGAGCACGAATCAGCGATTAGCACACACGTACACAGATAGATACTCGAGACAATAAGAAGACCTGTCCTGATAATTAAGTAGCTTGTCACTTGTTTTATTGCTAGTTTTATATGAAGTGTATATAATTAAACCTTTCTCGTTGGCTCTAATCTTATCGGCGAGTAAACCCTTAATGATTACTTATGTCTATCCTACTTTTCTAGAGTATTGGGCATTTGTGATGCCCACGTCTCGTATACGCTAGAATAGATAGGCGAGGAAGGGGCATGGCGACCCAAGCAAGACTCAGCTAGACACAGAGGTTATCAATGCACTAATAAAAGTCACCAAAGACATCAACATATAAACTTTAATTAATGGGAAAGCAATATTAAGGGGAGTGCATGATTTTCCGTAGTCACATGACACAAGCCCATCAATCCTGATGAATTAAAGTGTACTAATACAATAAAACAAAACTACTTAATGAACTGAATACATGCAGGACCTTCTTACAACTCTTGTATCTTCGTTTAGGTGTGTCTTGTGCTGCTTGGTCGTCTGAATTCGGCTCTAGGGTTATATGGTCTTCGAATCTAAAATCTAAGCTCCCTCTGTGTTCGAAATTCGTCTGGCCTTGGGGTATTTATAGTTTCTGTCTGAGGGATCGATGCGGCGCATAGAATGAATAGATGCGGCGCATTGACTTAACTTCGCGTGGGGTCCAAGATTAATATATTCTGGAATATTCGTACACCGTCTTCAGATGCGGCGTATCTTGATCTTTGTATGCGGCGCATGTACTTGGATTGTAACTTGTGAAATCTTGATAGTGATACGCCGTATGTTAGAAGTATGTTGCGGCGTATCTGGAGTAGAACGAGCTTGATCTTCTGGATTTCAGTAGGCTTTTGACATCTTGCTTGTTTTGCTCCATAATTAATCCAAAATCGCCAAGTTTCACATAATGCTTGTTTTTACCGGAGAATTATTAAGGTAAACATTAATGTATCGATTCTCATGGATAATATAATAAAACAAGTCAAATAAATAGGATAAATGATGATAATAAAATATACTTATTTGAGTTCATCAAATATCCCCCCACTTGAACTTTACTTGTCCCCAAGTAAACCTTAGAATTAATCATATGAAAATGTATCCTAAAAGATATTAGGATTTATTTTTATATTTAAGCACGTATTCGTTTTTTCATAATCACACAACCAAACACTTAACGAAGTAGAAACCAAAATAATTTTTAATGTAAAACAATTCTAAATCGTTTAGTTGCTTAGTCGTGACGAATATTCTATCATAGGCTTGGCAAGTATACGCATCTCCCCACTAAAGCCAAGGAATAACAAGTCTAAAGCGGTAAAAAGGGTTTGTTGGTTAAGGGTTGATCATCCTTTTTAATCTCTATCGATCTCATATTCCAGAAAAGGCGACAAAATCACAAATACATGATCGAATCCACGACCACGATACTTGCAATTGCTCAAATCCTTAACTCGAATAGGCTAAAGATAGGACCAAGTAATCTTCACCAATAATATTATATCAAAAAGGGCGAAAAAATAATAAATACATAGCCGAATCCACGACTACGATACTTAAGATTGCTCAAATCCCTAATCTCAATAAATCAAAGGTTTGGATGAAGAATGATATAGGGTATGGATAATATTTGGGATATAAATTGGTGTAAAATGAAAAATAAACAAAACAGATAAATTAAAATCCTAAGTGTGGTTAATCACTTTCCCAACCATCCCATGAATAAGACTCATATCATTGAATAACTCACGCTTTAACACTTGAAGCACACGCTTTAGGTAGACACGAATTATACTCAACAAAATCTCAATCAAAGAATAACCTTAGTTGGCGTTCCCATAACGGCCAACTCCCATTCAATCCATAAATATAATATACAACAAATAGTGGTGATATCTCCCACTTAATACAAAACTTTACATAAGTTGGTTAAAACAAACTTCCAACTTTTCCTTTTTCTTTTTCTTTTCTATTTTTTTTTCATTTTTTTTTCTTTTCTTTTCTGTATTTTTCTACATTCTGCTATCGTTGTATTGTGCTAATACAAACGATACGGCGCATCTGTTTTCACAGATACGGCGTATTGCGTTTAATTTTTATAAAATACGCCGCATCTATTTGATGAACTCAAATAAGTAAATTTTATTATCATCATTTATCCTATTTATTTGACTTGTTTTATTATATTATCCATGAGAATCGATACATTAATATTTACCTTAGTAATTCTCAGGTAAAAACAAGCATTATGTGAAACTTGGCGATTTTGGATTAATTATGGAGCAAAACAAGCAAGATGTCAAAAGCCTACTAAAATCCAGAAGATCAAGCTCGTTCTACTCCAGATACGCCGCAACATACTTCTAACATACGGCGTATCACTATCAAGATTTCACAAGTTACAATCCAAGTACATGCGCCGCATACAAAGATCAAGATACGCTGCATCTGAAGACGGTGTACGAATATTCCAGAATATATTAATCTTGGACCCCACGCGAAGTTAAGTCAATGTGCCGTATCTATTCACTCTATGCGCCTCATCTATCCCTCAGACAGAAACTATAAATACCCCAAGGCCAGACGAATTTCGACACACACGGAGCTTAACTGAGCTTAGAATTTAGAGACCGAAGACCATATAACCCTAGAGCCGAATTCAGACGACCAAGCAGCACAAGACACACCTAATCGAAGAAACAAGAGCTATAAGAAGGTCCTGCATGTATTCAATTCATTAAGTAGTTTTGTTTTATTGTATTAGTACACTTTAATTCATCAGGATTGATGGGCTTGTGTCATGTGACTACGGAAGATCATGCACTCCCTTAATATTGCTTTCCCATTAATTAAAGTTTATATGTTGATGTCTTTGGTGACTTTTATTAGTGCATTGATAACCTCTGTGTCTAGCTGAGTCTTGCTTGGGTCGCCATGCCCCTTCCTCGCCTATTTGTTTTAGCGTCTCTTAAATAAATAGGATAGACATAAGTAATCATTAAGAGTTTACTCGCGATAAGATTAGAGCCAACGAGAAAGGTTTAATTATATACACTTCATATAAAACTAGCAATAAAACAAGTGACAAGCTACTTAATTATCAGGACAGGTCTTCTTATTGTCTCAAGTATCTATCTGTGTACGTGTGTGCTAATCGCTGATTCGTGCTCATTAGTTTAGTTTACTATTTAATCATAACCAAACCGTGCCAGTCACTCAGGCTGAACCCCCTTGCGTTAGATTAGGTTGTATAGCTAACTTAGGATATTAAAATACTGATTAGAATAACTAGATAATACGTTCCACTCTTAGTGATTGACACTCTACTTACCATTATATTCATACTGACCGGGTACACTGCTCGTTAAGTGTGTGTGTTATTGATAAGTTTGCTAAATATAAATTTAAAACTTGAGTAGGCATTAATACTGCTAAACCGCAACGACACATCACGCGCATCAAGTTTTTGGCGCCGCTGCCGGGAAGTGAATTGTTATTATCTGTTAATTTGATTATGTATTTTAATTAGTTTTTTCTTTTTAGTTTTCTTTTTAGATTCTAACCACTAACCCTGTTATATATTAGATAAATTGCATTCATTGTATAGTTTGCATATTTTCTGTTTTTGTGTGTTTTTGTTTTCTGTAATTATTGTTTCTTTTTGTTTGTTTTTATTTTTGTTTTTCTTTTTCTGTTTTTCTGCATTCTGCTCGCTAGAAGAGAAATTAATGAATTTAGAAACGAATATAAAGAATAAAAATGGCTGATATCTGCAAACGATGCGCCGTTTCCAGAAAGTTGGATACGCCGTATCTTATTAAAAACGCAATACGCCGTATCTGTGAAAACAGATGCGCCGTATCGTTTGTATCAGCACAATACAACGATAGCAGAATGCAGAAAAATAGAAAAAAGAAAAACAAAAATAAAAACAAACAAAAAGAAACAAAAATTACAGAAACAAACAAAAACAGAAAATATGCAAATTATACAATGAATGCAATTTATCTAATATATAACAGGGTTAGTGGTTAGAATCTAAAAAAAAGCTAAAAAGAAAAACCTAATTAAAATACTAATCAAATTAACAGATAATAACAATTCACTCCCCGACAGCGGCGCCAAAAACTTGATGCGCGTGATGTGTCGTTGCTGTTTAGCAGTATTAATGCCTACTCAAGTTTTAAATTTATATTTAGCCGACTTATCAATAACACACACACTTAACGAGCAGTGTACCCGGTCAGTATGAATATAATGGTAAGTAGAGTGTCGATCACTAAGAGTGGAACGTATTATCTAGTTATTCTAATCATTATTTTAATATTCTAAGTTAGCTATACAACCTAATCTAACGCAAGGGGGTTCAGCCTGAGAGATTGGCACGGTTTGGTTATAATTAAATAGTAAACTAAACTAATGAGCACGAATCAGCGATTAGCACACACGTACACAGATAGATACTCGAGACAATAAGAAGACCTGTCCTGATAATTAAGTAGCTTGTCACTTGTTTTATTGCTAGTTTTATATGAAGTGTATATAATTAAACCTTTCTCGTTGGCTCTAATCTTATTGGCGAGTAAACCCGTTAATGATTACTTATGTCTATCCTACTTTTCTAGAGTATTGGGCATTTGTGATGCCCACGTCTCGTATACGCTAGAATAGATAGGCGAGGAAGGGGCATGGCGACCCAAGCAAGACTCAGCTAGACATAGAGGTTATCAATGCACTAATAAAAGTCACCAAAGACATCAACATATAAACTTTAATTAATGGGAAAGCAATATTAAGGGGAGTGCATGATTTTCCGTAGTCACATGACACAAGCCCATCAATCCTGATGAATTAAAGTGTACTAATACAATAAAACAAAACTACTTAATGAATTGAATACATGTAGGACCTTCTTACAGCTCTTGTATCTTCGTTTAGGTGTGTCTTGTGCTGCTTGGTCGTCTGAATTCGGCTCTAGGGTTATATGGTCTTCGACTCCAAAATCTAAGCTCCCTCTTTTTTCGAAATTCGTCTGGCCTTGGGGTATTTATAGTTTCTGTCTGAGGGATCGATGCGGCGCATAGAATGAATAGATGCGGCGCATTGACTTAACTTCGCGTAAGGTCCAAGATGAATATATTCTGGAATATTCGTACACCGTCTTCAGATGCGGCGTATCTTGATCTTTGTATGCGGCGCATGTACTTGGATTGTAACTTTTGAAATCTTGATAGTGATACGCCGTATGTTAGAAGTATGTTGCGGCGTATCTGGAGTAGAACGAGCTTGATCTTCTGGATTTCAGTAGGCTTTTGACATCTTGCTTGTTTTGCTCCATAATTAATCCAAAATCGCCAAGTTTCACATAATGCTTGTTTTTACTTGAGAATTACTAAAGTAAACATTAATGTATCGATTCTCATAGATAATATAATAAAACAAGTCAAATAAATAGGATAAATGATGATAATAAAATGTACTTATTTGAGTTCATCACCAATACAATTACCGACACTAAGCTAGATGTCGAGTTCTTTACAAGGGTACAACCACTCCCGTTTGGTTCTTTCACAAGGGTACAACCACTCCCTACACTCTTTGTGTTTTGAGGACTAAAACACTAACCACACTCACTGAGATAAATGATACAAATAATGATGTGTGAACTACAACTATATCACACAGTAACTATGCCAAAGGTTTTACACGTCTGTGTTGAACCTTGATGCTTAATCTCCTTTGCTACAAAAGGAAATATCAATGAAATGAATGAATGATAAATGTTAGATGATATGTAAATGAATGAGTATGAATGTTAGGCTATATGAGTGATGGTGTGTCCAAATGATCAGCTTGCTATTTATAGGCAAGCTGGTGAACAGCCGGCGGATCCTGCGGATCCCATAAAAGGGATCCGTCTTTGATGTCGTTTGGTTCCGCCAAACATGACAGCTAAGGGTTAATGGATATCTTTCCATATCCAGCTGTATCCTTCACTTCTTTGTTATGTCACATCAAAATCTTCCAAAGTCAACTATCTTGCTTGAAGATCTAGCAAAGATATTACATAATCTATGTATGATGCATGCCATGATGTCATTGTATCATTTTAAAAATAAAGTTTCCTTTTAAGGAAATAAACTAGTAAATGTGTAAAATGTAATTCTATGTAAACTTGTGAAATGTAAAATGTGTTTTAAAGAGACTTTAGCACGCATTTATAATTTGCTAAAGGATATACTTTGTAATTGTCATTAACAAAACTAATTAAAGATCGTAAAATATAAATAACATTTTAGGACGATATTTGTATTAACACATTTTAGCGTTTTAGTCATTTTATTTAGAAAACTAGTTTAGGGTTCTTACAAAGTAGTCTTTGTAGTAATATTTAATGTATTAACTAAAGTAAAACTAAAATGAACAAACGAATACTAAATGTTTGCGGTTCAACCCAATCATACGCGTCGTCCACACTAAAAACAACCCATTTTGACCTGATCTAATGCTACCCGCTCACCCTGATTAGTGATTCACCCATTTTGCTACCTCTATTGAGATCTCTTGCTCGTGTTTGAGTAGTTTCTAATCACTTGGATGAGTGTTCATTAACATATCCGTGCAGTTAAATTAATTAATCAATATATAAGATGCAAAGATAAATAACTAACCAACAATCGACAAGTACTTTATCATATATAAGGAGAAGCGTGAAAGCATGTAAATATATATTTAGAGATACGAACCCGAAAGGATCTTGAGCTAGGTGTACTGATTTGGTCACAATTTCACTGATAATACGAGTTCTAACTGCACCACGAGGGCGTTCCACACATGCTTGAAGCACACAGCATCCACTTCTATCCGTTGCTACTTTATAGCACTCATCTGCTATTTCATTGAGAATAGGCTGCCAAAGGGACATGGATGACCGAAACTATTAGTAACTTTTGCAAATTTTGGAAATACTTATTAAAAGAGATTACTTGACTATGCCTTAAAACTTTAAATAAACATAACTGTAGACAGTCAAATAAGTTATTCATTTATAGACAGAAACAAATCAAAACAGCATCCCACATTGCACTATATTAATTACAACTCATTATACAAAAATTATGTGTTTCAACTTATTTTAAAAAACACAAGCAGTTGCAATAAGAAATCCCAAACATCCCATAAGCCAACACAACTTGCATCTACAAACTATGTACAAAACTTGTTACACAAAGACAATGTTAACAATGTTCTTTCAAAGGCGCACAAATTGAGCACTAGTATCATTTTATATTTACACTAAGATACCTGCACTAACATTTCTACAAAATAGATATGAACATCAAACAATATTAACAAATGTAAATACTCAATATAAATGTACCTTGTTAAGATCACAATGGTAGTTAACCAAACAATACTGAATAACATGATGACCATTTTGATCAGTAGCCAACGCAACAGCACCACAACGTAAAGCATTCATTACCAACATAACCTGAGTCGGGTCACTCAAATTTTCTAACAAACTTTGCACTGCTCTTGTCCTATAAAATCATCAACAACACATATATCCTTAAATAACATAAATACTATACAATAAGAAAAGACAACAGGGTGTACATGATTGCCTGCACCTCATAAGGTTTAGTTATAAGTCCGCTACTGCCCACACACCCTTGAAATTGTTTACATATTGTATTAAAACGCAATAAACAGTTTTAATAAACTAATCTAGACAAAATTAGTACAATTTAACATACCCATGTGGACTCATACACACTAGCTATATACCAAAAACGTAGAAGTATCATTAAATCCAAGGCAAGTCAAGTAAAGCTAAACCTTTGTCTCGGCTGCAAATGTGGTTCTCGGCTTGTTCACGGCTGCAAAAAAAAATTACACAAAAATGAAAAAATTAATAAAAATACAAAAACACACATACAATCAATTCTTATTAACAAAAAATCACAAAAACCTTAAACTATTAGCAAACATTAAAAAAAATTAACAAAAAATAACAAATATCAAAAAATTAACAAAAATTTACCTGGGTTTGTAAACGAGAGGAAGAAAGGAGATGAGAAAAAGAAAGAATTAAACGGGAGAGGGGAGAAAGAGATGTGCACATTGATGCGAGTGTGGGGGTGCTGTGGTGGAGATGGTGGTGCGGTGAAGTAGTGGTGGTGTAGTGGTGGCGTTGTGGTGTAGTGGCAGCGTTGTGGTGTAGTGGTGGGGGTGTTGTGGTGTAGTGGAGATCGATCTAAAGGAAGGAGATGAAGTTGAGTTGATTTTTTTGTTTTTGTTTTGCAAGTGTGATTTACAGATACGTTAATAATTGGGTTTGTTTTTTGCAATTACATTTGGCGGGGACAAGTCCCCGCTAAAAGAAATTTTGTTTATAAGCTAGACTTTCGGCGGGGACATGTCCTCGCTAAAAGTTTTTATTTTTCGCCAAATACTTTGGCGGGATAAAGTAAATGTGAGGAGGGAAAAATTAAAAATTTGGTGAAATCTTTTAGCGGGGACATGTCCCCGCCGAAAGGTATTTTATAAAAAAAAATAAAAAAAAAAAAAAAAAAAAAATCTTTTAAATAATTTTAATTAAGTTAAATCACTATTAAATCATTTAAATTTAATTTAAATATTTTCTAAATCATCTTTAATTAAGTTAAATATTTTCTAAATCACATGAGATGTTGAACGAATGAGTCGAGATGATATCGTTATACATGAGATGTTGAACGAATGAGTCGAGATGATATCGTTTATACATGAGATGTTAAACGAATGAGTCGAGATGATATCGTTATACATGAGATGTTGAACGAATGAGTCGAGATGATATCGTTATACACGAGATGTTAAACGAATGAGTCGAGATGATATCGTTTATATATGAGATGTTAAACGAATGAGTCGAGATGATATCGTTATACATGAGATGTTAAACGAATGAGTCGAGATGATATCGTTATCCATGAGATGTTGAACGAATGAGTCGAGATGATATCATTATACATGAGATGTTGAACGAATGAGTCGAGATGATATCGTTTATAAATGAGATGTTAAATAAATGAGTCGAGATGATATCGTTATACATGAGATGTTGAACGAATGAGTCGAGATGATATCGTTATACACGAGATGTTAAACGAATGAGTCGAGATGATATCGTTATACATGAGATGTTGAACGAATGAGTCGACAAGATATCATTTATACATGAGATGTTAAACGAATGAGTCGAGATGATATCGTTATACTTGAGATGTTGAACGAATGAGTCGAGATGATATCATTATACACGAGATGTTAAACGAATGAGTCGAGATGATATCGTTTATACATGAGATGTTAAACGAATGAGTCGAGATGATATCGTTATACATGAGATGTTAAACGAATGAGTCGACATGATATCGTTATACATGAGATGTTAAACGAATGAGTCGAGATGATATCGTTATACATGAGATGTTGAACGAATGAGTCGAGATGATATCGTTTATACATGAGATGTTAAACGAATGAGTCGAGATGATATCGTTATACACGAGATGTTAAACGAATGAGTCGAGATGATATCGTTATACATGAGATGTTGAACGAATGAGTCTAGATGATATCGTTTATACATGAGATGTTAAACGAATGAGTCGAGATGATATCGTTATACATGAGATGTTGAACGAATGAGTCGAGATGATATCGTTATACATGAGATGTTGACCGAATGAGTCGAGATGATATCGTTTATATATGAGATGTTAAACGAATGAGTCGATATGATATCGTTATACATGAGATGTTAAACGAATGAGTCGAGATGATATCGTTATCCATGAGATGTTGAACGAATGAGTCGAGATGATATCGTTATACAGGAGATGTTAAATGAATGAGCCGAGATGATATGGTTATACACGAGATGTTAAACGAATGAGTCGAGATGATATCGTTATACACGAGATGTTAAACGAATGAGTCGAGATGATATTGTTGATGCAAATAATGTTTCTAAAAACGTTATTTATATCTTTCGATTACTTCACGTTTTGAGGATGACAAAATGTGAAATCACGTTACGTTAAAATTAACGTAAACAAGTTTTTAATCGGAAGATCCCGTTTCTACGCAAATCACTCTTAAACAAATTTACAAACTTGACAAATGATCAAAGAAGTAAATTTTGGTTTTGAGAACTCACATTTTTAATGGGACAATACATTTTTTTCAAAAATACACATGACAAATTATTTTTGAATTATTAAGAAATGTTTTAATGGAAAAATTAGTTTGAAAATCACAACAGCTATTTTTCCCCCCAAAATAAGCTCCAACCTTCCCCAAATAAGTTTTCACCAGAAAAGTCAAAATTTGGAGCGTCCTAGTCTAGGACGGCTCCACGGTTCCACTAAATTTAGTGGAGTCGTGGCATGTTTAGTGGAGCCGTCCACCTGTAACGGTCAGATTTTCTTTGCCTATAAATACCAACCCACTTCACAGTTTTTAGGCACCCAAAAACACACAGAAACTTCTGAGTTTAAAACTCTCTCACCTTTCTTTCTTTTTGATCATTTAGATTAGTTTTCTTTTGTTTTAAGAGTGATCCAATCATCCAACCAAGTGATCCTCTTCATTCCTCTTCATTAGCAAGAGAAGAACACAAGTATCTAAGTTGATACAAGGTGTTGTCATTCCTCTTCATTTGCAAGAGAAGAACTCAAGGTATTCAAGAAGATACAAGATTTATAGTTGTTAGGTCTTTGTAACATTTGTTACAACCTTGTTGTATCATAGTATACATCAAGTTTATTTATCTTTGGTGAGTGAGAGTGAAGATCAAGTGTGATCTTATGAGAGATAGTGAACATCTCTTGAAGCCATTGGGCTTGTGTAATTGATCAAGAAGATCAAGGGTCATTAGGATAGAGTTAGTAGAGTGTGAGTTGATCATTGTGATCGTGTTGAGATCTTGGTGATCTCTTGAAGCCATTGGGCTTGAGTGTTTGGTCACGTGGACCTTGGTAGATTGGTTCTAGCTAAGATTAGCACTCGACATCTAGCTTAGTGTCGGTAATAGGATAAGCGACGTGTACGGTTTTCTTTGCCTGAAGGGAGGTTGTTGACATAGTGCTTGAAACTCTCGAGTGTGGTACTCGGGGAGTGGAGTAGGGCGAAGAAGAGCTTCGTAGCCGAACCACTATAAATCTCTTGTCTCGGTTTGATCTTTACAACTCTACTCTTTACTTTCATTAGTTAGTACTAGTTAGTTTAGTGTGTAGTTCATATTGGTGTTGATTGATTACGCATAGAGTTCGAATCAAAGCTTCCAATAACAAATCTTTTAAAAGGAACATTTTTAAAAGAACTTAAAAACCGGCAAACTATTCAACCCCCCTTCTAGTTTCCCACAATTGGTATAAAAGCCACGTCAGTCAAGATTTTAAAGTATATTGTATTTTAAAACTTGAATCGATCAATGGATTCTGACAAATATCTAGAAGGGCAATCTATGCAAAGACCACCACTTTTCGAAACTGATTGTTTTATTTATTGGAAAACAAGATTCGAAACGTATTTGAAATCAAAAGACATTGATCTTTGGCATGTTATTACCGAGGGTGACTTTCAACCTATTCAAAAGAATCCGGAAACTAAAAAGGATGAAATAGTTTCTTATGATAAACAAAGTGATGAGCTTAAAAGGAAATTAGCCAAAAATAATGAGGCTAAAATGATGATTTATAATGCTTTGCCTAAAAAGGAATTTGAAAGAATTTTCTTGTGTAATACGGCAAAAGCTATTTGGAAAACTTTGTTAGTCACTCACCAAGGTAATAACCAAGTCAAAGAGAACAAGATAGATCTTCTTGTTCAACAATATGAACAATTTTCCATTACGGAAGATGAGTCAATAAATAATGCTTTTGCTAGATTCAATACTATTATTACTAGTCTTAAAGCTCTTGATGAAGGTTACTCTGGCAAGAATTATGTTAGGAAGTTTCTTAGGGCTCTACATCCTAAATGGAGAGCAAAGGTTACCGCCATAGAAGAGTCAAAGGACTTGGCGATGTTGTCACTCGATGAACTTATAGGAAACTTGAAAGTTCACGAAATGATAATTAAGAAAGACTCCGATATAGTCAAAGGCAAAAGCGAGAGAGTTAGATCTCTAGCATTGAAAGCCAAGAAGGAGTCTAGTGATGAGGAATGTTCGAGTTCCGACAGTGAAGATGAGGAATACGCATTAGCGGTTAGGGACTTTAAAAAGTTCTTTAGGAGAAGAGGTAGGTTCGTTAGGCAACCTCGTGATGAGAAGAAGACATCACAAAAGAACCATGTTGAAAAGAAAGGGACGAGTGATAGGAAATGCTTTAGATGCGGAGATCCTAATCACCTCATAGGAGAGTGTCCTAAACCACCGAAATTCAACAACCAACGAGCTTTCATAGGAGGCTCCTGGAGTGATAGCGGTGATGATGAAGAAAAGAAGCCCAAGGACGAAACATGTCTAATGGCTCATACTTCAAATGAGGTACGTTATGACTACCCTGATTTTATAGATGACAACTCATCAATAGATGATAACATACTAAATGACGAACATAATAATCTACGCAAAATTGTTTCAAAAATCCTAAGTAGAAACAAATCACTAAAATCAAAATTGCATGAACTTGAAGTAGAAATTTTAGGACTAAAGGAACAAGTCAAAGGACTTGAAACAAATAAAGAATTAGACATAGATTGTGAGTCATGCATAAATCTTCAAGCAGAAAATGAAAAACTCAAGGAAAATGCAATTAGAATCACTAGGTTCAAAAAGGAGACAGAAAATGCTTTGACAGATAAAGCAAATCAAGTAAAACCTGTCAAACTCACAAATTCTGTCAAAACCCCAAACGGCTCCACTAAAGGTACCAACGGAACCATTAAAGTTAACGGAACCGTGGTACCGTCCGACACTGGAGACAGAACTGAGTCAATTTTGAAAAGTAATTCAAGTCCTAAACCAAGTCACATAACTGTAAATGGTACAAAAGTATCTATCGCTACCATAGAGGAAGTCAAACGATTTTACAAACCTGTGTCAAATCCAAAACCTAATTTGTAAAAACCAACACTAAGTCTAAAACACCTCCACCTAGAAAATCAAATGTTCCCAAACCTCGGTCAAGAAATCCTCTACCGAGACGTAACTCTAGAAGACAAAGCTTTCCAAGTAACTACCCTGTAGCTTGGAATAACCGTCAACTGCAAAGTTACTTACCATGGGAAATGTGTCCTCCATTTCTACATCCTAACCAAATGCAACTTATGCATGGGATGTTTAATGCTAACAACTTTGGACCCATGAGATATTGGGGACCAAATGTTTGAATGTTTGTCTTATGCAATAGATATGCTTGGGAATCGACTTGGAGCCTGACGAATGGGTCAAAGATAGTGGATGCACTGACCATATGACGGGTAACCGAAGTCTTTTCACATCATACAAAGCAAACAATGGAGGTAATGTCACTTTCGATAGTAACCTTAAGGGTAACATCATTCGCAAAGGTACGATCACTCAAAACTCCCTCACTATTAGAAATGTTGAGCATGTAGATAACTTAGGATTTAATTTGCTTAGCATTAGTCAAATGGTAGATAATAAGTGTAGAGTTATATTCTCTGAAGAGGGTAGTGAGATCATTAAGGATGGTAAAACCATAGGCAAAGGAGTTAGGAGAAATGGCTTATTTGTTATGAAAATAGGAAATAAGCCTCAGGATAGGATATGCTTAGCAACCATAGATGATAATTCAACTCTATGGCATAGGAAGTTAGGTCACGCCAATATGCATTTGATACAATCATTGGCATCTAAGGAATTAGTTAGAAACCTACCTAAGATTAAGTTCGACAAACACTTTTGTGACGCTTGTAAAGTTGGAAAACAAGCTCATTCAAGTCACAAAGCTAAGAATATGGTCTCGACCTCTAGATGCCTAGAACTTCTTCACATGGACTTATTCGGTCCATCCGCCGTACGAAGCTACGGAGGAAATTACTACACCTTAGTAATAGTTGATGACTATTCTCGGTATACTTGGACTAGATTTCTTAAGAATAAGACTCAAGCTTTTGAGGAATTTGAAATCTTTAGTAGGAAAGTCCAAAACCAACTAGGATGTACAATAGTCTCTATTAGGACGGATCATGGTCGGGAATTTGATAATGAAGTGAAATTTGGAGTATATTGTGATGCTAATGGTATTACTCACAATTTCTCGGCTCCACGCACTCCATAATCAAATGGGGTAGTAGAGCGGAAAAATCGTACTTTACAAGAGATGAGTAGAACGATGTTGAATGAACAATCAATTCCGCAAAAGTTTTGGTGTAATGCGGTGGACACCTCAACTTATATTCTTAATAGGATTCTAATTAGACCTATCCTAGGAAAAACCCCATATGAAATCATGAAAGGTAGAAAACCTACTCTTGATTACTTTAGAGTGTTTGGAAGCAAGTGCTTCATACTAAACACTAAAGAATACCTCACCAAGTTTGACCCAAAGTCTTACGAAGGTGTCTTCCTAGGTTACTCCCAAAATAGCAAAGCCTATGTTGTCCTAAATAGAGAAACCATGAAAGTCGAAGAATCACTCAACGTGACATTCGATGAAAGTCCTCCACAAACTAAGACATCACCCTTGGTGGATGATGACTTAGATGAGGATGAAGCCATTAAGGTAAATGGCAAGAAAACCTTAGAAGATGACATTGAGGATGAAATAGTTGAAGTTGACGAAATTGTCAACATTAAGGAATCCAAAAACCATCCTATTGAAAATGTCATAGGTAATTTAAACCAAAGAACCCTTAGGTCACAAGCACAAAACAAAAGTAATTTCTTTTGTTTCATATCAACCGTAGAACCTAAGAATGTAGGTGAAGCAATTAAGGATGAAAGTTGGACAGTTGCTATGCAAGAAGAACTTAATCAATTCACTGCAAACCAAGTTTGGGATTTAGTACCTCTTCCTAAGAATCAAACAATCATAGGAACTAAGTGGGTGTTTAGGAATAAACTCGACGAAAATGGCGTCGTAGTTAGGAATAAGGCAAGGTTGGTAGCACAAGGCTATAACCAACAAGAGGGAATAGATTATGATGAAACCTACGCACCCGTAGCTAGATTAGAATTAATTAGAATTCTCCTTGCCTATGCTTGTGCCTTAGACTTTAAACTATACCAAATGGATGTGAAGAGTGCGTTCCTAAATGGTTATATCAACGAGGAGGTGTATGTTGCACAACCTCCGGGATTCATTGATTTCGAATATCCGAATCATGTTTATAAACTCAAGAAAGCACTCTATGGTCTTAAGCAAGCTCCTAAACCTTGGTATGATAGACTGAAAGCTTTCCTGATTGAACATGAATACACCATGGGAAAGGTTGATAACACACTCTTCACAAAGAAAAGAGATTCACATCTCATCATTGTTCAAATATATGTCGAAGACATTATATTCGGATCAACTTGTCCAGAGATGTGCGATGATTTCTCTAAGATCATGCATGACGAGTTTGAGATGAGCATGATGGGTGAATTAAATTTCTTCCTTGGTCTACAAATTAAAAAAATGAAAGATGGTATCTTCTTTAATCAAGCTAAGTATAGTAAAGAGATGCTTAAGAAGTTTAGTTTAGAAGATTCTAAGCCTATGAAAACTCCCATGTCCACGGAAATAAAACTCACAAAAGATGAAGAAGGTGAGTCCATGGATAGCACTAAGTATAGAGGTATGATAGGAAGTTTACTATACCTCACGGCAAGTAGGCCCGACATCATGTTTAGTGTCTGCCTTTGTGCTCGCTTCCAAGAGGATCCCAAAACCTCTCACCTCGAAGCGGTTAAGCGTATCTTCTGATACATTAAAGGCACTATACACTTGGGATTATTCTATCCCAAGGGGACCGGTGTAGAAACTGTTGTCTATGCCGACTCTGATCATGCGGGAGATTATGTGGATCGAAAGAGTACGAGTGGCGTTTGTACCTTCATGGGTTGTTGCTTAACTTCTTGGTTCTCCAAGAAACAAACGGCTCGTGCTATCTCCACAACCGAAGCCGAGTACGTAAGCGCCGGAAAGGCATGTCAACAAGCACTATGGATGAAACAAGCTCTTATAGACTATGACATCCATTTAGATGACGTCCCCATTATGTGTGAAAATAAAGGTGCTATTGACTTGAGCAAAAACCCCGTTCAACACTCCCGTACTAAACATATCGAAATTCGCCACCACTTCCTTCGTGATAATGTTCAGAAAGGAAATATTTCTATTGAGAAAGTTCCTTCTCAGGACAATATTGCAGACATCCTTACCAAACCTCTCAAACAAGAATCCTTCAACTACCTTCGTCTAGGTCTAGGAATGATGGAACATGTTCCATAAACCTCATGACTCTTGAAGTCATCTCGTGTGTCTCGTTAAGTCTAGTTTAGGTTCCCTAGTCAAAGGAATTTATTAGGTATAAATTCTTTCCTCGTGTCATAGAGTCTCACTAAAACAGCGAGACTTATTCGTCAAACATCAAAATGGGACAGAAAACCATCCCTGCAGATACACGGCTCCACTAAATGTGGCACGACACCGTTAAATTTAATGGTACCGTGGAACCGTGCATCTGGAACATTCCGTATTTCAGTTCCCTTTTTCCACACCACTCATTCCAAACCCTCATAACCTCAACAACTGCTGTCATAACTTAACCTCACACCCAAAACTTAATTACACCCCTTCAAGATCATATTCAAGACATTGAGTTTCAAGATCCTCAATCATTCTCACCCTTCTCAACAAAAATTGTAAGTCATCTTACTCCAATTTTTCTTAATTTTGGGTCTAGGGTTTATGCATTGATGAAAATTGAATTGGGGTTTTTCAATTTTTTCTAGGAAATTTTCAATTAGAAGTCATCAACACCAAAACATTTCAAAATCTTTGGTACCAAAACATTGAGGTTACCAAAACACCCCAATTCCATCATTTTCAAAATCTCACGAAACTAGGACCATGAAATTGTTCTTTTCATGCATTGTTGATGCAAACTAAAAACACTTTCTTATGCATACAAGATCTCACAAATCATGATCGAACTACATAATCAATATGTATTCTTCGACTTATTTGCTTGAGCAAAAGTAAAATTAGGAGTGTTTGGGTAATCTCATTATTTTCTTCTGAGTCGAGATTGCCGCACCTCCACATAGTTTGCATATAGGCACACACTAGGCATGTGCATATAATGCAACTATTCTTCATACTAATTTTTCCTAAAAACACTTTTATAGGAAACAAAAATGTCTCATGAATATGATTTTGATCATCTCCTAACCGACACCTACACACCCCAAATATCACAAGAACCCACAACTCCCGGTAACCACATTCGTGCCTATGTTAATCTTGAAACCCGTCGGTTTCATGAAGGCCGTGTCGTTGATCCATCCCTTGTTTACCATCGGGACATCAACACTTCTTTTAGAGCTATAGGATTCGATTGCTTACTCCACATAAACGAGCACATTTGTCCTCGCTTTATGTTGGAATTCTTCTGACAAGTTGAACTCGTACGTAACGAGGATCAATCCTTGTCTCTTTGGTTTTGGGTCATAAATTTCAAATTTGTCCTAACCCTTGAGCAATTTGCTCAAATCCTTCAAATCCTCAATCATGGGCAATGTGCCTATACTGAGGATTGGTGTCTTGAGTCCCTCTTCAACTATCGTGAAGAGGATCGTCCATATTGTTCCTACATACCCTCTCCCACCGAACTAACCAAAATCATCCGTACTCATAAGTACTCCTCTTATCCTAATCCAATGAAAATTCGTTTGGAAGAGGTGCGTCATGAACTACTTTCTTGGGCAGTCATCCTGCGAGAAAATGTTCTAAGTCTAACAGGAAATCGTGAGCAACTCCCGGCGTGTTGTGCTCATATGATCTACTGTCTCCTTACCCAACAACCATACAATCTCGCTTACTTCTTCGCTAAGCGAATTGTACATCTCAAGGGTAACAAGAATAAATTGATACCCTATGGGATGTTCCTAACCCGCCTCTATCACCACTTCATGAACCTACACCCTTACCTTCATGGTCCTCAATACTCACTTTTCACACCAGTCATGAAACCCATAACCGAGTCATACGTGTCAACCATTCTCATTTCCGAATCCTCCACCCACTATGCACCCTTTGATGATCCAAATCATGAGAATGAGATAAATGCTCAAGACGGAAGTATAACAAGAATGGGAGAAGGCTCAAGTCATAAGTAGTTATGAAGAGATTTATATCTCCTACTAGGGCTTATTCTTAATAGACTATATTAGGAATTAATACTCTAATTATCTTGCATGCTTAGTACTAAATCTATCACCATGCATGAATGATCTATGTGATATTTGGATGTTAGTTTATCTTGTCCTTTATGCTTGCATGCTTATGATTATCTTGGAAAATTGCTTGATAATCTTTATGTGCTAGATGTAGCATTGTAGGGGACATATTAGGAAAACAAATACTTAGTGAGTTGAGGCATGATTTAAACAATTTAGTTCAAGGAATTACACAAGAAATATGTGTAACCCGAAGTTCGTTGTCCCGATGAAGGATGAATGGAATTTGTGATTTCGGGATCGTGAAACATGAAGTGAATGGTGAAATAAGAGAGATATTTGTGATTTTAAACTAAGATTATGAAATATAAAATAAAACGATTAATAACGCATGGGAAATTCTAATCTAAGGCAAACGTATCTAAAAACATAAAAGAAAACTTAAAAACGCAAATTCCAGGGCTAATCCCGAGAATAAAAGTGAAAACTAAGGAATATTAACTCTACGGGTGCAAATATATTTTTCCTAAGTTCTAAATTATAAAAGAAAATTTAGAAAAAAGAAAATTATTTTTTTGACTTTTATTTAATTTTTTATGAATTAAAAACTGAATTAAGAAAATTAATTGATTAAAAATAGCAAATGATTTTGGAAAAATATGAAACTTTGCAGGAAATAAGTTTAAGCTAACACTAACCTAGGAAAAATAGGAGGACGGGGAAAACAGTTCTAAATAAGCAGTAAATAAGCAAAGCAGTTAAAATAAGCTAATATGGAAAACAAGGGTTAACTAATAAACTTTGCAAACATAACCAGGAAAGACCCAAGGGCGAGTTGGTTAAGGCTGTGTGTTTGGTGAGCTGGGTGGCCAGGGTTCGAATCCCAGCATATGCACTTTTTGTTTTTTTTTTTTTTTTTTTTTTTAATTTTCTTTTTGAAATTCAATAAGCAACTGAAAATAAGCAATTTTTAAAACTGAAAATATTTTTGAAAACTATGAATAAGCTGATTTTCAGCTTATCCAATTGACTCAGTATGCTATTTGGAATGAAAATAAGGGAAAGCTTTTAAGCAAAGGCTGATGAAGCTACAAATAAGCTAGGTTAAAACTTGAAAAAGCTAATGTCTACCAAACATGATCTAAATTAACTAGAAATCTATGAATAAGCTACATTAAAAACCAAATAAGCACTCAATAAGCCAAAGAGTCTCTAGGGTCTGCTGATGCACTGGGCACTTATGGTTTGCAGACTGTTATTGAACTGAGCAGACTTTTCTAGCTTATTAAAAAGCTGAGAAGAGAGATCCAAATTACACAAAAACTCAGAATACTTAAAGTTCAATAATCAAATAACAGGTAGGCCAAAATATAGATCTTAATAAGCTTATTCAGAGCTTAGATTCTTATTCTAAAAGATGGCTACTCAGGACTGAAAGTGGGAAAGTGCTACTGATGCACAGTTGGAACGAAAATTGCCATAACTTCATTAATCCTAAATGAATTCAACCCAAGTTTTGAATATCCAATAAACTACCTATATAGAACACAAAGATGGCAAAATTAATCACTAAAGCTAATAGTTCCTACATTAAGCTATAATGAGCACTTTAGAACCTTAAACTTGTAAAATCAACTCAATGCTATCAAATCTATAAAAACAAATCAAATCATCCTATAAACAGCTAACCTAGACTGAATTATGCAAAATCAAACCTCAACCAAGTGCAAATGAACAGTAATCACTAGTTTTGACCCATTTTCACCAATTGACCCAAATAGTCCTTGTTGTGGGCTGATTTAGTATTTAAAAGTGAAATAGACTATTTTAAGCTAAGCTATGGAAGACCAAAGTAACTCAAACTACCCTAAGCATGAATAAATGAAAATAAGCTGAAAATAAGCACCGAGAATAATCAATAAGCTAAGTTGACTAACCTTTGACTTTTTGGAATTGAAAACTGATTGAGACCAAATAACATTAACAAGCACTAAAATAAGCTCATAGAAGCTTATTAGAACAATGAAAAGAGCTTTTTAACCTATTTAAACTGTAGAACAAGGAATTTAAATAAAACATGAATTTTATTAAAACTGAAAGTTTATAAAGCTTTAAAGACTTGAATGAAAAATTACAATAAGCTGATGACAATTACTCTACTGCTTATACTACCTACTCCTAAACTACCCTACAAACTAGCCCTAACAATCTAACCCCTCAATTTTGGGTGAGGAGGGGCTATTTATAGCCACGAGCTAGGGTTTCTTGAAGCTTCTCAGCTCTCATCTTGGCCCTTGATTATCCATCTTGTCATCAAATAGAAGCTCAGCCCTTGGATTAGAATGCCACGCATCACCCACCAATCATGTGCCTCGAATTCCCTTGGGATTGCTGACATGTCAGTCTTGACATGTCAGATATCTTCTAGAAGTGCGTGCAAAGTACAAGAATGCCCTTAATTGCTGTCAATTTTAGAACGGGTAATTTAGGGTTCATCTTTCTGGGTAAATTGGGGGTGAGGATAAAAGGCGGGTAAGTATTTTTATTGTTTGACTAGTATTGTGGGTTGACCGGGTATTGGGGATCCGGGTTTGGGGTTTGATCCAGATTGGTGGGTTTATCTAATGTAGGGAGTGAGCCGGATTAATTTAAGTGGTGGGCTGGGGTTTGATAGGGTTTGGGTTTTATTTAATTTAGTGAGGTTTGATTTAAGATTAGATTTAGGATTTATTAGTTTGGGTAAAATTTAAGGACCAAACTTGTAAAATGATAAACTCCAAGGACCATTCTTGCCAAGTTTGAAAAGTACATCCAAGGGCTAAAATTGACAATTGATGATTCTTCAAGGTTGACTTTTTATTGAATGAGCATATCTTTGACCCAATATTGCAATTTGCTTCCCTGGCTTCGGCTTTTATTCTCTTTCCATTCTCGTGCTCGTGTTGTCGGTTTTGACATGATTTTGTCCTTCTTTTTCTCGATATCCGTACCTGCACATAAACAAACACAAAAACACAATATCTTTGGCATTTATGGTTAGTTTTTGGTCGTTTTGGTCTCACTTTGGTAAATAAAAGGTATGTGAATAAGCATATACCAAAATCCTCCAGACTAAGATATTGCAGTGTCCTCACGCAATGTTATAAAAACACGTTTTTGAAACCAAAAATTTCCAATATCTTTTTACTAACTTTGAAAAGTAGCAAAATTTTCAAAAGAGATTAAGAAATCTTAAGTTCTAAAAACTCTCCGATTTTCCTTTTTATTCTATTATTGTATTTTTCTCATAATCTTGTGACGGTTTTGTTGATAATCATTGTCTATCAATAACTTTTAGGGTCAACGAGTAGGAAACATGACTCATAAAGAAGTGACCATACGGATAAAATTCGTCGTCCCTGATTTTTCACGAGCCCCTAAACTAAGCTTAAAAACGAAATCATTGTCTATTTACAAGTTAGATGCTAACACTACCCATTGAAGTTACTTGTGTAATTACCTCTTGCTCCCATTTTCCTAATTTGCCTCTATTTATTTTATTTTTGGTGAGAAATGAATTGCTTCATATTTTCTCGTTTCGATAGGTTTTTAGTCCGATAAAGATACTAAATTAAGACGCTAAGTAGTTTTCAATCTTCTCTCGAGAACCGTTGCTTTGAAAATGAGGTCCACATCAAGGTTTTTTTATTTATATTTTTTGACTTTTGCATTTTTCTCTTTTTCATTCATCACCATTTTTATTTTTATTTTTATATTACTAACTTTTCACTTGCGTACCCTAAACGACAGAGCTTCAGGGTTTAGTTCCAAGACCTTACACCTTCCGGAATTAAGGATCCAAGGGCCGTTACAACGGAGTGTTCCAAGACTCTAGACATTCCTGAAATGAGGATCCAAGGTGGTTAGACCAAGACCTCACACATTCCTGAACTAGAGGTCCAAGGGCCGGTGCAAGAGGGTAGCCAAGACCTAAACGCCTTCCGGAAATAAGGATCCAAGGCCCGATCTCGAATCCGTAGCTTAGAGCACTTAACTTATTATTATTAAACGTATTTATTAAGTAACCTTGATGTGTACCCAATTTTTAAAGCAAGGATTCTTTTAAGAAGATTAAGAACTAATCATCGGCAAAACCTAACATCTTTAATTATTCTTACAGTTATATATGGTGAAACAATTTTGTGGGAGCAAAAGGCCACAAGTAACTTCGATGAGCTCTAAAGAGAACCAACTACTCCACGCTTAGTATCTAACTTCTAAATAAACTCTATCATTTCTCGTTCTTCGCAAATTTAAAATCTTAAATAATAAGATCCGTGAATGCTTAGCCGAATGGTTAAGAGGACAAGCTAGGGCTCAACACGCCCGATCAAGTCAAAATTTTATTCCTACTCTCACCAGCGGAAAGTCAACAAAATGTCAAAATTTATTATATTTTTGCAAAAATTTTAAATTTTTCTCATTTTTTTGGATTTTTTTTCAATTTTTTTTGGAGGAAAACGGGGTTGCGAGAGTAAACGGCAAAAAATGCAAGGCATAAATCAAATCGAAAGATTATCCCCTCCCCCTAAGACTAAAACGAGACATTGTCCTCAATGTCTTAAAGGTAAGGGTTTTCCTACAAAAATCTAAGGCCGTTAATTAATTATGCCAAAGATAAATGTCAAACGATAAGATTTAGGATATCAGATGAGCAACGAATGATGAAACTCGAGTGGAGAGAAGTAAACCACGAGCACAAGAGTCTTCATTATTCGGGCAAATCCTGGACATAAACAATAACAACCACAAAACACGACAAATGGAAGAGGTAGCCCTCCTCACGTCACTTATTAGAAAGAAAATAGAAAGAAGATAGAAGGATAAGCATGGGGTGCCTCCCACGAAGCGCTTGTTTTTTTATCGAGTCATATTGCTTAGACTCGCCCCGAATTCATTTGTTCTTGGGGGAGTAGGTGGAAAATATACTCTCAATCGGACTTTCATTCAAGATGTTTGGAGAAACATTGAAGCACATGAAAGTTCCACTCCGACGAGATACCCACGGCTTAAAAGAAGGAGAGATGCCGGGGTCAAAGATGGTATCTTCGCTCCTGAAGGAATGAAAGAAAGGAGAAGTCACCGGATAGGTGAAGAAAGGGAGAAGGATCTTTATCATAATGAGGATCCATTCTTCACCATCAAAATTACCATTTTCCTTATTTTGAATATCATCAAATAAGCTCTTATGGTTATCAGCAACAAAAACCTCGGGTGGGAGGGTCGGGATGATATTATCGACAAGCAAACTCTTAGGATAGAGTACATCTCCCCCCGGGTCAGGATCATCCTCAAAATTAAAGTATTCATATTCTGGAGGAGATATGATACGAGTGAGTTCACCAGAGAACTCCTCGTGAAGAGAATCAATCATATGATGAGAATCTGTGAGCTCATGTTCCGTCACGGACTCATCACTCTCCTCCATCTGAATATCAAAGATTGGGTTATCAGAAATCAAAATAAACTCAGATTCGAACTCAAACAGAGGGTTGGTGATAGTCGTTTTGAAAGTTTCGGGAACGAGGCCATCAAATTTCTTTGGAGGATTGATTTCAACTTCCTTCGGAGGGAGAGAATGAGATGGTTCTTGGTTCAATAATTTCTCAATACAAAAAATATCTCCCTCTGGATCAAGATAAGAATCATCAATTTCTGGTGAAATTGAATCATCTTTGAGACAAGCATCGATCTCTTCCAAGGCAGGATCATTTCCCTCAATCGGAGTGAGGGAAGAGGAAGAGTCGGAAATGATAGGATCTGAAGACGGAGTGGGATTGCCACTCGGAGGTTTATCTGAAATTTCAAGAACTTCGGGGGCACACTCCTTGTCATAATCGTCTTCAACCCTATGTTTAGAATATAAAGCTCTGATAAGTTGCATCCGCTCCTCTGCTAATAATTCTTCCATGCTTCGTTTGTCTTCCTACTTTTCGACGGGAGTGATAGCAATTGACGAACTCTCATAAACTCCCCACATAGAATCCTCATCATCGTCGTCATCGTAAACGAAAGTTTGACGATATTGGGAACTTACTTTAGCTGCTTGTTCTTCAACTATAAGTTCTCTATAAGTTTTCTGATGAGGATCTTCTTGGGGAAGTTTTTTAATCGAATCCTTAATTTCTTCGATTAAATTTAGAACATGAAGAATGTCTTGAGAAAGTTCTTGAGATGGTGTTTGAATCATTTGGTACTGTGGAGGTTGGTCATGATAAGAATAGTCATAATTGTTACAAGGACCACGCTCATAGACAAGCGGGTTCCTCGTTTGACAATCAGAGCTATAGTAAGGACCTCCACAGTGCTCACAACAATACGATTGATGTGACTGATTCGGTGAATTGTATGGATAATGGTCATAACCGAAGTTTTGATTATTACATGGAACTTGCTCATAGACAAACATGTTCCCTGTTTGACAATCAAAACCCGGGTGAGGACTACCTCCACAAGACTCACAAGAGTATGTCTCCATCTGGTGTTGTGGGGGCTGGTTGAAAAAGTCGGTTGTTTCATGGTAAGAATAAGGATTTTGGTCATAGACAAACCCGTTTCCCGATTCCACCATGCTACAACCGGGACAATTCCCACCATTATGAGGACCCCCACACCATTCACAAGAATAATGATAAGATGAAGACATAAAGAAGAAGAATTAAACGAATAGAGGGATAAGGAGATAAGAATTAAACGAATAAGAGGATTAAGAAGAATATTTTTGGATTTTTAATTTTTAGAAACATTGAAAATCATCAAAAGAAAAAGGAAAAATAATTTGGAGAAGAAAATCTTTTTGGGATTTATATTTTCAAATATTTACAAATAAAAACGATAACTTCACGAGGAAGGGTCTTCAAAACACGAATCGAAACACGGAATCACGAATTCACTTCAACCCTCCCCGGCAGCGGCGCCAAAAATTTGATTTAAACAATTTAGTTCAAGGAATTACACAAAAAATATGTGTAACCCGAAGTTCGTTGTCCCGACAAAGGATGAATGGAATTTGTGATTTCGGGATCGTGAAACGTGAAGTGAATGGTGAAATAAGAGTGATATTTGTGATTTTAAACTAAGATTATGAAATATAAAATAAAACGATTAATAACGCAAGGGAAATTCTAATCTAAGGCAAACGTATCTAAAAACGTAAAAGAAAACTTAAAAACGCAAATTCCCGGGCTAATCCCGAGAATAAAAGTGAAAACTAAGGAATATTAACTCTACGGGTGCAAATATATTTTTCCTAAGTTCTAAATTATAAAAGAAAATTTTAGAAAAAGAAAATTATTTTTTTGACTTTTATTTAATTTTTTATGAATTAAAAACTGAATTAAGAAAATTAATTGATTAAAAATAGCAAATGATTTTGGAAAAATATGAAACTTTGCAGGAAATAAGTTTAAGCTAACACTAACCTAGGAAAAATAGGAGGACGGGGAAAACAGTTATAAATAACCAGTAAATAAGCAAAGCAGTTAAAATAAGCTAATATGGAAAACAAGGGTTAACTAATAAACTTTGCAAACATAACCAGGAAAGACACAAGGGCGAGTTGGTTAAGGCTGTGGGTTTGGTGAGCTGGGTGGCCATGGTTCGAATCCCAGCATATGCACTTTTTGTTTTTATTTTATTTTTTTTGTTTTTCTTTTTGAAATTCAATAAGCAACTGAAAATAAGCAATTTTTAAAACTGAAAATATTTTTGAAAACTATGAATAAGCTGATTTTCAGCTTATCCAATTAACTCAGTATGCTATTTGGAATGAAAATAAGGGAAAGCTTTTAAGCAAAGGCTGATGAAGCTACAAATAAGCTAGGTTAAAACTTGAAAAAGCTAATGTCTACCAAACATGATCTAAATTAACTAGAAATCTATGAATAAGCTACATTAACAACCAAATAAGCACTCAATAAGCCAAAGAGTCTCTAGGGTCTGATGATGCACTGGGCACTTATGGTTTGCAGACTGTTATGGAACTGAGCAGACTTTTCTAGCTTATTAAAAAGCTGAGAAGAGAGATCCAAATTACACAAAAACTCAGAATACTTAAAGTTCAATAATCAAATAACAGGTAGGCCAAAATATAGATCTTAATAAGCTTATTCAGAGCTTAGATTCTTATTCTAAAAGATGGCTACTCAGGACTGAAAGTGGGAAAGTGCTACTGATGCACAGTTGGAACGAAAACTGCCATAACTTCATTAATCCTAAATGAATTCAACCCAAGTTTTGAATATCCAATAAACTACCTATATAGAACACAAAGATGGCAAAATTAATCACTAAAGCTAATAGTTCCTACATTAAGCTATAATGAGCACTTTAGAACCTTAAACTTGTAAAATCAACTCAATGCTATCAAATCTATAAAAACAAATCAAATCATCCTATAAATAGCTAACCTAGACTGAATTATGCAAAATCAAACCTCAACCAAGTGCAAATGAACAGTAATCACTAGTTTTGACCCATTTTCACCAATTGACCCAAATAGTCCTTGTTGTGGGCTGATTTAGTATTTAAAAGTGAAATAGACTATTTTAAGCTAAGCTATGGAAGACCAAAGTAACTCAAACTACCCTAAGCATGAATAAATGAAAATAAGCTGAAAATAAGCACCGAGAATAATCAATAAGCTAAGTTGACTAACCTTTGACTTTTTGGAATTGAAAACTGATTGAGACCAAATAACATTAACAAGCACTAAAATAAGCTCATAGAAGCTTATTAGAACAATGAAAAGAGCTTTTTAACCTATTTAAACTGTAGAACAAGGAATTTAAATAAAACATGAATTTTATTAAAACTGAAAGTTTATAAAGCTTTAAAGACTTGAATGAAAAATTACAATAAGCTGATGACAATTACTCTACTGCTTATACTACCTACTCCTAAACTACCCTACAAACTAGCCCTAACAATCTAACCCCTCAATTGTGGGTGAGGAGGGGCTATTTATAGCCACGAGCTAGGGTTTCTTGAAGCTTCTCAGCTCTCATCTTGGCCCTTGATTATCCATCTTGTCATCAAATAGAAGCTCAGCCCTTGGATTAGAATGCCACGCATCACCCACCAATCATGTGCCTCGAATTCCCTTGGGATTGCTGACATGTCAGTCCTGACATGTCAGATATCTTCTAGAAGTGCGTGCAAAGTACAAGAATGCCCTTAATTGCTGTCAATTTTAGAACGGGGTAATTTAGGGTTCATCTTTCTGGGTAAATTGGGGGTGAGGATAAAAAGCAGGTAAGTATTTTTATTGTTTGACTAGTATTGTGGGTTGACCGGGTATTGGGGATCCGGGTTTGGGGTTTGATCCAGATTGGTGGGTTTATCTAATGTAGGGAGTGGGCCGGATTAATTTAAGTGGTGGGTTGGGGTTTGATAGGGTTTGGGTTTTATTTAATTTAGTGAGGTTTGATTTAAGATTAGATTTAGGATTTATTAGTTTAGGTTAAATTTAAGGACCAAACTTGTAAAATGATAAACTCCAAGGACCATTCTTGCCAAGTTTGAAAAGTACATCCAAGGGCTAAAATTGACAATTGATGATTCTTCAAGGTTGACTTTTGACTGAATGAGCATATCTTTGACCCAATATTGCAATTTGCTTCCCTGACTTCGGCTTTTATTCTCTTTCCATTCTCGTGCTCGTGTTGTCGGTTTTGACATGATTTTGTCATTCTTTTTCTCGATATCCGTACCTGCACATAAACAAACACAAAAACACAATATCTTTGGCATTTATGGTTAGTTTTTGGTCGTTTTGGTCTCAGTTTGGTAAATAAAAGGTATGTGAATAAGCACATACCAAAATCCTCCAGACTAAGATATTGCAGTGTCCTCACGCAATGTTATAAAAACACGTTTTTGAAACCAAAAATTTCCAATATCTTTTTACTAACTTTGAAAAGTAGCAAAATTTTCAAAAGAGATTAAGAAATCTTAAGTTCTAAAAACTCTCCGATTTTCCCTTTTATTCTATTTTTGTATTTTTCTCATAATCTTGTGACGGTTTTGTTGACAATCATTATCTATCAATAACTTTTAGGGTCAACGAGTAGGAAACACGACTCATAAAGAAGTGACCATACGGATAAAATTTGTCGTCCCTGATTTTTCACGAGCCCCCAAACTAAGCTTAAAAACGAAATCATTGTCTATTTACAAGTTATATGCTAACACTATCCATGGAAGTTACTTGTGTAATTACCTCTTGCTCCCATTTTCCTAATTTGACTCTATTTACTTTATTTTTGGTGAGAAATGAATTGCTTCATATTTTCTCGTTTCGATAGGTTTTTAGTCCGATAAAGATACTAAATTAAGACGCTAAGTAGTTTTCAATCTTCTCTCGAGAACCGTTGCTTTGAAAATGAGGTCCACATCAAGGTTTTTTTATTTATATTTTTGACTTTTGCATTTTTCTCTTTTTCATTCATCACCATTTTTTATTTTTATTTTTTTTATATTACTAACTTTTCACTTGCGTACCCTAAACGACGGAGCTTCACGGTTTAGTTCCAAGACCTTACACCTTCCGGAATAAAGGATCCAAGGGCCGTTACAACGGAGTGTTCCAAGACTCTAGACAATTCTGAAATGAGGATCCAATGTGGTTAGACCAAGACCTCACACATTCCTGAACTAGAGGTCCAAGGGCCGGTGCAAGAGGGTAGCCAAGACCTAAACGCCTTCCGGAAATAAGGATCCAAGGCCCGATCTCGAATCCGTAGCTTAGAGCACTTAACTTATTATTATTAAACGTATTTATTAAGTAACCTTGATGTGTACCCAATTTTTAAAGCAAGGATTCTTTTAAGAAGATTAAGAACTAATCATCGGCAAAACCTAACATCTTCAATTATTCTTACAGTTATATATGGTGAAACAATTTTGTGGGAGCAAAAGGCCACAAGTAACTTCGATGAGCTCTAAAGAGAACCAACTACTCCACGCTTAGTATCTAACTTCTAAATAAACTCTATCATTTCTCGTTCTTCGCAAATTTAAAATCTTAAATAATAAGATCCGTGAATGCTTAGCCGAATGGTTAAGAGGACAAGCTAGGGCTCAACACGCCCGATCAAGTCAAAATTTTATTCCTACTCTCACCAGCGGAAAGTCAACAAAATGTCAAAATTTATTATATTTTTGCAAAAATTTTAAATTTTTCTCATTTTTTTGGATTTTTTTTCAATTTTTTTTGGAGGAAAACGGGGTTGCGAGAGTAAACGGCAAAAAATGCAAGGCATAAATCAAATTGAAAGATTACCCCCCCCCCCCAAGACTAAAACGAGACATTGTCCCTTGATTATCCATCTTGTCATCAAATAGAAGCTCAGCCCTTGGATTAGAATGCCACGCATCACCCACCAATCATGTGCCTCGAATTCCCTTGGGATTGCTGACATGTCAGATATCTTCTAGAAGTGCGTGCAAAGTACAAGAATGCCCTTAATTGCTGTCAATTTTAGAACGAGGTAATTTAGGGTTCATCTTTCTGGGTAAATTGGGGGTGAGGATAAAAGGCGGGTAAGTATTTTTATTGTTTGACTAGTATTGTGGGTTGACCGGGTATTGGGGATCCGGGTTTGGGGTTTGATCCAGATTGGTGGGTTTATCTAATGTAGGGAGTGGGCCGGATTAATTTAAGTGGTGGGCTGGGGTTTGATAGGGTTTGGGTTTTATTTAATTTAGTGAGGTTTGATTTAAGATTAGATTTAGGATTTATTAGTTTAGGTAAAATTTAAGGACCAAACTTGTAAAATGATAAACTCCAAGGACCATTCTTGCCAAGTTTGAAAAGTACATCCAAGGGCTAAAATTGACAATTGATGATTCTTCAAGGTTGACTTTTGACTGAATGAGCATATCTTTGACCCAATATTGCAATTTGCTTCCCTGGCTTCGGCTTTTATTCTCTTTCCATTCTCGTGCTCGTGTTGTCGGTTTTGACATGATTTTGTCCTTCTTTTTCTCGATATCCATACCTGCACATAAATAAACACAAAAATACAGTATCTTTGGCATTTATGGTTAGTTTTTGGTCGTTTTGGTCTCAATTTGGTAAATAAAAGGTATGTGAATAAGCACATACCAAGGCACTATCATTTTCAGGAACTAGTTCCCCTAGAAAACATCCCCATAGCTGCCCAGAACTAGCCTCAACAGAAATTTTCGTGACAATAGTGTCACGGTACCACTAAATAGGGATGGTACCGTTAAATTTAATGGTACCGTGGGTCATTTAGAGGAACCATGTCCCTGTTTGACGGATTTTTACTGTTCCTTCTAGAATCCCTGCAACCCTAACCTCAAACCTGCAAATTTTGCAACCTCACACACACCTTAAGATTCCCTTGCTACACCATAGGATACTCCCATCAACTTTAATTCAAATTTCACCCAACTTGCCTATTTAAGGCTTCACCCTTGCATGCTTATCTTGCACTTCACCTTCAACCTCCCATCACACAAACACCATGTCTTCCACACAAGGATCCACCTCTCACATCTCCAAGAAACCTAGGAAAACCGTGAAACCACCCTCAAAACCACTCTTTGTGGATCTCACAAAAGATGATGAAGCTATGACACCACCTTCCCAAGCCACTCCTTACTCACCATCACCACCTAATGCACCCTCTAAAACATCCTCTTCCTACACAACATCTTCATCATCCTTCAACACAACATCATCCATGGAGTACACACTATCCCCATAACTCCATTGGACTATGCCATGCCAACTCCTTCCCCAACAAACTCACCACCACCACCTTCTCCTATCATGGCACAACCCATCCAACCCCATCCCTTTGATCTACATAGTGCTAATTGCCTATGTTGCCTCCACAACCGTAATCTTATCTTTTGCTTAAGAGATGAGATTCACTTCATGTTCTCCTTTGTGGAGCACCTCTTGACACAACCACCACCACCCCAAATGATGTCACCATCTCCACCACCTCCTAACCGAAACAACTAAACATTTTCTTGTTTAGTTTCTCACCAATAAACCTTTAGGACCCTTCTTGGAAATGAAGCTTGCCTTTAGTCATTAGGAATTTAGGTTTCCTATTGTCTCTTTTATGCTTCTTATGTAGTCATACCTATGTATGACATTTGCTTTTATGAATGAATGCTTTCATTTTATGTGGATGCTTAGCTACTTAGTCTTTCATTTTGTGGTTGGATATTTGTCTTAGGTGCTACATGTTAGATATTGTATATATGTCATCTAACCTTGTTTTGTAGCACGAATCCTTGCTCGATTCCTTGGTATTCTCCAAATGAGAGGGAGTATACGTCAAGGGGGAGCCTTAGCGACCTTTTTGATTCGACAAAAAGAGGGAGAAATGGGAGTAAACTCATTAAAAACTTGTTAAAACTAATTTTAACTTAAAATGAGTTTATATTTTGTCATCATCAAAAAGGGGGAGATTGTTGATGCAAATAATGTTTCTAAAAATGTTATTTATATCTTTTGATTACTTCACGTTTTGAGGATGACAAAATGTGAAATCACGTTACGTTAAAATTAACGTAAGCAAGTTTTTAATCGGAAGATCCCGTTTCTACGCAAATCACTCTTAAACAAATTTACAAACTTGACAAATGATCAAATAAGTAAATTTTGATTTTGAGAACTCACATTTTTAATGGGACAAAATATTTTTTTCAAAAATACACATGACAAATTATTTTTGAATTATTAAGAAATGTTTTAATGGAAAAATTAGTTTGAAAATCACAACAGCTATTTTTCCCCCCAAAATAAGCTCCAACCTTCCCCAAATAAGTTTTCACCAGAAAAGACAAAATTTGGAGCGTCCTAGTCTAGGACGGCTCCACGGTTCCACTAAATTTAGTGGAGCCGTGGCATGTTTAGTGGAGCCGTCCACCTGTAACGGTCAGATTTTCTTTGCCTATAAATACCAACCCACTTCACAGTTTTTAGGCACCCAAAAACACACAGAAACTTCTGAGTTTAAAACTCTCTCACCTTTCTTTCTTTTTGATCATTTAGATTAGTTTTCTTTTGTTTTAAGAGTGATCCAATCATCCAACCAAGTGATCCTCTTCATTCCTCTTCATTAGCAAGAGAAGAACACAAGTATCCAAGTTGATACAAGGTGTTGTCATTCCTCTTCATTTGCAAGAGAAGAACTCAAGGTATTCAAGAAGATACAAGAGTTATAGTTGTTAGGTCTTTGTAATATTTGTTACAACCTTGTTGTATCATAGTATACATCAAGTTTATTTATCTTTGGTGAGTGAGAGTGAAGATCAAGTGTGATCTTATAAGAGATAGTGAACATCTCTTGAAGCCATTGGGCTTGTGTGATTGATCAAGAAGATCAAGGGTCATTAGGATAGAGTTAGTAGAGTGTGAGTTGATCATTGTGATCGTGTTGAGATCTTGGTGATCTCTTGAAGCTATTGGGTTTGAGTGTTTGGTCACGTGGACCTTGGTAGATTGGTGCTAGCTAAGATTAGCACTCGACATCTAGCTTAGTGTCGGTAATAGGATAAGCGACGTGTACGGTTTTCTCCGCCTGAAGGGAGGTTGTTGACATAGTGCTTGAAACTCTCGAGTGTGGTACTCGGGGAGTGGAGTAGGGCGAAGAAGAGCTTCGTAGCCGAACCACTATAAATCTCTTGTCTCGGTTTGATCTTTCCAACTCTACTCTTTACTTTCATTAGTTAGTACTAGTTAGTTTAGTATGTAGTTCATATTGGTGTTGATTGATTACGCATAGAGTTCGAATCAAAGCTTCCAATAACAAATCTTTTAAAAGGAACATTTTTAAAAGAACTTAAAAACCGGCAAACTATTTAACCCCCCTTCTAGTTTCCCAACGATCTCGTTATACATGAGATGTTGAACGAATGAGTCGAGATGATATCGTTTATACATGAGATGTTAAACGAATGAGTCGAGATGATATCGTTATACATGAGATGTTGAACGAATGAGTCGAGATGATATCGTTTATACATGAGATTTGGTTATACACGATATGTTAAACGAATGAGCCGAGATGATATGGTTGTACACGAGATGTTTATTCTCAACAACCGTTCCTGAAACAGGTTGTAATTCCTAATGACTTGAAAGCAACAGAATATCCTCATTATATGGATCGAAAACAAGTATATCATTCTACCCCATTCTTGGACAAATTTATGATGTGTTTCAGAGTTGTAAAAATGAGAAGTTACCTGTACAAGGCAAGTGTGTTTAGTTATTGCATTTCGTAATAATTTTAAATGATTTTTAACTTAATTAAATATCCCACTTTTTATAAATTTTAATAATTTTAAATCATTTATAAATAATTTTAAAAAATTTTAAATCATTTTTAATTAATTTAGATAAATTTTAATAATTTTAAATCGTTTATAAATAAATTTTTTTTTAAATATCACACTTTCTATAAATTTTAATAATTTTAAATCATTTATAAATAATTTTAAAAAATTTTAAATCATTTTTAATTAATTTAGATAAATTTTAATAATTTTAAATCGTTTATAAATAACTTTTTTTAAATATCCCACTTTCGGCGGGGACATGTCCCCGCCAAAGATTGAAAGTCTGTTCAAAAACTTTCGGCGGGGACATGTCCCGCCAAAGGTGTTGGAGGGAAAAAAAAGGCTGCGAACAATTAGTGAGCTATAACTTTGGTCAAAATTTTGTGAAAATCATATAGGCTTTTGGTGGGGACATGTCCCCGCTAAAAGTGAGCGTTGAAAATTTACTAAACGGTCAGCCATTTTGTGTGCCAGGTCAGCATGTTTTTTGTCGTTTAGCGACTTTCGGCGGGGACAAGGGCGTCCCCGCCGGAACATTTCTTGCCCGTCCTCTCTTTTGTTGATTTCATAGTGGCAATGTCATAAAATAACAACGTAACTGTTAAAATAGAAAACGCTTAAAATAGTTATTTAAAACGCGTAAGATGGATCAAATTGATTGCGACACGACTGAAAACCGATGGTTGGACTAGGAAGGGCCATACAAATTGGCATGACATGGTGTGTACATGAGGTTAAGATGAGTAAGCAAAACGAAAGAGGATAAGTGTTGTGGCACGTTAGATTTATTCCTTTCTCAACACTAAAACCCAAAGACTTTGGAGAACAATACATCATCGTCATGATATCATGTGTTACTCTTTAATCATGTGCTACAATCTCGTATCCAATGCATTAATACCGTATATAATTAACTTTAATTATATACTATAATATCGTCACTAACATCATCGTTATATTATAAATACTTTACATTAAAACAAGTAAGATGGATCAAATTGATTGCGACACGACTGAAAACCGATGGTTGGACTAGGAAGGGCCACATGTACATGAGGTTAAGATGAGTAAGCAAAACTGTTAGATGTTTTGACTTGTAGTCCTAAGGGTATTTCAGTAATTTTGGCATAATATAGTTTAGTTTATCTACTAAGGGTATTTTGGTCATTTTGTTAGTATCTTAAGAAGTAAGAAATTTGTATGTCGGTTTTCTCTATATATCATAAGCAGATATAGCTTTGTAAACTTAATTAGACTTTGACTTCATAAATATGAAATAGCAGCTTTTGCTCCAAAATCTCGTATGTTCTGATCTGATTTGCTGGTTCTGAACTTTTGCTCCTGGTCGTTTGCTTATGAATGACTATCCCTCATAAATCCTAACAAATTGGTATCAAGAGCCAACCGATCAATTTGAAGCAAGCAACAACTTGTTTTGGGTTTCTGATTGATTTCAGCTTTTGGTTGATTTCAAGAATTGATTTCTTGACATCATTTGAATTCGTTTTGTGTTTGGTGGCTTGCTGATTTGGTTACTTCAAGATATCAGGTTTGTGATTTGGGATTTTTCCCTTTTGTTCAATCGATTATATTGCTTCTGCTTGTTTGATAAGTTGAAGGTGTTTGTTGATTGGGATTAGGGATAGTCACAATTTGTGTTGAATTGATAAGTTTGTGTAGAGATTAGATCGTGTAGAGATTATCTAATCTCTGGTTTTTTTGACCAATTAGTTATTGGGTTTGAATATGGAGGCTTTGAGTAAGTGGGCCTTGAATCTGAATATGGGATTTTGGAATTGTGCCAATATTTGTTATTTCTTTGATTTCGTTCGGTAGTTGGTGACTGAAATTTGGATCAGTCTTGTTATATACAAACTTCGTTTGGAACAGATTTGGCATTGATTTGCTTGGTTTTTTGAGCGACTATTCGTTTCGAAAGTAACCTACAATTAGGTTATTTAGGTATTTGTATTTGGTATTCGAATCTGGACTGTAATTCTTATCACATAAATGGGTCATTGGTATTATCCGTATCATATTTGGGGCATTTGAATTATCATGTTCGTCAAGTTATTCATTAACTTCAATTTGTATGATACTCGGATAATAGCTTTGAATGTTTGACCGTAATCCTTAAGATATAAGTAGGTCATGAGAATTTGAATTTGGCATTTGCATTTGAAGATCAATGTAGTGTTTGAAGACTTGGTTATAATCAGGTCTTTTGAATTTTGTTCGATCGTTTGGAATTTGTAAGTTTGGAAATTTGGATCTTCGTTTGTCGGGCTTTTGAAGTTTGCTGCCTGAATTTGATTGTCATTGGTGAAGATCGTTTGAGCCGATTTGTTTGTTCGGTTGGCCGTTTTGAATTTGTCGGCTAACATTTGATTGTTCGTTTTGAAGTCATCGGCATTTGCTTTGGATCGATTTTGTTTCGGATAGCTTTTGGGAATCGATCGTTTGATTTGAAATTGGCTAGTATCTTAAGCATTTGGAACTTTGAATTTGATTTGAAGCAGGTGGAGGAGTTTAAGTCAGGACCTGTGATGTTGGCCTCATTTACGGTGGTGAACGTGAATATTTGGTTGCCGGCTACTCAGATTTGGATTATGTTGCGGATCTTGATGTTAGAAGATCCTTATGTTTTCACCATTGGAAATTTCGGTTGTAAGTTGGAAAGTTACATTACAACCATCAGTTCCTTTGAGCAAGTTTCGTCACTGTTTGGATTTGCTCAATATCGATAATTAGAAATATGGTGTTACTTAGGAGCTAAAGTCAAGGTGGAGATTGTTAGATGTTTTGACTTGTAGTCCTAAGGGTATTTCAGTAATTTTGGCATAATATAGTTTAGTTTATCTACTAAGGGTATTTTGGTCATTTTGTTAGTATCTTAAGAAGTAAGAAATTTGTATGTCGGTTTTCTCTATATATCATAAGCAGATATAGCTTTGTAAACTAAATTAGACTTTGACTTCATAAATATGAAATAGCAGCTTTTGCTCCAAAATCTCGTATGTTCTGATCTTTATGTTCCTGTTCTGATTTGCTGGTTCTGAACTTTTGCTCCTGGTCGTTTGCTTATGAATGACTATCCTCATAAATCCTAACAAAAACGAAAGAGGATAAGTGTTGTGGCACGTTAGATTTATTCCTTTCTCAATACTAAAACCCAAAGACTTTGGAGAACAATACATCATCGTCATGATCATCATGTGTTACTCTTTAATCACGTGCTACAATCTCATATCCAATGCATTAATACTGTATCTAATTGACTTTAATTATATACTATAATATCGTCACTAACATCATCGTTATATTATAAATACTTTACATTAAAACGCGTAAGATGGATCAAATTGATTGCGACACGACTAACAACCGATGGTTGGACTAGGAAGGGCCATACAAATTGCCATGCCATGGTGTGTACATGAGGTTAAGATAAGTAAGCAAAACGAAAGAGGATAAGTGTTGTGGCACGTTAGATTTATTCCTTTCTCAACACTAAAACCCAAAGACTTTGGAGAACAATACATCATCGTCATGATCGTCATGTGTTACTCTTTAATCACGTGCTACAATCTCATATCCTATGCATTAATACCGTATATAATTAACTTAAATTATATACTATAATATCGTCACTAACATCATCGTTATATTATAAATACTTTACATTAAAACGCGTAAGATGGATCAAATTGATTGCGACACGACTGAAAACCGATGGTTGGACTAGGAAGGACCATACAAATTGGCATGCCATGGTGTGTACATGAGGCTAAGATGAGTAAGCAAAACGAAAGAGGATAAGTGTTGTGGCACGTTAGATTTATTCCTTTCTCAACACTAAAACCCAAAGACTTTGGAGAACAATACATCATCGTCATGATCGTCATGTGTTACTCTTTAATCACGTGCTACAATCTTATATCCTATGCATTAATACCGTATATAATTAACTTTAATTATATACTATAATATCGTCACTAACATCATCGTTATATTATAAATACTTTACATTAAAACGCGTAAGATGGATCAAATTCATTGCGACATGATTGAAAACCGATGGTTGGAGTAGGAAGGGCCATACAAATTGGCATGCCATGGTGTGTACATGAGGTTAAGATGAGTAAGCAAAACGAAAGAGGATAAGTGTTGTGGCATGTTAGATTTATTCCTTTCTCAACACTAAAACCCAAAGACTTTGGAGAACAATACATCATCGTCATGATATCATGTGTTACTCTTTAATCATGTGCTACAATCTCGTATCCAATGCATTAATACCGTATATAATTAACTTTAATTATATACTATAATATCGTCATTAACATCATCATTATATTATAAATACTTTACATTAAATATTGTTTTACAGTAGAACTTGAGTGAAATTCCTTTTTAGGTACACCATTGTTCTTTCATTCGGATATTGCTAAATAATTCATTCTAGCTTTGATTATTCTTTATTCTTTTTGAAAAAAACATGGTTGAAGTTCATTTGTCAATTTTTTAAATAATGTTATGAAAAATAAAGTATAATGAGCTTTTAATATTTATTGTTCTTTTTTATTTCAAAAGAGTAAGAGCTCGAACCATTTAGACAAATCATTCGATTGATATTTCCATGTTTTTGTTTGGATTTGTGTTGGTTCGTATGTAGTAATTAAGTAGCCTAAGTTAAGTTGTACTATTTTGTTACGAAATAACTTGATAGCAAGTGAGTTACTAACGACCACGTATCCTTTTTAATGTATTTATTCTCATCGTTACCCATTTGGTATAAACGACGTTGTTTGTACATATACACATTTATAGAAGCAATATTTAGCTATGAAAGCGCTTGTTTGTCGTTTAGTTATTTTTCATAAATTGATATGTTTGTTTGCTTCATTTTTGAGACACTTGTTCGGTCGATGATGATTCTAGTCGTCGCATTTAGCTTTTGCTTTGTTGTAGTTTTCCTAGTCGAGTTGTTATCAATCTTTTTTACATGGCTGTTTTGTTATATGTGGATATGTTAGAAATCCTTTTCATGATATAGAATCATATGTGTACGATGTTTGAAAAATGCATTAACGGTTGCAATAACTAAACTTTTTATAATTATATATCACCTGTCATGTTACAATCGAATGACTAAATGTGTATACAAATATGGAATTAACTAATAAGTTTATTAATTGTTGTTTTTCTACTTATGCTACCCTTAACCATAACTTTGTACGTAGTACATAGTTTGCAAAAGTCTTATCGATTAGCCGACATAAATTTTCCAAAATTAGATGATGAAAAAAAAGTATATCGGGAGTGTTATCGTGCAAATGCAACAAACATGTCATTGTTACACGATAAAATGACACCCATTTCAAACACTAATGTAAATATCAGAGGTCGTCTCGTAGATTTTGATGACCCTTTGCCGTAATTAAAAATGGTCCTCATTAATCACGAAAATTTCTGACAACTGTAAAAAATATCCATTATTTAACTGGATACCCGATTACTTATTTGATTTCTTATATTTGTTAATATATAGAAACATAATTTCCTGTTCTTTTGTCTTTAATTAGTGGGATACCTTGTTTTATGTAAAATAATTAGATACGTCACTAATTGAATAGTTTTATTAGTTCAAAATTTTAGACCTCATGGCAGCAAAAATATTTACAGTTGATAGGCAAATACATAATTATATATTGGCCCTTATATATTAATCCGTATATGTATGTATGGTTTGCATAAAAATTTGTGGCCCTCGTTAACAACGGCACTTGTTGCACAACTTTGAGCAGGCCCTGGTAAATACCTTAATTATTGACAAACCATATCTTGATTTAAATGAATAAGCATGATATTAAATATCTGATCGACTTAAGTTTATGACAAAATCAAATTAGGTACACATGACTTTTAGTTTTTTTCCTCAAATATTGTATGACTCATTTTATGTTACATGTGACTGTATTTATGTCCGTAAGTTTCACAACTTCTTACTTTATAGTAGTAATTTTACCTCAAAAAGTGACCAGATTCGTTCACTGCACTTAATTACCATTCGTTCACACCAAAATAACCTCCACATTGCTCCTCTATAAAATCAACACCTTGAACACATAATCTTCATCATCATCATCATCACCTTCTTCACGTACTCTTTAATTCCCTATATACAGTTTTTTTATATTCCATCAATGGCAGACACAATCCACAACAACAACGTTGTTATCTCGTCCTCGAAAAAGAGGATGACACCCGATGACTCGAATCATGAGGACGATTTTATCGCCAAGAAATTACCACCAACAAAACCCTCATGGGAAGACCCTGTGTCAGCCCTTGCCAATGCTCGCCATGAATTTGGCGAGCATGGCGGGGTTAACATGTCCATAGAAGCCTCCGCCACCTTTACGGTCATGGAGCCTGAAACACTCTCCAAAATGTTTACGGGAGAGCTAGGCCCAGATCGCGACTTTTTCATATATAGTCGTCATTTTAACCCTACTGTCCTTAACCTGGGCCGTCAGATGGCGGCCCTGGAAGGGACAGAAGCTGCGTACTGTACTGCGAGTGGCATGTCTGCCATCTCGTCAGTTTTGTTGACGCTAGTAAGTAGCGGGGACAACATAGTAGCGTCCCCGACGCTCTATGGGGGGACCCACGCTCTTTTAACCCATTTTCTTCCAAGGTCGTCTAATATACAGACGACCTTTGTTGATATAAGGGATTTAGAAAAAGTTAAGGAGGCGATTGTAGAAGGTCGTACTAAGGTTTTGTACTTTGAATCTGTGTCGAACCCGACACTGACTGTGGCAAACATTCCCGAGCTTTCGAGGATAGCGCATGAGAAAGGTGTCACGGTTGTGGTCGATAATACTTTTGCACCGATGGTTGTTTCGCCGGCTAGGCTTGGTGCGGACGTAGTTGTTCATAGTATCACCAAGTACATTAGCGGCGGGGCCGACATTATTGCTGGTATGTTTCTATATTTTGGCCCTATTCGACTTTATCTCGTACTCGTGTTATGATAGCTACCGTAAAAGGATTATTAAACATTATTATATCGTGACTAGTCTAAATGAAATTATATATATATACCAAAGGGATGCGCTACTTTAGCATATGCACCGGAGCTGCTACAGTGGACAAAACAGTGGTCACGTGTAACTGTCTTTGCAAGCTTGGTCTTTCGGGGACTAACGATGCAACACGTCAAGAATTTTAAGAATTTTTTCAGCAAAAAAAACATATTATTTCCAGAATTAATTTTCAAAATAGTCCTTGGGTTAACAGTTGTCATGTGCAATTTAGTCCCTAAGGTGTAAATGTTTTTGCATGTTAGGTTCTTCGGGGACTAACGATGCAACACGCCGAGAATTTTAGGGACTTTTTCCGAAAAAAACATATTATTCCCAGAATTAGTTTATAAAAATAGCCCTTTTGTTTATCGATCTTTTTCAAATTTAGTCCTTAATGACTAACTTTCAAACAAGACTTAACACCGCATTCCCGCAGCAACGCGCGGGTCCTCCCACTCGTTGTGACTATACTATAGATTATTTTATTTTTTTATTTTTGAACGGCTATACTATACTAGATTATTAGTATTGGTAAATATCTATATAAATCTTTTTTAACAGTATTGCATGTCTAGGACTCTAGTTATTTACCAAGTTTTTGTTATTTTGGGCATCTTGGGTAATGGTTAAAACATGAAAAGAACAAGAACATAGTCATTTGGTTCATGTGATTATCATTAACAGTTATCACATGAAACCCTCTGCAAGGTTCACATTTTTTTTGTTTTTTGGCTAGTGAGAATCGGTATGGGTGTGGGGATCTATCTACTTGATTGCAAACAAACAAAATAAGGAATATGACTATCTTGATGTGATGATGCATGTGAGTGAGTTGCTTTATTTTGACAAAATTCAAAAGAAATAAGAGGAATCTGTATGAGTATCTTAATAAAAAAAAAGTATATCATAAATTGATGATAAAAAGATTCTTATTGCTTTGTATCCGAGAATCAACAAACATCATAGCATTAATTATTTGTGATTACAGGAGCTGTTTGTGGGCCTGCTAGTCTGCTGAACTCACTTATGGACCTTCACCAAGGGGCCCTGATGTTACTAGGCCCAACAATGAATGCTAAGGTAGCGTTTGAACTGTCCGAAAGAATCCCTCACTTGGGGCTTCGGGTCAAAGAGCACTGCCACCGGGCTTTGGTTTACGCCCAACGGATGAAGAAAATGGGCCTCAAGGTCATCTACCCTGGCTTAGAAGACCACCCTGATCATCTTCTTTTGAAGTCCATTGCAAACAAGGGCTATGGCTTTGGTGGGATGCTCTGCTTGGACATGGGAACCGAGGCTCGTGCTAACAAGCTAATGAATCTGTTGCAGAACTATACTCAGTTTGGACTCATGGCTGTTAGTTTGGGCTACTATGAGACCCTCATGTCATGTTCGGGTAATAGCACAAGCAGTGAATTGAATGAAGAGGAGCAGGCGTTGGCAGGAATTTCGCCTGGTTTGGTTAGGATGTCGGTCGGCTACAGTGGGACCCTTGAACAAAGGTGGGGACAGTTTGAGAAGGCGCTTTCAAAACTCCAAGATATGGGCTTGCTATCAAAAAAATAAATTTCTAATCATCTAATGTGAATGTGAAATGTAAACTTATCTTGGTTCTTAATTATGTTACTGTTGCTTCATGTTGGACTGTATCTATGTTTGTGTTGGACAGTTAAATTGTTAAGTGTCTTGAATTAAGCCCATGCCATTAAGTAGCCTCTGACCCAATATATCTAATGGGTTTATGTCATTTCCATTTGTAAATGTTTTCATATGCATTGTACTAGCTGATATGGTTACTTCTTGTGACCATTTCTGTTTGGCATTACATCATCAATAACATAAAGTTATTTGCCTTGATTATGTGATCATTTCACTTGCTGTTAGACAAAGCAGGCCTTGAACATTGTACTGATTTTTTTACTGAGTTTCAAAAAATCAAATAGTTTAGACTATTGATTGTCGGACCAATTTTATCGCAACTTTTGTTGCTTTTATGTATATGACAGTTGTCTAAAAAGATTTAAGTACTTTAATGTTAGCTATTTTGAAACTTGAAAATGAATGAAATGCTTCTTGATATGATTTTCTTGGGGTAAATGCAGTAAACAAATAATGGAAAGGTAGTGTAGATGGCTAAAGTTGTTGCTTACATGCTAGATATACAATTTTATTTTTCACATTAACATATCTTTGTAACTAATGAGCAGTCTAGTGGTAAGGGTTTGGGAGCAACAAGAATATACGTCAAGTTCAAATCTCGTCAGCTACAAACTTCTTTAGGTCACCCACCCTAGCCACATAATCTATATCGTGGAAGGGCTAGTAGCTAGTGATTTATAAGGCTAGCTTCATGGATCTTGCAGGGTGGTCTGTTGAGTTCGAGGTTTACCAAGTCACCCAACGTGGCTCGGTAGAGTTTCTTTCAGACAAAAAGGAAATCCTACAAACAAATGAGAAACAGATAAGCAAACTAATCACGAATACGAGGATTTGATGTGATTAAGATAATTATGATAATATCCGCCTACTTCCACCATGATAGGAAGCATCTCTTTTTGAATTAAATTAATATTGCGAGTATCACACATCAGAATATTCATAACCTCTAAACTTTACGGTTACCACTGAACCTGTGTCTTAAACAAACTCTATATTAATCAAACTTTTTTTCCCGGGTAAACATGGTTTGCGATCTTTTGGCCGACTAATTCACGAGGTTTGAACTCACCTCCATACAGACGCAACCTCTTTTTTTTTAAAGTTGGCGTAACTACTGCGGCTTTCTACTTTTTGAAGGGAGTTCTAAGGATCGTAGCATAGGCCTAGCTGGGAACTCAATGAGACTTTCCAGCTCGAGTTAAACAAACCTTAAATAAGATAAATTTTACTAATCGGACATGTCCACCACTGCGAGAGGCTATTTCCCTACATCCCCATTAACTAATTATTCGTCATATGGTTTTAGGCCTAATTCTCCATCTTACGGAAAAAGTTTTCCCACTTTAGGTCCGAGAAATGACAAGTATTTGATTCAGATATACGCGGCTTAACTGACGTATTTTTTGATATCGTTTTTACCATTTCTTTAACGGTCCTCATACATGTATCTGGTAAATTTTGAACTCTTGACATTTTATAAAATAATCAAGTTGTTAGAATTTTACAATCATGACAATCATATATTTATTCTAAATCAATCAAACACGTATGTGGAAGCGTAGGATCATATTTTAACATATAAAGATTAACCGAAAATTAAAGACACGTACATTTGATCCTAGCAAGAAGAAGGTTCAATACTTAAAATCTTCTTCTTTTAATGATCAAGTGGATTAGCGAGATACCCCTTACCGTTTTGTATAGTGAGTTTATACCAAGGTTTTGTATACACGTACTATAACCGATTAATTAGATTGCTAGATCTAAGAACACAAATTAAACCAAACAATTTTGCTTAATGAAAAAACAAGGATCGACTAACCCAAGGGTTTGTACGATCGGTTTGAAGAAAGAAGAAGACACAAAGGGTTTAGGGTTATAGCAAGAGTGCAAGAATCATCAAACCCTAACCCCTAAGCCTTGTATTTATAGGCATGTAATCTTGGAGGACAAGTTTGCTAAGGATTGGGTTTGGTAACCCTTAGGCCGATCGGCCCTAGTACTCCCCAAGGAATTCTAGAACTTTCTTGCTCCTCTAATTACACCTATAATCCTTCATTTATTCACTAACGGTCGTTAGTCAATTCCCGTTAATTACTTAACGTCCGTTAGTCGTTATTTTGTGTTCAAATAATTAAATACATAATGGTTTATATATATTAATTATTATACATTAATCCTTCATACGTAATGTGTGCAATCCCATGGTCCCGAGTTCGATTCTAGTCATACACGTTTAATATTTGTCCATAAACTTAACAGCTCCCACTTGGACATCTATTAATAGTGTAATGACATTGGTTAGCGTCTAGCAACACGCCAATGCCCCTAGTACAACTCGGGTGGTGGTCTCCTGGAAAAACCATTCGATGATTCATCATCATACTTATCATTTTGTTTCTAATACTACATTAATAAAGATATGGATCTCAGCCATTCTTTATCAACCATTCTGTTTCTCGTTGTTTCTGATTGAACAAGATTACCAAATCTTTTGAACCTATTCAGGGGCCCATCCACTGGTACAGATTCTGCCTATCGTCACACTGGAAATGCGTGACTATATGCATATAGTCACACACGTTTTTTTGGGTGTGTGTGACAAAAAGTCGCGCCACCGTAGGTATCATATGGTCACATTGTTTAGTTTGTGGCCGTTTTCATCGAAAAAGAGTGACCAAAACCCGAATATGTGTGACTAATTAGGCACAAGTTTTGTTGGATTCATCAGTATGTGTGACTATTTCCCATCCTATGGCCACACGAAAATATAATAAATGTGACGTTTGTGATGATTTAGTCACACATCGTGTGTTGTTTTTTTCGAGTTAGTCACATACAATTTAAAAAACAGTGGCCAAAAGTGTTAATAAGTGTGACCATATGCTGTTTAAAGTGAAGAAATGTGTACTATTGATCATCCAATGGTCACATGAATTCTTAGTTTGTGTGGCCTTTTGTAATATTTAGTCACACAAAGCATGTTTGCTTTGGGTATTTAGTCACATACAATTAAGCATAAAGTGGCCAAAAGTGTTAATAAGTGTGACCATATGCTGTTTTAAGTGAAGAAATGTGTATTTTGTGTGACTATTGATCATCCAATGGTCACATGAATTCTTAGTTTGTGTGGCCTCTTGTAATATTTAGTCACACAAAGCATGTTTGTTTTGGGTATTTAGTCACATACAATTAAGCATAAAGTGGCCAAAAGTGTTAATAAGTGTGACCATATGCTGTTTTAAGTGAAGAAATGTGTATTTTGTGTGACTATTGATCATCCAATGGTCACATGAATTCTTAGTTTGTGTGGCCTTTTGTAATATTTAGTCACACAAAGCATGTTTGTTTTGGGTATTTAGTCACATACAATTAAGCATAAAGTGGCCAAAAGTGTTAATAAGTGTGACCATATGTTGTTTTAAGTGAAGAAATGTGTATTTTGTGTGACTATTGATCATCCAATGGCCACATGAATTTTATGTTTGTGTGGCCTTTTGTAATATTTAGTCACACAAAGCATGTTTGTTTTGGTTATTTAGTCACATACAATTAAGCATTAAGTGGCCAAAAGTGTTGATAAGTGTGACCATATGCTGTTTAAAGTGAAGAAATTTGTATTTTGTGTGACTATTGATCATCCAATGGCCACTTGAATTTTATGTTTGTGTGGCCTTTTATAATATTTAGTCACACAAAGCATGCTTGTTTTGGGTATTTAGTCACATACAATTAAGCATAAAGTGGCCAAAGTTGTTAATAAGTGTGACCATATGCTGTTTAAAGTGAAGAAATGTGTATTTTGCGTGACCATTGTTCTTCCAATGGTCACATGAATTTTTATTTTGTGTGGCCTTTGGTACTATTTAGTCACACATCGAATTAAACAAAGAGTGACCAATAATGTTGGAGCAGAGTTGCTACTGCTAGCAGTACTAAGGTAGTCCAAAGTAGTCCTGCTGAAGCAGAGTTACTGCTGCTAGTACTATGCTAGTGCTGCTGGAATGTGTATATATATTATATATAAAACAATATTAAAAAACACAAGAAATTTCAAATTGAATTAAACTCGAATGTATATAACTGGACAGAATATACAATTGTAATGTCGTACTTAATTAATCAAATATCTAAAGACTTTTGAACCTTCACCCCCTTAGCAGTTTGCCTTAAGTCGTTAGCAGATATATATTGTTTCTTCGTTGGTGCCTGTGGTACACATTTAGTCACATGGTTTGTTGGTGTAACCTGTAGTAAACAAAAGACGCTTCTATCAAACATTGAATTACATATGAATAATTATATATGTAGGTTGAAAAAACACATGTACGTACCACCTCTTCAAAAATAACTTGATCCTTTGGCCATGCAACGAAACTACCTTCGACTTTCTTAACTGTTTTGAACCCATTATTTGCTACGTCCGGTATGCATGCTGCATCAACTAACGATGAATCAATTGACACTCTGTAGCAATCATTTGGGAGTGGTAGGTTATGCAGCATTTGCTTTCCATGAGACTGGTATACGGTACCAAAAGCAACGATATTTGATTTCTTTGTGTGCCAGAGTTTGCACTTAAGTGTCTACAAAAAAAAAAAAAAAATTTGCATGTATATATCAGAAATTATTTAAACAAAAGAATAACAAGAAACATGTTGAAATACATACTGTTGGCAGTGCTTGTGTTAGAGACACATCTTGTTGCGATTGGGAATCTGGAGACCCGTTTCGTCGCTTCTTTTGCTTTGGCTTATTGGGTCCGATAGTTTTAGCAAGTTCCTATATGTATATATAAAACACGTTACATTATTTAAACAAAAGAGTAACAAGAAACATGTTGAAATACATACTGTTGGCAGTGGTTGTGTTGGAGACGACACATTTTGTAGCGATTGGGAATCTGGAGACCCGTTTCGTCGTGACTTAAGGTTATGCTTAGGCCTGACAGTTTTAGCAGCAGGTTCCTATACGTATATATAAAACACGGTACATTAGTCGATCATGTATGTAAAATTCAAAAATCAAAGGGCGATCTTTTATTACTATACTTACCATTGTTTCCGTTACCTTTTTAGAAGTTTCAAGGCCATTGGATTTCTCCTCAATTCCCGCATCTATAGGACTTATAACACCACTTGTTTGAGTGCCATTGGAGTCACCTGCAATATTGTCAATGGCCATTGGAGTCACCTGCAATATAAATTAAGAAATACAGTCACTCATCAGTTTATGTTCAATGCCTAGTATCATTAGCATCAGTGGTGTTAGCATTAGAAAATGAAATTGTTAACAACATAAAAAATGGCTTACAACTGAGGCTATTGGCGATGGTTCAGTTGGCAGAGTTATATTCATCCCTTTATCATTCAACTGTTGCAGAATTTGAGAAAGCATTATATTTGTGTTTTCCACCTCACCGGATAATTTATTGACCTGCACATCTTTTTCGGTCATCTCGGCGGACAATTTCTTGATCAATTTATCTTTTTCTTCACGCTCGCGTCTCTCATTATCCAGTTGAGTTTGAAGTAAGGCAATTTTTTCATTGGCTTCTTGTTTTCTTCGAGGAAGGCCAAAATACTCTTTGTATGTTACTGCACCTCCCACTCCTCTGGCATAACCGCCCTTTTCCTTACCAAATACAAATGTCATGGCATCAGTGCCATCATCAAAACCCGATGTTCCTTCCTTGATCTTGTCATCAGCTTCTTTCTGCACAAAAAATATAGGAAATGTTGGGATTAAAAGTCTTCTTGATGCTGTTAGAGTAACTGCTGGTATACAAGCTACTACTGCTAGTACAAAGTTAAATGTTGCTGGTATATAAGCATAATAATAGAATTAGCAGTCAAACTTACAAGTTCATCTCCCTTTGATTTAATATCATCATTTGGGTATTCGCCGTCTTTGTTTACCCTTCCTTTCACCCACATTACATCACGGGGGGGTTCTTCATCCGCTTCAATCTCTTTATTTTCGATCTAATAAACATCAAATGCATACCCATGTAAAGTTAAACCAAGATAAACGAAAATATGAGGATGCTTACACATGTACAGTTAAACCAAGATAATCGAAAATATGAGGGTATTAATGCAAATGTGCAAATTGGGCAATGTAAACAGATTCATTTCTCATACTGATCGTCTCTTAATTGGTAAAACAAACATTGTGTAATCTTACCATTTTCTCTTTGACATAAGCATATCCACCTCGTCCCATTTTATGCTGATAAATATTTTGGGAACGCGCCATTTTACCTTTCTCAGATTTCTCCTAAAAACACAAAATCATAAGGCGTTTAGATGCGGTAATGCTGCAAACTGAAAATAATAAAATGACATATACACTTAATTAAAGATGACTAATTAAAACCTTGTATGCTTCGGTGGTCGTGTATTTAACATACTCGACCCAGTCTTCTGATTTCATTATTGTATTATACAAGTCCGGGACTTCATTCAGTTTGGAAGGTGTATTTAGGTTGGGCAAAATGTAGTTGAATTTGAGCTTCCTTCTGTAATTCCTTAGCATTTTACCAAGACGAATCATTATCAATTTTCTGTATTGGACGTCAACAACAAAAAATTTCTGAAAAGATTAACACAATGTTGTTAATTAGTTGCACATAATGTAACTGCATACATAAACTTATGTAGTACTGGGTTACAAAATAGTATATATGTACCAAGATTTCATCCCATAGTTTATCTCTTGCTTCTTTATTCACCTTCTTCCAGTGTAGAATCTTCACACCTATCTGCTCACGAGCCACATCTCCTAAAAAACTCACAAACACTGCTCTGTTTTCCCCTGTTACCCTACCTAATGCATCGATGGTTACCTTGAGCTTTGTTGCACCAGGTTTGTCATGCTTCGCGCGAAACTTTACTAGCCTGGTTGAGCCCCTCTTAGCTACTATCTCAGGTGTTTGGTTGGTTACAGGCTCATCTATATCTTCTTCATCAGAAGACTTTTTGGATTCATATTCTAAGGCGTTATCATCATGTACAATATGATCAAGAGGAAGCAAAGTATGGTTATCAACAATGGGTTCAGTTTCCATGACTCTTGAGCAACAAAGGGTAAAAGAAAATGATTATGGCTTAGCTTGGAGAGTAATGGTGAGAGAAGATTTGATTTTTGTTTTTTATTTGCAGTCTTTTTTTTAAGGAGAGAAAAGAGGCTATACACCAAGAATATGAATCGTTTGTGATTCAAAAAATTTCGATCCAAAAATTTGCCTCCAAGTTGTAATTTGAAATTAACAATTGAATTATTTGAAAATTTTCCCTTTGAACCTGTTAATTAAAGCATAAACTTGAAAAAATAAAATTTTTGGCTCCAAATTTTATAGGGTACTATCTTAATAATCGCAAATAATGTATCATATTGTGCAACCATCACATCAACAGTACAAACATAATTACTAGTTATTGTACCCTTACCAATTACATTTACAAAACACAAATTACTAATTACCTTTTTGTTATTTGGTTTCATTGTTTGCGTGCTTGTGTTTGCCATAAGAATGTGTGTGTTGATTAGGGTTTATTGATTTTTGTGTGTGTTTACAAATGACCGGGTAAAGGGATTAATTGCTGGTTGAATATTGAATTTGTGGTTTGGTTTAACTATAGCTGACGTGGCAAGATTTGTTTAAAAAAAAATAATGTTGCCTTTTTAGAAAAATCCAATAAGTCTGTAGATTTTACTGAGATCATTGATTTCCTTAATGCAAGCTATATTAAGTTTGCATTAACAGTAAAACCTACTATATATACTTCCAACATTATCCAGTTTTGGTCGTCTGCTAAGGTCCAAACTATTAATGGGGAAGCACAAATCCATGCCCTTGTAGATGGGCAGATGATTATCATTACAGAGGCGTCTATTCGAAGAGATCTTCTCCTAGATGATGCTAACGGAGTTGAGAATCTTCCAAATACTACAATCTTTGAAAAACTTGCACTGATGGGCTATGAGAGATATACAGATGCTTTAAAGTTCCAAAAAGGTAATTTTTCTCCTCAGTGGAAATTCTTAATTCATACTGTCTTAGTGTGTCTAAGTCCAAAGACCACTGCATGGAATGAATTTAGCAGTAATTTAGCTTCTGCTATAATTTGTTTGGCTGAAAATACTCAAAGATTTAATTTCTCAAAATTAATTTTTGATAATATGGTTAAGAACTTGGATGGTTCTTTGGCTAAATATTTTCTATATCCAAGGTTTTTGCAACTCTTTTTGGACAACCAATTTAAAAAAAAGAAAAGTCACAAAAATGTTTATCCCACTCCCTGCCTTACCAAAAAGGTTTTTGCTAATATGAGTAGGGTTGGAAAAGATTTTTCAGGGAGAGTGACACCTTTGTTTCCAACAATGTTGGCACTAGCCCAAACCCAAATGGGTGAAGGTTCAGCAATCCCAGCTGGTACCCATCACACACCCACAGAACAACAACAAAAGACCTATAAACGTAGGACTAACACCAAGAACACTGAGCTACCTCAGGCTAGTGGTTCTATACCAACTGTTGCAGATGAGGATGTCACTGGGGGGGAGAGTGACATGTTGGCAAGGGCTGCCACTACTGTGTCTAGCTTAGCAGCAGCACAGGACAGTGGTAACATCATTAAGACCCGAACCAAGACAACTTCTAATGAAGAAAGTTCCTCTGGAACTGATTCAGGTGAAGGTCCCAGTCACATGGAAACAATGGGGGGTTCGGATGTTCATCCTAGGGGTGAGACTGAACTTAACTTTTCCAGTGATCCACCTCTCGGGCTAGGTAACACAAGCCGAAGTGGTGAGGATAGTATGCAACTTTTGAATGAATTGAAGGATACCTGTGCCAAGCTGTCTGCACAAATTGGTGATCTGCGAGCAATAGCTTCTTCCCAAGATGGAGTCATCAAAGCTCAAGGTGGGGAGATAAAGGCTTTGAAGAGAAGGGTTAGGTATTTAGAAGGAGTCAAAGGATCAAGAATTCCCAAACAAAAGGTTAAATCTTCTGAAGCTTCTAAGGATGCTCCCAAACAGGGAGGGAATGAAGGCAAAGTTTCAGGGGAGGATAACCAAGGGAATCAAGTGGTGATTGATCATCATCTGGGCAAGGTTACAAATGCTGATAGTGCTACTGAGCCAATTACAGTTGGTACTACAAAAGCTAGTACTGCTACACCAGAGGTTTTTGCAAATGCTGTTAGTGTACTTGCTGAGCTGAAGACAGCAAAACCAGTAACCAAAGGTGTTGTGATACAAGAGCCATCATCCTCTCCAAAAGCTAAACAATCAACTCCACAGGTACAAGGCAAAGGTAAAGGGATTCTTACTGAAGAGCCTGTGGAGAAACCATTATCAAAAGAAGAGCAATTAAAAGTTGATGCTGAAATTGCTATGAAATTCTCACAAAAGTATGATGCAGAACATCAGACAATTTTGGAACAAAGGAGAATACAAGAAGAAAAAGATGCAGAGTTAATAGCTTCATGGGATGAGCAAAGGGCTCAGGTTGCAGCTGATTCTGAGCTTGCTAAGAAACTACATAAACAAGAGCAAGATATGTACTCAGTAGATGAAAAAGCCAGGATGCTGAAAGAATTTTTTGATGCAAAAAAGAAGTTGTATGCAGAACAAAGATATGCAGCTAAGAAGAACAAGCCACCCACTCAAAAACAAAGAAGAGATCTCATGTGCAGGTAGGTTTTTTTTTTTTTTTTTTTTTTTTTTTTTTTTTTTTTTTTTTTGCAATGGTATTTATATTAATATCAACAATACCCAATATGTACATCATATCATAAACATATACTCATGTGCAGGTATTTGAAGAATGTGGACAGATGGAAACTAAAGGATTTGAAATTCTTGGATGATAAAAGAATTGAAGAATTATATGCAATTGCCAAGAGAAACAATGATCTCTTCTTGAATGACAGTTCAAAGAGAGCAGGTGAACAGTTGGAAATAGAAAGCAGTAAAAAGAGAAAACAAGAACAAACTGAGCAAGTTGTTGCTGAAGAACAAATGCAAGCTCACACTGAACTTGCAGTTGACTCTGTAGGAGAAGCCATGGATGCACAACCTTTAACTGTCAAACATCCCATTGTTGATTATAAGTCTGGATCTTTTGGGGAAACAGTTTATTACGATATTAAGAGGCATGATGGTTCTTCTAGAAGGTATGTAAGCTTTCTTCACATGGTTCATGATTTTGATAGACAAGATATGATAGCTCTATGGAAATTACTCAAACAAAGATTTGGTAGTAAGACACCAGAACAAGCTAATTATGATAGAGAAGTCTGGAATTATTTAAAGGTAATGTTTGAACCAAATCATGAAGATGAATGTTGGAGAAGACTAACGCACAATACTGTTAAAGAATGGAAAATTTTTCAACGATGTGGAGTACATGCTTTAACTGTGAATGAGTTGGTGATCTACATGCTTGTAGAAAAGGATTACCCTTTAAAGTTTCACAAAGACATTCTACATCAGATGTTGCGTGGGAAGAAAATACTCAAGCTTCAGCTTAATTATGATGACATGGCATATGAACTGCTCAGGAAGATGGAAGAGTATATCTAGGACCCAAGGACAAGAAATAGAATGTATAGTTATTACTGCTACAATGTATAGTTTGACTTAAACATGTATAGTTATTACTGCTAGTATGTATAGTTATTACTGCTAGAATGTATAGTTATTACTGCTAGAATGTATAGTCTGACATTTATCATGTATATGTCCACTTGCAGTCAAGCTTTATTGTATTTGCAGTTTCCATTTATCATGTATATGCACTTGCAGGCACTTTAGTAACATGTTACTTCATTATAAAGTTGAAAATTGACTTTAGAAAGTCAAGTAATCTGGTTCCAGCTAGGGGCAAGTAACATACTTACATACTACTGCATTAAACTAGATAGACTATAAAATCCCAGCATTGTAATGGGGCAAATTAAATGAAGAGTCATGACTAACAGTCTGAACTCAAAATATGACTCTATGATTTAGACACCTAAATAAATACTTCATGTGACCATATGTAACATCTTGAATTTAGTCACACAAACACTCAATGTGACTAATATCAAGGTTAATGATAACTGAGTTCACATTTTGCTATACATATTAGTCACATGAATATTTCAGTGTGACTATTTTCAATGTATTGGTCACATATAATACCCTTATAATGTGGCCATAAACATAATTTAGATGCACATTTGTGGTATGGTGTTACTATTGTATAGCCTATAGTCACATGATTGTGCTACAATTAAATGTGACCATACACATTAGGAATTGGCAGGCAAACACACACTTAACTTTAGACACACATATTAACTTACGTGACTATTTGTATCGAATTTTGGTCACACTTAATCATGTATGCCTATGGTTTAGTGTGACCATATATGACATTTGGTCACACATCTCAAGTGTGTGACATATATTTGTCACTTTTAAATGCATATCGTGACTATGCTTCAAACTTACTTTTCAGTTGTCACACATTTCAAATTCATATGTGGCTAAATTTTCAACAAAAACTAGCAGTCACGCTTAAATAATGTGTGACAAACTTGAGCATATGATTTAGCCACATACACAATTACTTCGTGTGACCATATATGGATTTTGGTCACACTTTTCAATTGCGTGACATATATTTGTCACATATGTATATATATAGTGTGACTAATGTTTCAACCTTATTTGTATCCGTCACACGTCCCAAATTATAAGTGACTAAAAAATCAAAATTTTTTTTACCAGATACGTATAGTCACGAAAATATTCAAATGTGTGGCTATAGCCTCGGATGTAATTCTGAAATGGTCACACAAGTCGGATCAAGTGTGGCTGTTTATTTTATTCTGGTACATTTAGTCACATAAAAAGGCGACTGTGTGGCTGTTCGAAAAACAACATGTGTGACTAAATCTCATTTTTGTACTAGAGGCCCATCAGTATTAAACTTCAAACAAATTTGAAGGAACAAATTCTCTCTTGACTACGAGCATAACCCATGAACTTTGCAACACTCCTGAAAACAATCCTTATAGCTACCAGTAACGTATAGCGGTAAATTGCTTCACAGAAATGCACTACATCCATGACAGTTATCTGGTATCTCAAGTCTGAGGATAACTATATATACATGATTTACTTAATTGAAGATCATGTAAAATTGGCATGACAACGCATCAATATACTTTCAAGTATATTCTACCAATACTCAGATTTGCCTTAATTTAATGATATTCCCATATCATTAAGCGACAACGGACAATTTAGAATAATCAATATATTCAAGGATTAAACATGCAAATACAGGATATATTATTAAGAAAATGATAATCAAACATAACAAGTATTTTATTTCATTAAAATAATAATTGTTCATAACATCCCATTATCCAAACACTAATCACAGATGGGCATGAAACTACTAGCTAAACGAAGTCCTATGCCTTCAGCATGTTGATTAAGCTTTCCACCAGGTAAAGCCTTCGTTAAAGGATCAGCTAGGTTATTATCTGTGTGAACTTTGAGTAACTCGATTTCACCTATCTCCACTTGTTCTCTAACATAGTAATATTTAATCGGGAAATATCTGGTGCCCTTCATGATTCCAGGTTCATTGGCAAATGTAATTGCTGCTGAATTGTCACAATACATCTTTATAGGTCTTTCGATTGAGGGCATAACTCCAAGCCCTGAAACGAACTTCCTAATCCAGACAGCTTCCATTGCAGCTTCTGAGGCAGCAATATACTCACTTTCTGTTGCAGACTTCGCTATAGTACTCTGATTCTTGCTCTTCCAATCCACAGCTCCTCCATTAATAACAAAGACATAACCCGTCTGAGACTTCGTATCATCTTTATCACATTTCCAGGAAGCATCGCTGTAACCTGTAACATCAAGTTCTGCTTCTGGATTTCCCCCATATACTAAAAACATATCTCTTGTAGCTCTCAAGTACTTGAGAATATGTTTAACAGCAGTCCAGTGGAGTTCACCTGGATTCTGCTGATATCGACTGGTTATATTTTGAGCAAACGCCACATCAGGCCTTGTGCATCTCACCGCATACATAATAGATCCCACAGCCGAAGCATAAGGGACTCTCTTCATGCGTGCCACCTCTTCAGGTGTTGAAGCACAAGCTTTGCTACTTAAGCCATGTTGTTCTTGCATTGGCAAATATCCCTTCTTGGAATTTTGCATATTGAATCTCTTCAATATTTTATCAATGTAAGCACTTTGGCTTAATCCAATCAACCGCCTCGATCTATCTCTATAGATCTTGATTCCCAGAATGTATGTTGCTTCTCCTAAATCCTTCATGGAAAAACATTTCCCAAGATAGACTTTCACCTCTTTTAATCTTGGAATATTTTTACCCATGATTAATATGTCATCAACATATAGGACTAGGAAAATAACATCACTCTCACTAGCTTTGTGATATACACATGGCTCATCAAGATTTTGAGTAAATCCAAACTTTTTGATTTCTTCATCAAATCTCTTATTCCATTGCTGTGATGCTTGCTTCAATCCATAAATGGATCTTTGAAGTTTGCATACACGGTTTAGAAATTTGGGATTCACAAACCCCTCAGGCTGCGCCATATAGATGTCTTCATCTAGGCGACCATTTAAGAAGGCGGTTTTGACATCCATTTGTCAAATCTCATAATCATAGTACGCTGCTATGGCTATGAGAATCCTAATAGCCCTAATGTCAGCTACAGGAGAAAAGGTCTCCTCGTAGTTAACACCATATGTTTGGGTAAAGCCTTTAGCTACCAAACGGGCCTTATAGGTGTGTACATTGCCATCCATGTCAGTTTTCTTCTTGAAGAGCCACTTACTTCCAACTACCTTGGCATTGAGAGGAATGTCTACTTCAATCCAGACTTGATTATCTCTAATGGATTGCATTTCCCCATTCATAGCAATCTGTCATTTATCCTTTTTAGGATCATTCATGGCAGCTCTATAATTAGTAGGTTCTCTAAGATCCCCTAATATAGTTTCCTCAACTTCTACGTTAAGACATAGACGTTCAGGTGCTTTCACAGTCCTTGCAGATCTGCGAATGGGAACAACTTCAGGTGGAGGACCCAGACTTTCAGGTTCCACGGGAAGTTCGCTAGTGTTTTCAGAAGGTAATGTATATTCATTGATCATCTTCCATATCATATATCCTCCCACTGAATTCTTGAGATATGAGATCGTTTTCAAGAAAATCTCCATACCTAGCAACAATTACTTTGTTTTCAGGTGGGTAGTAAAAGTAGTAACTGTAACCATTCATAAAATCCCACATTAAAATAAATTATCTTACAGAATATTTATCCTTTTTCCACGTATAATTTTTTTTTAATTTATTTATTTATTTATTTTTATTTGTTCATAACCCCTATCTTATGTGACGTAACTCACATCTTCGATAAACGTGCTCACACGCAACTCAACCTTAACTTATTTAATGTTTATCTATATAAACATCCTTGATCTAAAACTTTATGATGCCCCATTTACCACTTTACGTTAATTCGTTAACGTACGTTTAAAACTGAACGTTTCTTATCTAATAAGAGTTTTTATGAAACCCTAAGCCACTATAACAACATGTGAGAATAACAAAACCCTAGAAATACTAAAATACAATTTATTTGAGTAATGTACAAGTCACTAAAGCACAAAAACCCTAATTCCACTATAACTCCCGATAAAAACTCTAATTTCACAAAACTATGATTTTATGTAATAAAATCACAAACCCTAAATACTATTTTTATAAAATAAATATGTACAAGTCCTTTAAACTAAAGTACAATTCATTTAAGCATAAAACATAAATAATAATAAAAACACTATATAAACCTTAAAAATAATTATTTTAAAGCATAATGTACCACACACTCATGCACTAATTTAATAAAATAAAATTTCTACATTTACTAATTAATTTTACAAGCCCCTAAACCCATTGTACAACTCTCCAAAGCACCAAATTATTTTCTTTTGATTTTCTATAGCTCGATATACATATATATATATATATATATATATATAATATATATATATATATATATATATATATATATATATATATATATATATATATATATATATATATATATATAATTAGAAAACCTATAAAATCATTTCTAATCAATAAACAAACCCTAAAAGCCCTAACTAAAACCCTAACCCTAGAGTACCACATGCCAAAGCTTAGTGTACAATCCCATAAAGCCCAATTCGAACCACCCATTTCCATTTCCTTTTGCCTAGTTCGATTTCAACCAAAAGCAAACCAAATCCTTCCATTTTCTTAAACCCTAAGTATACACATGTGCTAAACCCTAAACCTCCACATCTCTCCTCTTCTAGAACTAACACACTTGTGTGGAGGGGGGATTTCCACATCTCCTTCTTTCCCCCTCCAACCACATGGCGCCACCAATAAGGAAACACATCACCCATGTCTTCCATACAACTCCCAAGAGAAACCCTAGAAGCATATAGAAACCCTAGTTCACTTCTTCTATAAATAGCCAAGCCCTACTCTTCCATACCTCCCACATACCACTCGACACCATCACCTCAGCCTACACACACCATCCCTACTGATCCTACAGCCTTGATATAAGTCTTAGAGCAGTCTAGGAAGCCAAGAAAGAAGGAAGAACTCTTGTGCATCATTTCCAAGTCCTATTTGCCCTAAACTTGCCCTAATCGACTAAAACAAGCTAGGTAAGTTCTAAACTCATTTCATTATCTTTTCATATGCTCTAAATACTCTTAAGATAATAATTAAGTGACCTCTAATAATAGTCTAACATGAAAACTAAAAATCTCATTTTCTTTTCTTTCTTTTGTTTTTGTTCGAACAAAACAAACACACCCTTATTTGTTTTTTATTTTTTTTTACAAACCAAGAACATCTAAAACAAGTTAGAAAGCATATAAATATGTTGTATACACTATAAATAAGCTAAGATTTCTAGTTCATAAGCTTGAAAACCAAAAACCAAAATTTTTTTTCTTTTTTTTTGTTCCTGTCGACACAACAGCAGATCCTCCATTTGTAACCTTAAATTCGACAAGCAAATGGACACTAAAAATTCTAAATTTTTGTCAGAATCAAGATCACATAGCTATCTAATTATAGGAAAAAGAACGGAGTAAAATGATTAAGTTTTCATCGAGATATTGGCTTTTCTTTCTGCTTGTTTTTCTGTCCAAAAATACGAACAAACGCACCCTTATAAAAATTATTTCGAGCTCGTGAGCTCGAATCACGAGCTGGAAATTTGTAAAAATGATGTTTATAAACTGATAAAGAAGTGTGTAAAAGAGTCGTAAAAAGTTTTGCCATTTTCCGTAAAGTATAACGCGTTTTATAAAAATAAGGACGTCGTGTGTAATGCGACGGGAGTCTCAGGGGTATTTTCTGCCAAGACTTTAAGTAAAATTGAAAGTTGGACCTTGTTTGCTGTCGACTTAAACCTCAGGGTAAAAAGTGTCACTTTTGAAACTACAGGGGTAAAAACTGTCATTTGACCAAAGTTAAAGGGTAAAAATTATAGTTTTATAAAAGTTGAAGGGTAAAACTTGTCATTTTATCAAAGTTTAGGGGTATAAACCGTCAATATAAGAAACTACAGGGTAGAAAGTGTAACTTTATATAAAATTCTTATTATTAATATAATTTATATATATATATATAATAAATAAAACTAATACGTTTATCTCGATAACGAACGAACGGGAAATAATTAACGAACGAAACGAAAATATAAAAATGAACAATAAGATAAAATCTTATCTAACTTTTGAAGAAACTTCATGTTGTCCCAATTAAACATCTATTCGACAACCAAAAACGAAACGAAACGAATATTAAAAACTTATATATTGGAATATGATTACTGAAACTTGACATAACGAACCAGGTTGCGTGCCGGAGACGTTTATCAACTCTGTTTAACTTTGTTTTCCATCCAGACTGTTCAGGTGAGTTCATAGTCCCACTTTTCTTTATGCATTTTCCAAATTTGTGGGGATATACATGCTTCTAAACCGAAACACAAGTATTTTTCTGTATGCTTTCCTGATTTATATTGCATAAGTTTAACTGTTGCCTATTTAAAGACCCTCTATCATGAACCATTAATCACTTTCGGGTGAGCGCGAATATAATGAATAGATCTATTGGGTTGACAACCCCTTTGTGTTGCTGGATAAGTGACCCAATGCATTTTATTTGAAAACGTTTAATAAAGAGTTTCAGGCAGACTCCTACTCGAGGGCATAATTGCTACATTTAATTATGTAGTGATTTACATCATTAGCTTATAACTATGATGTCCATCGTGTTAACGTCTTGCGATTCATGAGACTTAGAGCAATATATAACGAACTGCGATATTACTGATTTACGTTTTACTTAGCTTGTGTTCAACTGATTTTAACTTTAAACGCTATGGATTCACTCAACCTTTGTGTTGACTTTTTAGCATGTTTTATCTCAGGTAACTAGAAGTACGATTTGGCGCGGAGTGGCATGGACTTTCTTCTTATAAAAAGAGTGTCTAGTTCGTTATCATTCAACTAATAATGTAACTTTTATCACGTATTAACAGAAACATCCCGCTGGGACCTCTATATGTAACTCTGATTTAAATAAATGAATGATAACAATTTTATTTAAAATGTCTCTTTTTGAGTCGTTTTCTATTTTCATTACTGTGATGCTTGAACACCCCAACTCATATTCCGCTACGATTATCAAAAATGGGGGTGTTTCAGAGTGGTATCAGAGCTCATGGTTATAGAGAACCAAATGTTTTCAAACATCGGACTATAATCGCTTTTCACAAAAACATAACCAAAGTCCTCCGTGCCACAACGCCACTGAAACATTACTTATACATGTTTATTTTTAATTATTTAGTTACATAGTGAAATATTTATAATTACCGGGTGGTTACAGAATCATGACTTCCCCTACCTATTCTATCCCTCTTATGTCGGACTCGGATATTAAAAATATCACGACAGTACCGCACATCACGGCAGTACCTATATCCTCACCTCCACTTCCACTATCATCTACAAGTTTCCATCTCTCATCTGTTCCATTTGAACTCAGTGAAGAAATTAGGACCATTATCGCCCGGTATCATGCTTTACCCCGATCACCTACTCCCGACATCCCTACTCCGCCACGATTATTTGAGGTGGGTGAAAGTTCGCAATCAGCACAGGAACGACAGCCGACTATTTCCACCCTGCTAACGCGACTAGAACGGCAAGAAGAGCAGATCGAAACTGCTTTAGGTCATCTCGATGAGTTGCCTTTAGAACGTATCGAGGGTATTGAATATAGAATTGAAGATTTAGTTACTGGTCAAGAGACCATGAAGCAGAAGCTGGAAGAGAATAGTGAGAAAGCAGAGAAGCATGATGAGCAGCTTTGACCGGAAGTATCTGAGATTTACGATAATGAATGGAAGTTGATAGAAGAAATGATGAAGAAAAATGAAGAACTGATGACAGCACAAAACAGGATCACTGTTCTGGAGACAACGGTGGGAGAAATGCAAGCTCGACACCAGGAGTATATACAAATCCTCGTCAGCATGATCGATGAACTGGAGAGCCAACTAGGAGGAGCTTCTGGTAGCCACTAAATCAGATTATTACCTATTAGCTTTTGTACAATATCTTAACCATGAGATATGTGGCATAAATATGACGCTTGTATTAATTTTGTTATATATAACAAATTAGCAAGTTATTTATGACTATATGTGGTTGTGATTTTGTTGTATTTTGTTGTGCATGGTATCGATTGATGTGGGCCAGTGATGATGATCTTACATGCGCGTATGATAGTATTTGGACATGTTCTGACCTTATGATTATCATGAGTTTTACCATGTTAATTTAACATGGACAAATTCTAAACGTATGTCTTATTGTGGTATTAATAGAAATATGCCTCGCACTTCCCCAGAACCAGCCATGACCCAAGCTGCTATCCGAAAGCTTGTTGCAGACAGTGTTGCTGCAACACTTGAGAATCAAGCAGCGGAAATGGCCCGATCTGGAAGCACTAGCAGACCCAATGGAGAGAGCGAGACAACAAATGCTCGCAAGTGCACTTATAAAGACTTTATAAACTGCAAACCAACTTTCTTTAAAGGAACAGAAGGAGCTACTGAGTTGGCTCGTTGGTTTGAGCGTACGGAAATAGTCTTTGTGAGATGTGGGTGTACCGACGACTGTAAAGTTACCTTTGCTACAGGGACTTTCCTGGAAGATGCCCTGTCTTGGTGGACTTCGACTGCCCAAACTATGGGTGTTGAAGCAGCTCACCAACTTACTTGGGAAGATCTCAAAAAGAAAATGTTAAAGAAGTACTGCCCCCGTACCGAGATTAAGAAACTGGAGGATGAGTTTCACCAGCTAGTAGTGAAAGGAACAGATCTTAAGGCATACAATAGAAGGTTTCAGGAGCTTGCTCTCCTATGTCCAACTATTGTGTCTGATCTGGAGAAGATGTTGGAGAAATATACGGAAGGATTACCTCGAAGCATCGAGGGAAATGTGACTGCGTCAAAGCCTCAGTCATTGGAAGCGGCCATTTCCATAGCCCAGTAATTGATGGATCGTGAGATCAAACATAATTCCACCCAGAGAGATGGTGATCACAAGCGGAAGCTTGATGATAGAAGGATCACCCATCACCACAACAATTATCAACAAGACCATAACAATCACCATCACCAACAGAATCGCCGACATGAGACTGCTAGAGTCTATACCACCACACCTGTTGAGAGGAGTGGTTATGTCGGATGAAAACCGTTATGTAATCAATGCTTGTTTCACCACTATGGTCCATGCACTGTTAAGTGCACAAGGTGTCAGAGAATTGGACATCAGACCAAAGACTGTAGAGCAACAGGAGCCAACCTGCAGCTAATAACCGTAACTTGCCACAGATGTGGTGAGAAGGGGCATTTCAAGAACCAGTGCCCGAAGCCGAATGCCAACCAGAAAAACGGTGCCCGCGGAAGAGCGTATGTGCTAGGAGATGGGAACGCACAGCCGAATCAAGACTAGTACAAGAAAATGAGAACTCGTTAAGATCCCGACAATGTCAAGGAATGACATCCCTATTTAAGCAGAAGATAAAATCCCGTTATAGATAAATAAACCGTAGCTTAAGACTTCCTAAGTATATTTTCTATTGTACTCTATCTTAGTTACGATGGACGTAACAACTATCCTTCTACCATATGAATCTCTATCTTGTAATATTTCCGTAATAATCACAATCTATGTTTCTATTCCATTTGTCCTATTTCCAATCGTTACGTAACAAAACCCTGATATTCCCTTAGGAATTCAATTTAATATTAGTTTTAACCGAACAATAGGCTATTACCTTCCCGTAAGATTTCCACTCAAGATTCGTTTTAAAGACATCCCATTAGTACCCTAGAAATTCCTGACTTATCACCATAGTATGAACAATAATTTTCTTATTTTTGTGAAAAATAATTATGTTGTCATTTTACAAAAACAAAACGTTGAATATCATCTAAAACTTTTGAAAAACATAAATACCCCAGTAACTGAGCTAAACTTTACATCATTTGGTCCTCAATTATACATAGCCTGATCAACTATGTATAATTTAGGAAGAATCATGTCATAAATGGAACAGTTATCTTTTCAGAATTTCTAATAACAATTTTCATTCAAAAGCAAAATTTTGAGACAAAACGAATTGTTCATACTAATTCCATTTAACCAACCACAATAGATGTCTACAATTACCACCCATCACCTCTAAGATAAGATAATCAAATACGGAAAAGATACCCAAACTTTTTCCCTCACATCTCAACCAACATAGACTGAATCTCGGGACGAGATTCCCTTCAATGGGGGGATACTGTAACCATTCGTAAAATCCCACATTAAAATAAATTATCTTACAGTATATTTATCATTTTTCCACGTATAAATTTTTATTTATTTATTTTTATCTGCTCATAACCCCTATCTTATGTAACGTAACTCACACCTTCGATAAACGTGCTCACACGCAACCCAATCTTAACTTATTTAATGTTTATCTATATAAACATCCTTGATCTAAAACTTTATGATGCCTCATTTACCACTTTACGTTAATTCGTTAACGTACGTTTAAAACTGAACGTTTCTTATCTAATAAGAGTTTTTATGAAGCCCTAAGCAACTATAACAATATGTGAGAATAACAAAACCCTAGAAATACTAAAATACAATTTATTTGTGTAATGTACAAGTCACTAAAGCACAGAAACCCTAATTCCACTATAACTCCCGATAAAAACCCTAATTTCACAAAACTATGATTTTATGTAATAAAATCACAAACCCTAAATAATATTTTTATAAAATAAATATGTACAAGTCCTTTAAACTAAAGTACAATTCATTTAAGCATAAAACATAAATAATAATAAAAACACTATATAAACCTTAAAAATAATTATTTTAAAGCATAATGTACAACACACTCATGCACTAATTTAATAAAATAAAATTTTTACATTTACTAATTAATTGTACAAGCTCCTAAACCCATTGTACAACTCTCCAAAGCACCAAATTATTTTCTTTTGATATTCTATAGCTCGATATACATATATATATTTAGAAAACCTATAAAATCATTTCTAATTAATAAACAAACCCTAAAAGCCCTAACTAAAACCCTAACCCTAGAGTACTACATGCCAAAGCTTAGTGTACAATCCCATAAAGCCCAATTCGAACCACCCATTTCCATTTCCTTTTGCCTAGTTCAATTTCAACCAAAAGCAAACCAAATCCTTCCATTTTCTTAAACCCTAAGTATACACATGTGCTAAACCCTAAACCTCCACATCTCTCCTCTTCTAGAACTAACACACTTGTGTGGAGGGGGGATTTCCACATCTCCTTCTTTCCCCCTCCAACCACATGGCGCCACCAATAAGGAAACACATCACCCATGTCTTCCATACAACTCCCAAGAGAAACCCTAGAAGCATATAGAAACCCTAGTTCACTTCTTCTATAAATAGCCAAGCCCTACTCTTCCATACCTCCCACATACCACTCGACACCATCACCTCAGCCTACACACACCATCCCTACTGATCCTACAGCCTTGATATAAGTCTTAGAGCAGTCTAGGAAGCCAAGAAAGAAGGAAGAACTCTTGTGCATCATTTCCAAGTCCTATTTGCCCTAAACTTGCCCTAATCGACTAAAACAAGCTAGGTAAGTTCTAAAATCATTTCATTATCTTTTCATATGCTCTAAATACTCTTAAGATAATAATTAAGTGACCTCTAATAATAGTCTAACATGAAAACTAAAAATCTCATTTTCTTTTCTTTCTTTTGTTTTTGTTCGAACAAAACAAACACACCCTTATTTTTTTTTTATTTTTTTTACAAACCAAGAACATCTAAAACAAGTTAGAAAGCATATAGATATGTTGTATATACTATAAATAAGCTAAGATTTCTAGTTCATAAGCTTGAAAACCAAAAACCAAAATTTTTTTTCCTTCTTTTTGTTCCTGTCGACACAACAGCAGACCCTCCATTTGCAACCTTAAATTCGACAAGCAAATGGACACTAAAAATTCTAAATTTTTGTCAGAATCAAGATCACATAGCTATCTAATTATAGGAAAAAGAACGGAGTCAAATGATTAAGTTTTCATCGAGATATTGGCTTTTCTTTCTGCTTGTTTTTCTGTCCCAAAAATACGAACAAACGCAACCCTTATAAAAATTATTTCGAGCTCGTGAGCTCGAATCACGAGCTGGAAATTTGTAAAAATGATGTTTATAAACTGATAAAGAAGTGTTTAAAAGAGTCGTAAAAAGTTTTGCCATTTTCCGTAAAGTATAACGCGTTTTATAAAAATAAGGACGTTGTGTGTAACGCGACGGGAGTCTCAGGGGTATTTTCTGCCAAGACTTTAAGTAAAATTGAAACTAGGACCTTGTTTGCTGTCGACTTAAACCTAAGGGTTAAAAGTGTCACTTTTGAAATTACAGGGGTAAAAACTGTCATTTGATCAAACGTAAGGGGTAAAAATTGTAATTTTATAAAAGTTGAATGGTAAAACTTGTCATTTTATGAAAGTTTAGGGGTATAAACCGTCAATATAAGAAACTATAAGGTAGAAAGTGTAACTTTATATATAATTCTTATTATTAATATAATTTATAATATATATATATATATATATATATATATATATATATATATATATATATATATATATATATATATATATATATATATATATATATATATATATATATATATATATATTAAATAAAACTAATACGTTTATCTCGATAACGAACGAACGGGAAATAATTAACGAACGAAACGAAAACATAAAAATGAACAATAAGATAAAATCTTATCCAACTTTTGAAGAAACTGCATGTTGTCCCAATTAAACATCTATTCAACAACCAAAAACAAAATGAAACGAATATTAAAAACTTATATATTGGAATATGATTACTGAAACTTGACATAACGAACCAGGTTGCGTGCCGGAGATGTTTATCAACTCTGTTTAACTTTGTTTTCCTTCCAGACTGTTCTGGTGAGTTCATAGTCCCACTTTTCTTTATACGTTTTCCAAATTTGTGGGGAAATACATGCTTCTAAACCGAAACGCAAATATTTTTTTGTATGCTTTCCTGATTTATATTGCATAAGTTTAACTGTTGCCTATTTAAAGACCCTCTATCATGAACCATTAATCACTTCCGGGTGGGCGCGAATATAATGAATAGATCTATTGGGTTGACAACCCCTTTGTGTTGCTGGATAAGTGACCCAATGCATTTTATTTGAAAACGTTTAATAAAGAGTTTCAGGCAGACTCCTACTCGAGGGCATAATTGCTACATTTAATTATGTAGTGATTTACATCATTAGCTTATAATATGATGTCCATCGTGTTAACGTCTTGCGATTCATGAGACTTAGAGCAATATATAACGAACTGCGATATTACTGATTTACGTTTTACTTAGCTTGTGTTCAACTGATTTTAACTTTAAACGCTATGGATTCACTCAACATTTGTGTTGACTTTTTAGCATGTTTTATCTCAGGTAACTAGAAGTACGATTTGGCACGGAGTGGCATTGACTTTCTTCTTATAAAAGAGTGTCTAATTCGTTATCATTCTACTAATAATGTAACTTTTATCACATATTAACAGAAACATCCTGCCGGGACCTCTATATGTAACTCTTATTTAAATAATTGAATGATAACAATTTTATTTAAAACGTCTCTTTTCGAGTCGTTTTCTATTTTCATGACTGTGATGCTTGAAGTAATACCCCAACTTATATTCCGCTGCGATTATCGAAAACGGGGGTGTTACTGTAACCCATTGTTTCCTTTGGGTATCCTACAAAGATACACTTTACATATCTCTGTTGGAGTTTATCTGCTGAGTCACGTTTAACAAACGCCTCGCAACCCCAGACCTTTAAATAAGACAAGTTAGGCATTTTCCCAAACCATAACTCATAAGGTGTCTTATCAGCCTTCTTGGTCGGAACCATATTTAATATGCGAATCGCAGATTCCAAGGCATAATCCCAAAAGGATAAAGGAAGAGTTGTAAGATTAAACATTGATCGCACCATGTCCAACAATGTACGATTTCTCTTTTCAGATACACCATTTTGTTGTGGAGTATAAGGAGATGTGAGATGCTGGACAATTCCATTCTCAGCTAGATAATCTTTAAACTCTTGACTCAGGTACTCACCACCTCTGTCGGATAGAAGAGCTTTAATCTTCTTTCCAAGTTGCAATTCTACTTCAGCTTTGAAAACCTTAAATGTTTCAAATACCTCATGTTTATTTTAAGTAAATAAACATATATCCATAACGGCTGAAATCATCGGTAAAGGTTAAGAAGTAGCTAGCACCTCTCTTTGACATATGTCTAAGTGGTCCACATACATCAGTATGTATCAAACCAAGTAGATCACTAGCCCTTTCCATACGATTATTGAAAGGTTTCTTTTTCATCTTCCCAGATATACAAGATTCACATTTATCAAATGATTCATCATTGATATCTTGTAAAAGCCCATCATGTTGCAGCTTTTTCATACGAGTCTTGCCTATGTGAGCAAGTCGACAATGCCAAAGATAAGATGAATCCAAGACATTCTTGACTCTCTTATTATTGATGCTATACATCGAATTATAATCATTGCATTCATTCATATCAATCTCAAATACACCATTCACAGCAATAACATTAAAATAAAAAATATTATTTAACGAAACAGAAATTCCATTGCTTGAAACAGTATGTTGAAAACCAATATCCAATAAACACGAAAAGGAAACTACACCCCTAACAATTGAAGGTGCATAATGACAATTATTCAAAAACAGTACTAAGCCCGAAGGCAAAACTAATTTAAATACTCCTATAGCTTCAACAGCTGCATGTGCTCCATTGCCCACGTGCAGATATTGTTCCCCATAGGCCAGTCTCCTTTCAACTCTAAATTCCTGCAGTGTATTGCAAATATGAATACCACATCCAGTATTGTATACCCCGAAATTTATTTTATGAGTTAATGAAAATAATTCAATCATGAAAAAAGTTACCTAAAGTGCTGGTTTTACCAGACTCAACCTTCATCTTTTTCACACGCAACTCCTCGAGGTAGAGTGGACAGTTCCGCTTCCAATGTCCTACCTCATGGCAGTGGTGACAAGCCTGATCCTTCTTGTTTGGATTCACCGTGTTCTTCTTAGGGTTATTTTGCTTAGGCATAGGTTGATAGGCCATAACTTGTTTACCCTTGTCAACCTTACTCTTACCCTTTTTATTCGCTTGCGGTTTTGGCTTTTGGATCCTACCTCCTTGTATAGCTAATACCTGAGGAGTAGGTGCCTTGTTTGGTAAACCCTTTTCATAGTCCACAAGCATTGCGAGCAATTCTGTGATTGTCTTTCCCGAGCAATGCATGTTATAGTTCTGAACAAAACCCTTAAAATCCTTGTTCAAGGACCTGTTGATTAGGTTCACACACACATTCTCAGGATAGACATAGTTGATCTGGTGTAGTTGGTCCATGTACATTTTCATTTCCAACACATGATCACGAACAAGTTTACCTTCCTCCTGCTTGCAGCTGTGCAATTGATTGATCAAATCATACAGTTCAACAGCTACTGGCTTCTCATAAGTCTTTTGGAGTTCTTCCAGCATATCTTTAGGAAAATAGTTCTCAAACTGCTTTTGCAACTTGGGAACCATACTTTCGAGCATCAAGCACGCAACTTCATTGTGCTTTTCGAACTCCAATTGCCATGTTGCTCTGACCTCTTCAGATTTAGTAGCAGCTGGCTCTTGAGGGCAAGGCTTAGTCAAATATTCCAGCTTTTTGGACACTCTCAAGACAATCCTGAGTGACCTATGCCAGTCATTGAAATTTGGGCCAGTCAAATTTTCCCTTTCAAAGTGGTTTTTGAAAGCTGAACTTAGTACAGCATTATCGGGTTGAGCCATTTCTACATAAAAAGTTCAAATATTAGTATTCTAATAATACAATTTTCATGAAAAGAAAATTACCCAGGAAATATTCAAATAACCATTTAATCTTCTTGAAAACTAGGATCCAATTTTCATAGTTTCACTACATCAGTTGATCTGCTAGTAGTGAAAGTACAAAAGATGGTAATCTGTTGTACAATAATCGGCAAACAATTTCCGACTCCTAGATCATTATGGGAATTACATTTGCCAAATACAATTTGCAATGTAAGCATGTTTCTTCCCATCGCATGCCTTAAGTTTCTAGGTCTCACTAACAACTTAATTAAGTCGTCTAATTTAAAAACTGCAAATTCTCCATTACTGGTCTCACGCATAATGGAAATTTACCTTGTCATTGATATCTAGGAAAGGTCTCATTTACGCTAAATATTAACTCCAAGTGTTTCTTATAATTAGATAGCATGGACTTAAATTTTAGGGTATTTATTTTGATGTGACAATCAAAATATGTACGAAGAAGCATGCACACATCTTCGTATCATAAGTTTTTAAAACGTTTTTTTTTACCAATTAGGTTAAGATTTAAATCAACAAAGTTTTAATTGAGGTATTGGGTTCACCAATCAAAGAATTACCTACAATTATCGCCCACTATATCCTACTGCTGCATGAGTCAAAAGACTTAAGTTATTCGGATAATTACCACAAAAGTGGCACGTGGAATTGAGGTCAATTCACCCTTAAGATGATTTTGTACAAAAAAATAGCTTACTTGGTAGCTCCAATTAGACGCACAAAGGAGCGGAGAGACAAACGTCCGCCCAAAGGCTAATTAAAAACACGTCTCTTTCGGATGACAATTTAATTTCAAGCCTCCTTATACCCTCTTATAGTTTGTCTAAACTGGGTGAGCCGTTCACACTATTGGTACAAAACTCATCACTCAATTAAAAGTTTATGATTATTAGTCTTAAAAAATATGTTATAAACTATAATATTGCTAGTCTCGCTTGGGAGCAAATTACCGTGCGAAGTGAACCACTGTCGGCACATAAGACTTTGCAATATGTATAATTTATCACATCAAGTTTCTTAATTATTAGGTCAATTTATTTTCTATTCGAAAAATTACCCTTTTCTTGCTCACAATTTGTCATATAATTTAAACAAAAAAAAAAAAAAAAAAAAAAAAAAAAGAAAAAGAAAAAAAAAAAAAAGTAATTTAATAAAAATAAATAACCAAATAATAACACATAATCTTAACAATTAAATCATGTAGCCACATGCAAACTTTTTGATAAAATCCTATTAATAATCTATCTATGTTTTAATATGCATATATTTAACTAAGACTCCCATTGGTTTTCGAGCAAATGGTACCAATAGTCCACATACACCAAACAATTTGGTTGCGTAAGTTCTAGCAAATATATACCAAGTAGCACATAAATTGATTCATTAATTTAATAATTGAGGTCTTCCCCAATTTTATATCTATCTTTTTACATGTTACAAACAACTTAACAATTAATTATAAACCCTAATCCATGATAAACATGCATGTTTCATCATGGATTAATTTACAAGTCACAAGATACGTAACCCTTTACACACATAAACACGTTACAATTTTAGGGTTACAAAACTAATTTTATAATAAAGAGGCTTCTGCCCCCCCCCCCTTCTAAAAATTAGGGTTTCGAATTTTTTTAACCCTAAAAATTCTAGTAACTTTAATCCTAATCAAAGATTCGATTTTTATGTGTTTCGGTAATACATTTTAAAACGGCTCGTGATGCCACTGTTAGAATTTTACAATCATGACAATCATATATTTATTCTAAATCAATCAAACACGTATGCGGAAGCGTAGGATCATATTTTAACATATAAAGATTAACCGAAAATTAAAGACACGTACCTTTGATCCTAGCAAGAACAAGGATCAATACTTCAAATCTTCTTCTTTTAATGATCAAGTGGATTAACGAGATACCCCTTACTGTTTTGTATCTCAATTCAAGATGTATAAACTATAGTGAGTTTATACTAAGGTTTTGTATACACGTACTATAACCGATTAATTAGATTGTTAGATCTAAGAACACAAATTAAACCAAACAATTTTGCTTAATGAAAAAACAAGGATCGACTAACCCAAGGGTTTGTACGATCGGTTTGAAGAAAGAAGAAGACACAAAGGGTTTAGGGTTATAGCAAGAGTGCAAGAATCATCAAACCCTAACCCCTAAGCCTTGTATTTATAAGCATGTAATCTTGGAGGACAAGTTTGCTAAGGATTGGGTTTGGTAACCCTTAGGCCGATCAACCCTAGTACTCCCCAAGGAATTTTAGAACTTTCTTGCTCCTCTAATTACTCCTATAATCCTTCCTTTATTTACTAACGGTCGTTAGTCAATTCCCGTTAATTACTTAACGTCCGTTAGTCGTTATTTTGTGTTCAAATAATTAAATACGTAACGGTTTATATATATTAATTATTATTCATTAATCCTTCATACGTAATGTGTGCAATCCCATGGTCCCGACTTCGATTCTAGTCATACACGTTTAATATTTGTCCATAAACTTAACACAAGTAACTTACTACTAGCCTACTAGGTAATGAGATGTTGTAAAAGTGTTTTAAGGAGGGATAATTATTTTCAAATGCATCCAATTATATATATATATATACTAAAAGGGGGGGGGGGGGGCACAGTGTTCTCAAAAGCAATGTGACACATATTTGTATTTCTCCCATTAGTTTGTATACCGTTAGTGGGACACATGCCATTGATCGATTGGGTATTTCAGGTTAGAAGCACTGTTTGGACAACTGTTTCGAACTGTAGCTGTGTCTAGCTTGATCTACAAAGGGTTCGGCCTTCACTGTAGCAGGTATATCTGTCTATTTTCCCCCCTTTAGTTTTTCTACCTCCTTTAATTCTTAATCGTATTTCTTAATCGTATTCTAATCCTCATCTTTGTTCTCTTGAATCTGCCATCATCCTGCACACACAAAAAAGAAATAAAAAACATAGGGCATATATTCAGGTCCAATGTATTGTTCTGCATGTTTGATTCATTTTTTTTTATTAACCAATTTGGGTTTCTTAATTTGGGGTTTTATATATGTACGATTTTTTACCTCTTTATGCTTGATTACGATTTAATTTGTGTTAAGTCGTCATTTAATTTAGATTTTTTTTTTCATTTTAGTTTTTATGTGAAATTAGGGTTTTCTTAATTTAGGGATTTTCTTAACCAACTAATCGAGGCACAATTATGCTTGATTACGATTTAGTTTGTGTTAAGTCATCATTTAATTTAGATTTTTTTTCATTTTAGTTTTTATGTGAAATTAGGGTTTTCTTAATTTGGGGATTTTCTTCACCAATTAATCGAGGCACAACTAAGTATTCGATTGTTTTTTATGGAACTGTTTCCCCCTTTTAGTATATACATATATAATTTTTATGTCAAATTAGGGTTTTCATTTTTGGGGATTTTCTTGAATGTGTTGTCTTGCTGCGGTAAGTGGGACGATGGTAGAGTATTATACACACACACACACACACACATACGCCACACACACACACACACACACACACACACACACACAATATATATATATATATATTATATATATATATATATATATATATATATATATATATATATATATATATATATATATATATATATATATATAGTGAGACTTTCTTGCGAGAACCATCTTATCTACGAGAACTGACAGAACCACAAAAAACATACATGAACGCCTTCAATAATTGTATTTTTGCACATATGTTCTAAAAACAACATATATGTTTTAAAAAAAACATGGTTGTTCTAAAGAATTTGATAAGAAATTAGAAATACAAAATTTTTCTTTGAAGGTGTGCATGTATGTTCTTATAAGGCGTGCAATGACAATATTGCGGCCGTGTGTAAGGTTTTGGTGAAAAAAAAGGATGAGTTCATGATGAAATTGAAGAACATAGGTGGATACTTACGATTATTGATGATTTGCATGTATTTTTACTTTATTTTACAAGGCGTGTAGCAACCCGTAGAATTTCCTAGTCATTATTGAACGCTAATCTATTATTAACACGTCGTTACTGTTCACTTAACCATTTTTACGAGCCAATTTGAACTTTTTGATATTATATTCCTAAATAAACATTGTTATGTTATTTATTATTCGATGGAACGAGCCGCACACGTATCGACACCGCATTAGTAATGGCGTAAATTTTACAATTTATTTTTAAAGTCGATAATTTTGTTTTTATACTATTTTTATAAAAAAGTTTCCAGAAATACACTTCCCGCATTTTTGCCAAACCGAGGTACCACGACTACATTTAAGCTTAAATGGGACACGATATACGCAACGAGGATCAAAAACTTTCCCTCCTCTTGATTTACACGTTTGCCGCCCTTAAAGGTCATTATCACCCACAAGTCCCATAAAAACCTTCACACGTATACATATAATTTGTAAATTGAAAGAGATGTAACTTGACCTTAATTTTTTTTAGCATTATCACAAGTACGCACAACTCAAAAGTCAAACAAAAACATTTTTGTTTCTTTGCCTTATATTCGGCTTAGACTTTTAAAGACGCCACACGTTGCTTTCATTCAAACTTCACAAGTTTGCATCAAGTTGTAATTTAACCAATTATGGACACACACACTCTACACATTTAGAAAAGCTAGTCAAACCTTCCTCATTGGTTCCTTAAGCTGTTCGACACACACAAATGTCCACATACATTTCCAAACAAAAACTCACAAGCTCACATATACATTTGCAAAAGATACTGACATATGCTCTAAATGGACACTTCACAATCAAACCACATCAAAATCATGGAGAAAACTATCCCCTTTGACCCTTTTATTTACTAGCGAGACCCAAGGAAATCACATACACATTTGAACAAGATAGTGACAATTGCCCAAAATACACACACACTAGTCTACACACTCCAAAAGTATAGTCAAAATACTCCTTTTGTTTTCCCCTATTTCTGCCGAGAGATCACAGTGACACCATCCAATATTAACTTCAACTTGTACGCATGCTACTCCATCACACATTTTGTTTTCTTTTCTTGGCTACTCGACACAACACAAACCAAAGAACCATACTTTCTCTTGTTCTTTTCCTTTCATACGTGGGAACACAAGGGTCAAAACCAAAAGCACCACCTTACTTTTCAATATTAAACTAAAATCATGCTTACATTATTTTGTGTGTTCTACTCAACAAGCCATGCAAGACCCATCCTTTTCCTTCTTTCTCTTTTCGACAAGACCAAGACAAAGCATGCATGTCCCCCTTTGACCACCATCTTTCACTCGACTAAGACCTCTCATACACCATCCTTTCAATCACCTAGAAACCATGCAAAGTTGATTAATTAATCTCAAAGCCATGCACTCATTCGCCTATATAAACCCTCAATGTCTCACATTTCCTCACACACTAAATAACTGATCGAAAACTCAAAAACAAACACATATTTTCTTTCTTTCTTGTTTACTGTCGAGCCACAAAAGGGAGAAAACAAAGAATACTCGGATCCTTTCAAGTCGTTGGGTGTTGTTCTAGATCAAGGGTTACCATTCGAAGAAACTCAAGGTTCCTTGTAGCTCGTGTCTGGCTTATTTCTCGCTCGAACCCCATCGCTAACTAGACAGGATTGTAAGTCTTGCATTTTCTCTTCACGTGTATATTTTTACAACAATCTATAAATAACCCATTAGATGAACTAAAAACCTTGTTGACATACTAAAAATAACGAGTCATAAACTCAGAAATCAAAAACCCAAACCGTTCTCTTTTGTTTTCCCTTTTCTGTTTTACCGAGAACACCCCAACGCCCCAACTTTAGACATTTATTTCGACCATAAAACGACCCTTATAAAATCCGAGTTTTTTCCATCTAAACGACACCCCAGCCAACTAATTAAAGAACCAAGAACGTCATAAAATGATCTTGTTGTCTCACTGTTATTCGACTTCTCTTTCAGCCTGTCGCAAAAACTGAACTGGGCGCACTCTTTTATATCGACCAAACACCCAACTTTGGAAAATAATTACGACCAAACGACTTAAGCATAGAACATCGAATTTGAACCATCTTAAAGATCACCCAGCAGACTACTAAAAGAATTAAGAATGTTGTTAAAACATCGAACGGTCTGGCTTAAATTAATTTTCTCTTTTGGGTCAAATCGGATAACACCAAACGCACCATTTTTTTTATTGTTATTTTCTGTTCGAATAAGCACTTGGCAGATTAATTACAATATTATCATAACTTATAATATCCAGTATATTCATTTATAGTTCAAAATATATATTAATTGGAAAGATAAAAGACATGTCGTACGATGCATGTGAATTCATGCGCAATATAAGTTTGTCATTTGAATTAATTTACAGAATTTACCCCTCAAGTTTTGGTAATTGACGATAATAGCCCTTCAACTTAATAAATGGTTATAAGCTTATCATTCAATGAGAAATGTATTAGTTGGGTTTATTTAAATAAGTAGACATTGTTGCACTAATAATTTATAAGGCTAGTCGAGTTAAGTAGTGACGTTTGGCTAAGACTTAGAACATGTCTTTTATTAGATATATCCTGCTAAGGATACTCTTATTAATAAAGAGTATGATAAATTATTAGGTGTTCGAGTACTGGTGACATATTCTAAGACTTGCATGTACCTACGGACTGAGGTGAGTTTCATAGCCCCTATTTTTATACTTTTGAAACTACTTTTGGGGGAGATACATGCTTAAATTATTTTGCTCATTTATCAAATACATGATTTATGCAATTACTCAAATATTTATACTTTTATACAATATGCTTTTATACTTGTCTTTGGGAAGTAGGCTCCCAGTAATCCTTTGGGAAAAGACACCCAGTAATCCTTTGGGAAAAGACACCCAGTAATCTTATGATGCATTGGTATGCAAGTCATCTAATATAGTTTGCATTGGTATGCAAGTAATCTATTATATTGTGCATTGGTATGCAAGACATCTATTCTATTCTTACTGTGATAGCAGTGGATTGTAAACACACAGGTTGCAAGTCTTGTATGGGCGGGACTTGGAACTGAGTGGATTTACAAGGCCTTTGCTGTGAAATCTTTATTCAAATATACTTGATAGACATACTATGTTAGCAGTGGGTTGTAAACACACAGGTTGCAAGTCTTGTATGGGCGGGGCTTGGAACTGAGTGGATTTACAATGCCTTTGCTGGAAAAATCTATATTTAAACACTTTACCTTTAAACATCTTTATTGAAATGCTTTACTTTTAAACTAAACTCTATGAACTCACCAACCGTTGGTTGACACTTTTAGCATGTTTATCTCAGGTTGTTAAGACTATTATGGATGCGTGGATTGCTAGAGTCATTTGCATACTTGAAGACTCATATCTATCTTTATCATTCGATACACTTTGAAAACTTTTATGTAATCTTTACTTTGGAACTTATTGTCATAACTCTGATTTTAATAATTCGAATGATAACTTTTCAAAACGTCTCATTTAGAGGTCGTTTTCTATACCTTGATCTGTATTATGAAGTAATACCCCCTTGGCACTACTGTTTCCGTTGCGGTAATTTGGGGGTGTTACAGATTGGTATCAGAGCTTTGGTTATAGAGAACTAGGTTGCATTTAGGAGCCTAGACTATAACTGCTATATTCCTTGAGATCTTTATCCCGACCGCCTTGCTTACGTAGAACTATTCCCATTATGTGCTCACTGTTAATTGTTTTAGTATCTTCACCGATAGAGGAATCTCAGCATTTAGTCGAATCATCAGAGGTGTGAAGCTCAGTGATAACCAACTATTTAACTTAATCTTGTGACAGTTCTTGTTTGATGAGACATGGGATTGAGTTAAATAAAGGTTATCACTTAGCCGCAGAAAAATTTGATGATTTTGCTAAAAAGAGGATTTCTCTTGAGGATACCTTATAGGGAAAAATCTCAGAATCTAAATCGAGACATCAAAAGCATAGAGCTCAGTGATAACTAGCTATTTAACTTAATCTTGTGACAGTTCTTGTTTGATGAGACATGGGATTAAGTTAACTAAAAGGTTATCACTAAGCCGCAGAAAGTTGATGAGTTCACTCGAGGATTTTTCTGGGAGATAATCACCCTACTTATGTCAAGATATGTGTGCATGGTGATATGTACACGTGTGAAGGGAGGCAAGTATAATTATGGTGGCCAACATAATTATAAGTGCGTCACAACACACGTGGACATACATAATCATGTGTACGTTAATTGGCATTGACCCCTTTTAGGATAACAACTAGTAATGGGGTTTGTGAAAATCTTAAGTATATTTCAATTATGAATTAAACCGATTTAGCCTAATCCCATGACAGTTCTTGTTTGATGAGTTGTGGGATTAAGTAAAGATCGGTTGCCTAAAAGTCTTTTGAGGAATATGCTCGAGAATAGGAAAGTTGCTTCACCAAAACCTAGCCATAAGAGAAATTGTCCTTAGGCGTGATAATCACGATAACGTACCTAACCAGAGGAGAACCTTAGATGTCTAAGTTTTGCCTGATTTCTTTAAGCTTTACTTATCGACTATTCATAAGCACCTTTTAAGAGATAACGCAGACTGAATCTCGGGACGAGATTCAAAAATTAGGGTTGGATACTGTAGCAACCCGTAGAATTTCCTAGTCATTAGTGAACGCTAATCTATTATTAACACGTCGTTACTGTTCACTTAACCATTTTTACGAGCCAATTTGAACTTTTATTTATTACATTCCTAAATAAACATTGTTATGTTATTTATTATTCGATGGAACGAGCCACACGCGTATCGACACCGCATTAGTAATGGCGTAAATTTTACAATTTATTTTCAAAGTCGATAATTTTGTTTTTATACTATTTTTATAAAAACGTTTCCAGAAATACACTTCCCGCATTTTTGCCAAACCGAGGTACCACGACTACATTTAAGCTTAAATGGGACACGATATACACAACGAGGTCATTATCACCCACAAGTCCCATAAAAACCTTCACACGTATACATATAACTTGTAAATTGAAAGAGATGTAACTTGACCTTAATTTCTTTTTTAGCATTATCACAAGTACGCACAACTCAAAAGTCAAACAAAAACATTTTTGTTTCTTTGCCTTATATTCGGCTTAGACTTTTAAAGACGCCACACGTTGCTTTCATTCAAACTTCACAAGTTTGCATCAAGTTGTAATTTAACCAATTATGGACACACACACTCTACACATTTAGAAAAGCTAGTCAAACCTTCCTCATTGGTTCCTTAAGCTGTTCGACACACACAAATGTCCACATACATTTCCAAACAAAAACTCACAAGCTCACATATACATTTGCAAAAGATACTGACATATGCTCTAAATGGACACTTCACAATCAAACCACATCAAAAGCATGGAGAAAACTATCCCCTTTGACCCTTTTATTTACTAGCGAGACCCAAGGAAATCACATACACATTTGAACAAGATAGTGACAATTGCCCAAAATACACACACACTAGTCTACACACTCCAAAAGTATAGTCAAAATACTCCTTTTGTTTTCCCCTATTTCTGCCGAGAGATCACAGTGACACCATCCAATATTAACTTCAACTTGTACGCATGCTACTCCATCACACATTTTGTTTTCTTTTCTTGGCTACTCGACACAACACAAACCAAAGAACCATACTTTCTCTTGTTCTTTTCCTTTCATACGTGGGAACACAAGGGTCAACACCAAAAGCACCACCCTACTTTTCAATATTAAACTAAAATCATGCTTACATTATTTTGTGTGTTCTACTCAACAAGCCATGCAAGACCCATCCTTTTCCTTCTTTCTCTTTTCGACAAGACCAAGACAAAGCATGCATGTCCCCCTTTGACCACCATCTTTCACTCGACTAAGACCTCTCATACACCATCCTTTCAATCACCTAGAAACCATGCAAAGTTGATTAATTAATCTCAAAGCCATGCACTCATTCGCCTATTTAAACCCTCAATGTCTCACATTTCCTCACACACTAAATAACTGATCGAAAACTCAAAAACAAACACATATTTTCTTTCTTTCTTGTTTACTGTCGAGCCACAAAAGGGAGAAAACAAAGAATACTCGGATCCTTTCAAGTCGTTGGGTGTTGTTCTAGATCAAGGGTTACCATTCGAAGAAACTCAAGGTTCCTTGTAGCTCGTGTCTGGCTTATTTCTCGCTCGAACCCCATCGCTAACTAGACAGGATTGTAAGTCTTGCATTTTCTCTTCACGTGTATATTTTTACAACAATCTATAAATAACCCATTAGATGAACTAAAAACCTTGTTGACATACTAAAAATAACGAGTCATAAACTCAGAAATCAAAAACCCAAACCGTTCTCTTTTGTTTTCCCTTTTCTGTTTTACCGAGAACACCCCAACGCCCCAACTTTAGACATTTATTTCGACCATAAAACGACCCTTATAAAATCCGAGTTTTTTCCATCTAAACGACACCCCAGCCAACTAATTAAAGAACCAAGAACGTCATAAAATGATCTTGTTGTCTCACTGTTATTCGACTTCTCTTTCAGCCTGTCGCAAAAACTGAACTGGGCGCACTCTTTTATATCGACCAAACACCCAACTTTGGAAAATAATTACGACCAAACGACTTAAGCATAGAACATCGAATTTGAACCATCTTAAAGATCACCCAACAGACTACTAAAAGAATTAAGAATGTTGTTAAAACATCGAACGGTCTGGCTTAAATTAATTTTCTCTTTTGGGTCAAATCGGATAACACCAAACGCACCATTTTTTTATTGTTATTTTCTGTTCGAATAAGCACTTGGCAGATTAATTACAATATTATCATAACTTATAATATCCAGTATATTCATTTATAGTTCAAAATATATATTAATTGGAAAGATAAAAGACATGTCGTACGATGCATGTGAATTCATGCGCAATATAAGTTTGTCATTTGAATTAATTTACAGAATTTACTCCTCAAGTTTTGGTAATTGACGATAATAGCCCTTCAACTTAATAAATGGTTATAAGCTTATCATTCAATGAGAAATGTATTAGTTGGGTTTATTTAAATAAGTAGACATTGTTGCACTAATAATTTATAAGGCTAGTCGAGTTAAGTAGTGACGTTTGGCTAAGACTTAGAACATGTCTTTTATTAGATATATCCTGCTAAGGATACTCTTATTAATAAAGAGTATGATAAATTATTAGGTGTTCGAGTACTGGTGACATATTCTAAGACTTGCATGTACCTACGGACTGAGGTGAGTTTCATAGCCCCTATTTTTATACTTTTGAAACTACTTTTGGGGGAGATACATGCTTAAATTATTTTGCTCATTTATCAAATACATGATTTATGCAATTACTCAAATATTTATACTTTTATACAATATGCTTTTATACTTGTCTTTAGGAAGTAGGCTCCCAGTAATCCTTTGGGAAAAGACACCCAGTAATCCTTTGGGAAAAGACACCCAGTAATCTTATGATGCATTGGTATGCAAGTCATCTAATATTGTTTGCATTGGTATGCAACTAATCTATTATATTGTGCATTGGTATGCAAGACATCTATTCTATTCTTACTGTGATAGCAGTGGATTGTAAACACACAGGTTGCAAGTCTTGTATGGGCTGGACTTGGAACTGAGTGGATTTACAAGGCCTTTGCTGTGAAATCTTTATTCAAATATACTTGATAGACATACTATGTTAGCAGTGGGTTGTAAACACACAGGTTGCAAGTCTTGTATGGGCGGGGCTTGGAACTGAGTGGATTTACAATGCCTTTGCTGGAAAAATCTATATTTAAACACTTTACCTTTAAACATCTTTATTGAAATGCTTTACTTTTAAACTAAACTCTATGAACTCACCAACCGTTGGTTGACACTTTTAGCATGTTTATCTCAGGTTGTTAAGACTATTATGGATGCGTGGATTGCTAGAGTCATTTTCATACTTGAAGACTCATACCTATCTTTATCATTCGATACACTTTGAAAACTTTTATGTAATCTTTACTTTGGAACTTATTGTCATAACTCTGATTTTAATAATTCGAATGATAACTTTTCAAAACGTCTCATTTAGAGGTCGTTTTCTATACCTTGATTTGTATTATGAAGTAATACCCCCTTGGCACTACTGTTTCCGCTGCGGTAATTTGGGGGTGTTACAAGGCGTGCATGTATGTTTTTGGTGGTTCTGTCAGTTCTCGTAGATAAGATGGTTCTCGCAAGAAAGTATCCCTATATATATATATATATATATATATATATATATATATATATATATATATATATATATATATATATATATATATATATATAATTTTTATGTCAAATTATGGTTTTCTTCATTTGGGGATTTTCTTGATTGTGTTGTCTTGCTGCGCTAAGTGGAAGAATGGTACAGTGCAACAAATAGTTGCCTCAGCAACCTCCACGTACGCAAACAGGACACATTATCAACTTTATTATACCAAGTAATCCGATCTCTTTTTTGATATTAGACTGGGGGTGTTTTATGTGTGTGAGGTTTCGGCCTGCTTTTATCCACTATCTTTTAGGCCGCTATTCTTTTAAGCGTGATAAGTATAATGTTCTGAGATTCACTATTGTCACTCATGTGTGTTTGTTGGGTTCTTTGATTAGCATTGACTGTAATTAATTAGTATCCTTTTCACTTATCCTGTGTTTTTTTTGTGGGTTGGTTCGTTGCAGGATTTTAATGGCCTTGATGATTACCTGCTTTTTTAATCAAATACTATCTGTAAAAGGAAGTTTGAACCCGTATCTTGGCAGGGAAATTACCGGATGGCGTGATAGCATACTTGCTATTATGCAACCGCTTTTATCTGCAGCCATGCTGGAATTCAGGTTTTTTTTTTTTTTTTACTTTTTTTTTCCAATTACAAATGTGAGCCTAATTATCTATTGTATTAGTTTTGTGACTTCAAATTTTTAAACGGACTCTATTTTTCCAGGATAATAATGGGCTATGATGATTACCTGTTCTCTGAATCAAATGATATTGGTAATAGGAAGTCTGAACCCGTACCTTGGCAGGGCAAGTACCGGATGGCGTGATAGCATACTTGCTATTATGCAACCACATTTATTTGCAGCCATGGTTGAATTCAGGCTTCTTTTTTTTTTTTTTTTTTTTTTTTTTACCCTTTTTGCAATTACAAATCTGAGCCTAATAGTCTATTGTATGAATCAGAAGACCAATACTATTATGATAGACGGCCAAGTTACAGATCAAAACACTGGATGGCATAATCATGCAACCGTGTTTGTTTTCGTCAATCAACATTATGTACCATAGCAGCTATATCTGTTCTTCAGCCTCCAGGTGTTGTGATGCATTAAAAGAGGGCTGCAATGGTTTTGTTTCCTTATGAAGTTATCTATCTTTTCTTATAGTTTTTCCCATTGAAAGATTCAACCAGAAGCTTTTCTTCGTGCTCTTTGTTCTTTTCAAACTGCCATCATTCCCCAGGAAGTTTTGGTGGGTTGGTTTGTTCCAGAACAGTAATGGCTTATCATGATTGGCTGTTCTCTGAATCAGAGACAAACCAGTGGGAGAAGCACAAGTAAGTGCCCCATTGTTTTTGAGGGTATTGTTTCGACCCTTTTAGTGTATATATATATATATATATATATATATATATATATATATATATATATATATATATATATATATATATATATAATATATATATATATAATAGGAAGTCTGAAACCATACCTTGGCAGGGCAATTATAAGATGGCGTGATAGCATACTTGCTATTGTGCAACCATATTTATTTGCACCCATGGTAGAATTCAGACTTTTTTTAACCTTTTTTCCAATTACAAATCTGAGCCTAATGATCTGTTGTATCAGTTCTGTGGTTTCAGATTTGTTAGCAAACTCTATTTTTCGACGCTGATTATGGGCTATGATGATTACCTGTTTTCTGAATCAAATGATATCGGTAATAGGAAGTCTGAATCCGTAGCTTGGCAGGGCAAGTACCGGATGGTGTGATAGCATAATTGCTATTATGCAACCGCTTTTATTTGCAGCCATGGTTGAATTCATGCTTTTTTGACCCTTTTTCCAATTACAAATCTGAGCCTAATAGTCTACTGTATGAATCAGAAGACCAGCACTACTATGATAGACGGCCAAGTTATAGATCGAAACACTGGATGTGTTGGATCGATATACTCTGACCAAACTAACTTGTAGCTTGTCTACGGTTTAACAACCTTGAATAAATTCAAAATTGTTAATTGATGCGTATGCGTGTGTCGTTGCGGTTTAGCAGTTTTAATGCCTACTCAAGTTTTAAATTTATATTTATCCGACTTATCAATAACACACACACTTAACGAGCAGTGTACCCGGTCAGTATGAATATAATGGTAAGTAGAGTGTCGATCACTAAGAGTGGAACGTATTATCTCGTTATTCTAATCAGTATTTTAATATATTAAGTTAGCTATACAACCTATTCTAACGCAAGGGGGGTTCAGCCTGAGAGACTGGCACGATTTGGTTGCAATTAAATAATAAACTAAACCAATAGGCACGAATCAGCAAGTAGCACACACGTACACAGATAAATACTCGAGACAATAAGAGGGCTGTCTTTATGATAAGTAGTTTGTCACTTGTTTTATTGCTAGTGTTATATGAAGTGTATAGTTCGATGCAACACACCGAGATTAAGTCCTTTCTCGTTGGTTCTAATCTTATCGGCGAGTAAACCCTTAATGATTACTTATGACTATCCCGTTTATCTTTCTCCTACTTTTCTACAGACCATAGAATACATAGGCGATCTAATAAACAGGCGAGGGCAGAGGCATGGCGACCCGATCAACGCTCAGCTAGACACAGAGGTTATCAATGCACTAATAAAAGTCACCAATGACATCAACATATAAACTTTAATTAATGAGAAAGCAGTTTTAAGGGAGTGCAATCTTTCCGTTGTCACATTACACAAGCCACCAATCTTGATGAATTAAAGTTTACTAACACAATAAAACAAAACTACTTAATGAATTAAACACATGCAGCACCTTCTTACAGCTCTTGTATCTTTGATTTGGGTGTGTCTTGTGCTGCTGCCTTGACTGAATTCGTCCTAGGTTTCTGGTCTTCGGTCTTCGTATATAATATGTGTCTCACAAAATTCGTCTGGTCTTGGGGTATTTATAGTTTCTGTCTGAGGGTAGGATGCGGCGCATCTAGTAAGTAGATGCGGCGCATTTACTTAACTTCGCGTGGGGTCCAAGATTATAATATTCAAGAATATTCGTACACCGCCAGAAGATGCGGCGTAACTCCATAATAGGATGCGGCGCATGTCCTCTTGTATCTTGGATCGTATCTGGTGAAATATTGATAGTGATGCGGCGCATGTCATAAGTGAGATGCGGCGCATCTGGAGCAGAATAGTCTTGATCTTGTACATTTCGGTAGACTCTTAACTTCTTGCATGTTTTGCCCCATAATTAGTCCAAAATCGCCAAGTTTCACCAAATGCTTGTTTTCAACTGAGAATTACAAAAGTAAACGATTAAGTATCAATCCTCATACATAATATAATAAAACAAGTCAAATTAATAGGATAAATGATAGTAATAATATGTACTTATTTGAGTTCATCATTAATGATGAAACATTGATATACTTTGCTAAGTATGCGGAATCTACTTCAACAAAGCTAAGAAGAATTAATAAACAACTTCGAATATTATTAAAACCTTGAACCTGCTCTCTTACACAGATTCACTAACAAACTCTAATCACTAATACTCTAATAAGCTTCTAATATTCGTATAAGCTTGTCTCTCTAAAATCGCATATATCTAATGCCAACCTAGGGATCCTTTTATAGGCACAAGGAAAACCCTAGTCGGTTTACAATACTTGAACGACAAGTAATTCTAATTATAACTCTAATCTAATACGAACATTCTAGAATTACACATTAGTCCTTAAACAATTTGCATAACAGTCCTTCAACGAGCAGCAGTACTTTGACTTGATTAGCAGTACTTTGACTTCCAGCAGTACTTTGATATTCCAGCAGTACTTTAACTTTATAGCCCAACAATCCTCCCCTAACTTGAATTCTACTTGCTTGATTTCAAGTTCCTTTGTATTTCTTTAACTTCAACACTTTATCTTCAAGGAAAGGTTGTATCTTTGAAATCTGTCTCGTTGTTTTGTCATCATCAATGCAATCAGTATCTTCAATCTTTATCAGCAACAATTCTTTTCAGCAACTTATCTTTTCAGCAACTCAGCATCATATTGGCAATAGGTACATCAGATCTTAAAAGTTTCATACTATTCTCATCACTTCCAGGTGTGTTAACTCCTGTGAGAGGTGAATCATTGAAAACTTAATGGATTTTGATGTCTCTTTACCAAAGCCATTAACTCTGGAGTAGCCAATGTTTAGGTTTAGGAAACCATGGTACATTGATAACCATATGATTTTTAGCAAATCATCAGCTATCAACGGATTTGAGTAGTCTTTACCAAATAGCCGTTTGCTTTTGGACTAGCTAGTTCTTTTAGTAAAATCACTACCATGGTGAACTAATTACCATATAATGGTTTTCCACAACCTTTACCACAAAGCCATTATCTTGTGGGCTAGCCAACTCTTCACTAATCATAGATATGGTGAGTTGAAAACCATACAATTTTTAGTAAATTGTCAACTAAAAACGGATTTGATAATCACATCAGAGCCGTACCCTCATGATGAGTCAAACTCTTTCTTGTTTATTAAACATGGTGAGTTGATTACCATTTGTTGTGTAGTACAAGTACTAACACCATGTTGTTGCTTTCAAAACCATTTGTTGCTTTTTAATCTTTGTGCTTCAAAATGTTTTTGCACTTATAAAAAATTACTGATTTTATCAAAAGACTTTACTGGTTTCATGCTGCAAGCAGTACTTTGAGAAAGTACTGTTTGACTAGCAGTACTTAGAAGAAAGTACTTATTTTTCAAAAGATTTATATAATAATTAAACCATACCAGTAGTTATGCATTAATCTTCAGATTCAGTTGTCCACTTGATGAACAATTTTATGACCATCAATGCTACTTCATTCTCTTGTTCCACTTCCATGCCATGCTCTAGCATCCTGATCATCAGATCTCTTGTGAGTGGATATCTCTGTTCTGCTAGCATATGAATCATAGTGCCATCCTCTAACTCCAAAACATGTATTCCAACTGATTCAAAGAATCTCCATCTGTTAATCTCCCAGTTGTCTTGATTTTCCCACAAAGTACTATCCTTTGTTTCCTCTGTCTCCCAGATGGTTGTGAGATCTCCTAACAATATCAAACCTACTCCTTGTGGTGGAATATGCTCAAAATAAGTTTGCACTTGGAGATATAACTGAAGCATATCATCTCTGTCAATCAGATGTAGTATATCCCATAATGAATTGAATACTCTAAAACTTCCATCTTGTCTATGAAAGATCAGATAATCTCCTTCTTGTGATTCTACAACTGAAAAAGTAGATATCTTGGACTTCTTATCAGCATCTTCTTTCAATTTTGGATATTCAAAGTCAACAACTCTAAGATAATTCCCTAGCTCATCAACTGTGTCTGTTCTTAATTCAAATGCATCCTTGAACTTCTTTGATGGCTGTTCATCAGTTGTTCTTTTCCTCTTTGAGCTCCTTGTAATAGCTCTTTCCTTTCTTTTATCTTCAAGCTCCTTATCTTCAAATGAAATAATGCTTGCAAGATCCTTTTCTATAGCTTCCCTAACAGCATCATACAGATCCTTCATCTCTGTATATGTCAATCTCACCAAACCTGTATATCCTTGACCTTTCAGATAAGCCATCATATCATTCCTTTCTCTAGCTTTACTAATTGTCCTTTGTGATTGAACAATAAGCTTCCTAGATTCTTCAGCATCTATCTTAGCTTGCAATAGTCTAGCTGCTTCCTCACCTTTGGCAATCTGAATTTCTCTTAACTGTGCCAATGTCAACTTCTTCTTCTTCTTTTCTACCAAGATCCCTTTACCTTTATCTTTTGGATCTAACTCCTGAGTAGGTTGAGAAGAAGTATGATGTTGTTGTTCAACCTCATGAATACTGATGCCTCTTTGACTTGACATATTAATCATAATGTCAGCAATTGTTTCATCATCACTGTTAGTATGAGCTATAACATCTTCTTCCTGAGCTGGTTTAGAAGGGCCAACTTCCTCTTGAACTTGACTTGAAGGACCAATATCTTCCTCAAAATCCAAAGTTCTAGGTGTAATTATAAATTGCCTCACAGTACTTTGAAGAGCAGTACCTTCAGCATCAGCTCCTTCCAAATTTACTTCCTCAGTATCACCACTTCTTACTTCAACAGCAGCTTCTTCCAAATTGATTTACTCTGTTTCATCACTCTTCCTCTCAGCAGTTTCTTGAGGAATATTTTCAGGTGGTGTCATCTGAGTATCATCCATAAATCCAACATCTTGATTAAATCCAGCATCTTCATTCAAATTCTCTAAATTCCTCCCCAATTGGAATGAAGATTGCTTCTTTGACTTTTTCTTCTTTGACTGAGAAGACTTCTTAGGTTTCTGACCACTCCTCTTCTGAGACTTTACCCATAATCGGTGGTGATGAACTAGTGGCCAAACAAACTTCTTCAATCTTTGAAACCTAGTCTTTAATTTGACTATCTGAGCAGCTTGAGCCTCACTCTCCTTTTTCAGCCTCCTTAACTCCCTTGTCAAGGCATAATTATCCATCTCTTCCTCCTCTTCTGCAAATTGCTAAGACATATTTGTGGAAGTATAATCATTAGGAGATGATGATTGATTCATACCTTGGTCTGACTCCTCATGGATAGGAATGGACATAGGAGCAGTATCTTCTCTAGTAGCAGTATGTGGAGAAGCAGTATATTGAGAAGCAGTAGGTTGAGGAACACTATCTTCTCTTGAAACTGGGAATCTTGACTTGCTGATTCAGAGTTTGCTTCTTGCTGTTGCTCTTGCTCTGCATCTCTAACAACTTGTGCAACTCCCAATATATGAGCAGTCAAAGGTGTGTTTGTTCCAGAAAACTTGATACACTTTTTAGATAGAAAAGTAAACACCTTTGGTGGAAGTTTGACAGTGGGTAAAAAAATTTGAGGTTTAGGGACATCCTCAAGTTGATTGTTCAAGAATAACTGAACAAACCTTGGATACATTAAGAATGGTGTACCATTAGCAATGTGTGAAAGCATACCATAAAGAATTAATCTTGAAAAGTTGAATCGTTGATCGGTAGCCAAACCCACTAAAGCAGATGCAATATTTTGACCAAATTGATCAAAAGAAGTACTCTTGGGACTTAAGCAGTGAAGTAAGACATGAATTAGGTACTTCCAATGAGAACAAAACAAAGGCTTCTGAAAAGTAAGTTTCGTAAGATCTCCCTCACAGCCTATATCGCTTAAAGTGTCCCAAAGCACTTGTTTGTCAAAACGAACAGCCCCTCCTTCATCATTAAACATCAAAGCATCCCTAACTGTGGCTTCAGAAATCCGAATAGTTCGTCCAGCAACCGTAGCCCTAATTAAAGAATCATCTTCAACCGTTGCAGTAGCCCAAAATTCTTGTATCCATGGACCAATAACGTCAGGATCAACTAAAATAGAGTAGTTGATGGAAGACCCAGTCAAGAAATCGATGATCGCATGAAAATCAACATTGTCCCCTGTCTTGTCTAAATTAGCAATCATGTTGTGTTTGCTAACTGTGAATCGATTAGCCATGATGAATCGTAGAGAAGAATACGCTTTGAATGTGTGTTTCGTTAAAAAGATTGTGGTGGAAGAGCGAATGAGGGATCTCGAATTAAGTTAAAAGGCGGGGAATAGGTGAGAGTTTCTTTAAATAGGATTGAAACAAATCAAACTCAAAATAATAAAGTTACCGTTTTGATGGACTTATTATCTCCGCCATAAGGAATTAATTAACCGTAGCCCCACATTTTTTTGACCGTTGGAACAGTACGTCCACGTAAGCAGTACGTTGAAGCAGTACGTTGCTGAGCCAGTACTTTAAGCAACAAAGCAGTACGTTGCATCTTCTTATCCACAATCAACACTTCAAACTAAACCAAGAACTTGTAAATGGTTCATGCATAAGTTCTAACTAATAACTATGTTGCCTCCCCTCAAATACAACATATGGGCTAAACTAAACTACTAAAAACCAATACTTTCATTAAGAACTAAAAGAAAGTATACTAACGAATACTAAAGCCTCCCCTCAAATGTAGCCTAGTAGTTAATCATCCCAATGCTCACAACTAAGTGGTTGAATCTTGAAACATCAAATCCCTTTATGAGTAGATCAGCTACATTATCATCTGTGTGAACCTTGACCACATTTATAAGCCTGTGCTCATAACAATCCCGAATGAAGTGATGCCTAATCTGAATATGCTTGGTCTTGGAGTGATAAACAGGATTCTTCACTATACAGATGGTAGTCTCATTATCAATGTGGATAGGAGTGTTTTTGAAGTTGAATCCATAATCCAAGAGTTGATTTTGCATCCACAAAACTTGTCCACAACAGCTTGCAGCAGCAACATATTCTGCTTCAGTAGAGGAGGTTGCAGCAATTGTTTGCTTTTTACATTTCCAGGAGACTAATCTTCTTCCAAGATATTGACATCCTCCTGTGGATGATCATCTATCATAGTTATCTCCAGCATAATCACTATCGGAAAAAACTTCCAAGTGAAAAGGTGACTCCTTAGGATACCATAACCCTAACTTTGGTTGATGCTTGAGATATCGAAAAATCCTCTTGACTGCATACATATGGGAAACCTTGGGTGTAACCTGATATCTTGCACACAAGCAAACAGCAAACATGATGTCAGGTCTTGATGCAGTTAAGTACATAAGACAACCAATCATAGATCTATAAAGCTTGACATCCACAGCTTGTCCATCTTCATCCTTGCCTAATGGTTTATTGTTATCAATGGGTTGGTGGCAGGCCTGAGATTTGGAAGGTCAAATCTTTTAAGTATGTCTGCAACATACTTTTCTTGATTAATGAAGATTCCATCTCTTGTTTGTCTAACTTGAAGCCCCAAAAAGAAAGTTAATTCTCCCATAGAACTCATTTGAAACTCCCTCTGCATAAGTTCTTCAAATTCTTTCACCATAGACTTCTTTGTGGCTCCAAAGATAATATCATCCACATAGACTTGAACTAACATAATGTCCTTCTTATCTCTTTTGATAAACAAAGTCTTATCAATTGCTCCTCTCCTATAACCATGTTGTAATAGAAAATTTGAGAGTCTCTCATACCAAGCTCTGGGAGCTTGATGAAGGCCATACAGTGCCTTGATCACCTTGTAGACTTTGTTTGGATGTGCAGGATCTTCAAAACCAGGAGGTTGTTTAACATAAACTTCCTCAGAAATTATGCCATAAAGGAAAGCACTTTTCACATCCATTTGGTAGACAGGAAATCCCATGTATGATGCAAAGGCAAGAAATAACCTTATTGCCTCTATCCTTGCAACAGGAGCAAACACTTCATCATAATCCACTCTTTCTTCTTGGCGATATCCTTGTGCAACCAATCTAGCTTTATTTTTGATAACATTCCCTCTTTCATCTCTTTTGATTCTGAAAACCCATCTTGTACCAATGACTCTTTTGCCATCTGGTAGATCACATAATACCCAGACTTCTTGAAGCTTGAATTGTAGAAGCTTCTCTTGCATGGCTTCAACCCAACTTTCAACAGCTAAAGCTTGAGCTACCTTCTTGGGTTCTTCTTGAGATAGAAAACAAGCAAACAGGCATGTTTGTTGATCCTTGTGATTCATCCTGTTTTGTTTGTAAACAAAGCTAAGTAAAGCAGTATGTTGCTTAGAAAGACCTTTAACTTTGTTTCTTGTAACCACTCCTGAAGAGGGTGATCCAATAATGTTGCTTTGAGGATGAGCTTTATGAACTCTCAATGTAGGAGTTGATGGAACTGGAAGATCAGATTCCAAATTAGTAAAATCAATCCCTTCATTGGTAGTTGAGAAAATACCTTCTTGATTAAGCTCATCATCAATTTCTTCTAATCCAGGAATGTTAGCATTATCCAAATCATCATCATCAAAATTGGAATCATCAGCATTGTTCCAATTTGATGGTTCTAACACACCAGAAGTACTGTCAAAAGGGTCATCAGTACTTTGATCAAAAGTACTGTGGGCAGTATCTTGAAATTTACCCTTTTTCTTTGCAGCTTCATAAGCCCTCCTTTGTTCATCTTCATAGGATTGTGCTATAGTTTCTTGAAAAAGCATCCTATTAAGTTCATCTTGTATGGCTTGATCTTCATCAGATACTGTGATGGTTGGTTGAGCAGTACTTTGTTCCTTATCAGTAACTTCCGGTTCTTTGTCAGGAACATCTTCTGGTCTAACATTGACTCCATGAACAATGTATTGTGAATCACCTTCTTTGTGATTAGCCTGATTCTCTTCTCTAACAGGCACATAATTCATGGATGGAGTGAACTTGAGATCAAGATCAAACATCCAATCAGGACCTTTACCTTTCTGAGTTTCTTTATCTTCCAAAAATTCAACATGAAGACAATCTTGAACCTTTTTGGTACTCCGGTTATAGACTCTAAAACCTTTGCTATTTGTACAATAACCCAATAGATATCCTTCATCTGACTTACCATCAAATTTTCCCAGAGAATCAATAGTATTTAGAATAGTCAGAGAACAGCCAAAAGGTTTTAGAAAACGAATGTTTGGTTTCTTTCCCATTAGTAACTCATAAGGTGTCTTCATCTGAGGTTTAGTTACTGAAACTCTGTTTAATACATAGCAAGCAGTACTTATGGCTTCAGCCCAAAAGAGAATAGGTAATTGGGAGTCTGCAAGCATTGTTCTAGCTGCTTCTATCAAAGTCCTGTTCTTTCTTTCTGCAACACCATTCTGCTGTGGTGTTCTAGCAATGCTAAACTCTCTCTTGATCCCTTTCTTAGCACAGAATTCATCCATATGCTTGTTTTTGAATTCTGTTCCATTATCACATCTAATACCTCTTACTTTGAGTCTCAATTGATTTTCAAGGGCTACTATCAGGTCATGGATAGCATCAAAGGTTTCATCTTTGAATCCCAAGAAAAAGATCCAACTAAATCTGCTACAATCATCTGTCACAACCAAGCAGTACTTCTTCTTGTTTAAACTCTCTACTGAAACTGGTCCAAACAGATCCATGTGTAGCAACTCCAAAGGTTCTCTAATATCTCTTTCCCCAAGCTTCTTACATGAAGCTTTATGTTGTTTACCCTTCTTGCAAGCCAAACATGAATGATCAGTCTTGAATGTTTTGGAAGGTAAACCTCTAACTAAATTTCCTTTGACTAGCTTGTTGATGTTCTTGAAATTTACATGACCTAGTCTTCTGTGCCACAGATGTGCTTCTTCCAATGATGCCTTTGCTACTAAACATGTTGCTCTCCCAGCAGAATTGAGAGTCTTTAAGTCTAAACTATACACATCATTGGTTCTTGGTACTCTCAAAGTTACCAAGTGATCATCAACAAACTTGAACTCAGGAGAGAGAATGAGACATTATGTATCAGTAAACAGAATGGGGTACTTCTTGTCACAAATCTGAGATACTGATAAAAGATTGAACTTGAGCTCCTTCACATATCTAACATTCTCAAAATCAATACATCCAGCCTTGATTGTTCCTTTGCCAGTGATTCTCCCTCCATCAGGATCATTACCAAATGCAACTCTTCCTCCATAATATGCCTTAAAATCTGACAGGATCTCCTTGTCCCCTGTCATGCTGCCAGAGCAACCACTATCAACAATAATATGATCTTTAAGCTCCTCCTCTGGGTTGCCCTGCACAGTAAAAGAAAAAGGTTAGTTTCTTTTAGGAACCTAAGCCATTACTGACTTGTGTTCCCCTTGTGGAGTGACATACTTGAATTCCTTCAGTATGTAATCTCCACTGGTTTTAAAGGAATGGTCAATGATTATTTGCGTTGGTCCCATGTCCTGTGTTGTATTATCAACAACACTCCCTGTTTCACCCTTATCTGATGAAAGTACTGCTTGTTCCCCATCAGTACTTTCTTTCTTAACCCAATTTCGTTTGACCTTAGGTTTCTCTGATCTAGTTACTCTGCTTGAGGTGTAAGACCTTGTATATGAATTGAATCTCTTAGGTCTTCTATATGAAAAAGTGTTAGCAGTACCATGATTGGGTGAAAACTTATCAGTCCTTTGAGAAGGTACTTTTTGAGACTTATCAGTGTGTGAAGGTACTGGTGGTTTGGAAAACAATCTTTTCTGATGAGGGTACCTATAGTCTTTAGAGAAATTACTATGGTTAACCCTATTTGAGTGATTCCAAACTGGTCTAGTCTCCCTTGGCTTATGGGTGGCAGGTCTATTCTTTGGGAACTGACTTAAATATTCTGAGTGTAAGTCACAGTGCTTAATCAAATGATCAGGACTATAGCATACATAACATAACTTTCTCTCCATATTCCCAAATCCTCTTCTATGATTAAAAGGTTTCCTATAGTGAGCAGTATTTTGAAAAGTTTCTCTTGGAGGTACTGCTGAATGTCTAGCAGTACTTTGAAAAGATTTTGGAGGTACTGCTTGTTTTTGAAAGGCTGTAGGAAACTTTTGATCATTACCCCTTTGAAAATCATCCTTGGGTTTCTCAGAACTAGATTGACCAGTAAGCTTCTTCCTAAACTCTAGGTTGTCTACACCATAACGAGAAACATCTGTCCTAAGTGGTTGAAACTTACCAGTGGGTGGAGGAACTGAGTGGTACCCCTTATCTTTCTTAAACTCAGGAGGTGTTTCACTAATTGGTTCCTCATTCCTAGATGTGTTTTCTTCTGAGCTAGTAAGGTCATCATCACTAGGTGGGATCTCTTCCTTATCACTAGGTTGAGTCTCTTCCTTATCACTAGGTGGGGTCTCATCTGAACTACTATCTTCACCATAACCTAGTCCAGCTCTACTGTTTATTACTCTTTGTTTTTCAACAAATTGAACATGTGATAGACCAGCCTGTTTAATACTACCAAGTTTTTCTAACAAAGCATCTCTTTCCTTAGTAATCTTTTCTAATTCAGACACCTTACATCCTAACTTCCATTCACTTAATTTCAATTGGTAATCTTGTTGCTCATATTTTTCTGCCCAAGCCATTTCATTATTTTCATGTGTTAATATTTTGGCTTCCATTGACTCTAAAGTTAATTGATAACCAGCTACCTCAGACCTAGCTGTTCTACAATTATCTCTTTCAGTCACATATTCTTTAAGCAACTTTTGATACACATCATTACACTTAGAGCATACCTCAGAGACATTGGATGAACTTGGTGAAGTAGCAACCATGGCAATCTGAACAGGTTCATCTTCATTCTCCATGCTCCAGTCAAAGCTTCCAAGACCATCTCTTGATTCCAAAGCAGCATATCCTGGTTCCTCATCAAAAGCTGTTCTCCAATCAAACTCTTCCATTGCAACCATAGAATAGGTTACAGGTTCATCATCAAATTCAGCACTCCAGTCAATCTCTGCTAGATTTTCTTGAGCCACAAAAGCTTTTGGTTGTGATTCAGTAATAGGAACCTCCTTTCTTTCAACCTTGGGTTGTTCAATCATCCTGTTTTCCTGATATTTTGCAAACTTGCATTCCCTTGCAAAGTGTCCAAGCTTTTGACAATTGAAACATTCAATCTTGGATTTGTCAAAAGTTATACCCTGTTTGGCTTTGAAATCAATTCCCCTTCCTGTCTTGTTCATGAACTTCTTGATCCTTGCAGTGATCATAGCTACTTGCCATCTTATGTCAATCTCCTCTAAAGCATCTTCTTCAATCTGCAACAAGTCTTCTTGATAGGTAACAGGTAAAGTGGCTTGTTGTGCAAAGAAGGAACATACAACGTCATCAGAATTGGTGTTGTTTGTTGGTGATGGGTTGGGGGTAGTTGTGGTTGTGCAAACATGCTGTGTATCACCAACAGTACTTTGAGAAGGATAAGCAGTACTTTTAGTAGAAGTACTGCTTCTGTTTTCAGAAGACACAAAAGCTATGTTGTGAGTTTTCTGAGAACTGTGACCATTCATCTCTTGCTCGTACACTTTCAAATTGTTGTAGAGATCATCAAAGTCCATAGACTCCAATCCAGGTTGTCCTCTAATCATAGTAGCAACCACATGCCAGACAGATGGCAAACTCCTTAAGAACTTCAAATTTGCATCTTCAACAGATACCTCTGCTCCATACAGTTCTAGCATACTAAGTAGATTTTGCAATCTGTCATAGGCAGCATCAAGACCTTCTCTTTCACCAACAGTGAAAGTTTCAAACTGCTGCTTCAATAAGTTTCTATGCATCTTCTTTGAAGCATCATTACCTCCAAATCTTGTCTTGATCGCAGCCCATAATTGCTTTGCATCCTTAGCATCATGGAACTTTAGTAGGTGACCATCAGGAATAGCAGACAACAGTATGTTGAGAGCCTTATCTTGATTTCTCTTTGTAGCTGCTGGCAAGGTTGGTTGAGGTGGTTTGGGTTGTCCTTCAACATGTACAGGTTCATCAAGAACAACATTACCATTGACAATCACATCCCATAGAGCATGGTCTGTAATAGCAAGGTACTTGCCTCATCTTCATGCTCCAGAGATCATATTCTCCCTTCTTGATGATAGGAATTCTGAGTGAGGTGATGGATGGGATAGGTGCAGCTTCAGTCGACATCGTTTAGGGTTTGTTGATAAATCGCTTTTAAGGGTTTCTTCTTAATCAGAGTCTCCACACAAGCTCTGATACCACTTGTTGGATCGATATATTCTGACCAAACTAACTTGTAGCTTGTCTACGGTTTAACAACCTTGAATAAATTCAAAATTGTTAATGATGAAACACTAATATACTTTGCTAAGTATGCAGAATCTACTTCAACAAAGCTAAGAAGAATTAATAAACAACTTCGAATATTATTAAAACCTTGAACCTGCTCTCTTACACAGATTCACTAACAAACTCTAATCACTAATACTCTAATAAGCTTCTAATATTCGTATAAGCTTGTCTCTCTAAAATCGCATATATCTAATGCCAACCTAGGGATCCTTTTATAGGCACAAGGAAAACCCTAGTCGGTTTACAATACTTGAACGACAAGTAATTCTAATTATAACTCTAATCTAATACGAACATTCTAGAATTACACATTAGTCCTTAAACAATTTGCATAACAGTCCTTCAACGAGCAGCAGTACTTTGACTTGATTAGCAGTACTTTGACTTCCAGCAGTACTTTGATATTCCAGCAGTACTTTAACTTTATAGCCCAACAGGATGGCATAATTATGCAACCGTGTTTGTTTCTGTCAATCAACATTGTGTACCATAGCAGCTATATATGTTCTTCAGTCTCCAGGTGTTGTGATGCATTAAATAAGGGCTGCAATGGTTTTGTTTCCTTATGAAGTTATCTATCTTTTCTTATAGTTTTTCCCATTGAAAGATTCAACCAGAAGCTTTTCTTCGTGCTCTTTGTTCTTTTCAAACTGCCATCATTCCCCAGGAAGTTTTGGTGGATTGGTTTGTTCTAGGATAGTAATGGCTTATCATGATTTGTTGTTCTCTGAATCAGAGACAAACCAGTGGGCTTACCAACACCAAACCTGGAAAACACAAATGTAACATCTAACATCGTCTGCCAATATTGGCAAATAAAGAATGTGGTGCACTTTAAAGTACAAAGTTTCCAGCCAACAAGGTTTTTTTTTTTTTTTTTTTTTTAATTTAAAATTTCAAAGGAAACAGGCCTATTTGTCAGCCAGATTCTTTTTGCTTTAAAGCCCACCACGTTCTTCATTTGCAAATATTGACATACGATGTTCATCATAGTTACCCATTCTAAGTTCCCATACAATTCCTTTTGTTTTTTCAACAATCTAGCAAATCGCTTGGTGCAGGCCTTTGCATAAAGGGAGTTGAAACGACAAAAGGAACTGTAAGGGAACTCAGAAGGGTTAACTATGCTGCTTTATACCTTTTATGCAAAAGGAAATGATGAACTTTCTGCGTATTAACTTTTCATATGTGTGCTTCACGCATCTCCGTATCTTGGCACGGTAACCAGGACTCTTATATGGTTGCAGCCATGGCGGGTGCGTAGGGTAGCTCAATGAATTGCAGATCTGAGCCTGTTTTTAAAAATCAATAGCACCATTGGAAATGATTTATGTCATCCATTGAATCTGTTTTTGCATATTGCCAAATTCAGTTTCATAAAAGGCTCTTTTCTATCACAAACATTAAATATTGGATGTCAGTATTGGCAAACAAAGAATACCATGTATTCTTCATTTGTTAATATTGACATATGATGTTCAATGTAGCTGCCTGCTCTTACCTTTCTTCTCCAGTTCCTTTTGTTACTTCAGTGGGCTAGCAATGCATCTGGTGCAGGCCATTGTGTAAAGTCTAACTGAAGTAACAAAAGGAACTGGAGAAGGAGGTAAGAGCTTGCAGCTATGTTGGCATTGGGACAGTTTTACAATCGAATATTAGGTATATGAGATGAGGAGACGCTGCTGACTCCAATGTTGATTGCAAAAGGCAGTGATGAACTGATGATATTGGTCAAACGAGGTTGGAGCCATAACTTGGCGGGGCAATCACCGGATGGCACAGTAGCATACTTGCTATTGTGCAACCGTGTGTATTTGCAGCCATGGCGTTATTCTGAGGTTTTTAACCATTTCCCATTTAAAAATCTGAGCCTAACTTGGCACGGCAAAGACTGGATGGCATCATTATGCAACCATTGTTCTTTGCAGCCATGGCTGGTCATAAATCTTTTTCACCCTGTTTGGATATAAAATCTGATCCTAATAACTACCTTTGTATATGCATAATTATCATATTTTTAATTTACAGTCTTACTCCACTTTACATATACGATTGTCTTTTATGCATCTTGGCAGGTACAGTGGTGCAAAAGCTTCTGATAGTCGGTCCTCTGCATTTGACCATAAGAGAAAATACAGATGTTCTACATCGTGTGTCAATATTAGGAAATGAAGACTATCTGGTATTTTTTTTATTTGCCGATACTAACAATTGATGTTCTGTGCCTATGATAGTTAATTTTTTTTCGCATATTCATAACTGCAGTTCCACAAAAGGCCCTAATCAACAATAAGGTACAATTCTTAAAGAAAGATGAGAAACAGAAGAGAATGCTGTGACAAGTGATTTGGTGCAAATTACTTCTTCGCACCGTCCTCTTCCGTTTCCTATCTTTCTTTCATAATTGAACCGTATTGTTGATCAGGGCCTTTTGTGGAACTGCAGTTACGAATGTGCGAATAAAAAATAACTCTCACAGGCACAGAACATCAACTTTTAGTATCAGCAAATAAAGAAAACCAAATACTCTTCATTTTCTTATATTGACAAGTGATGTACATCATCTGTGCTTGCTGTCATGGTTAAATGCATACGACGGCTAATCAGAACCTTTTGTACGACTGGACCTGCCAAGATGCATAAACCACAATTGTGTTTGGCATTGATCATATGCTTAAACTTTATAAGAAGTTACCATTTTTTAAGGCGACTCAAAAGAGTTTTATAGAATGTTTAATGATACCCTGTTTTCTCAGATCACTGTTTTGCGCCCCAACATCATCTTCAATTTATTTATTTATTTATTTATTATTTTTTATTTATTTTTATTTTTTTTCCTCCTCAATAATTGTATAATGCATGAGGAATATATCTGTCAATGACAAAGGCCATTATAATTTTCTATTTTGCTAAGTGTAGCTTACCATAACCCATGCCTTGGCACAATGATCAGATGATTGCAGCCAAAACCGGTTTTGGATACCACTTATGTAATAAACAAAAGATAAGTATTGCTAAAATTTACATGGTTAAATGACTGTAGTCCATGAATCTACTTATATTTTTTTTATTTTTTCCTTACTAACAGATTTTGTATATCCGACAGCCTCACTGCATACTATGGAGACAAACTAAATATCAAAAATAGATGAAATATCAGTGATGAATGTACGGAGGCTACCTCAATACATTATGCTTCAACTCAGATCAAGATCGGCTGTTGGTCAGCTTCCATATATATACTTCGTATGTCTGCCTTTCAATGGTATAAAATTTAATTTTAGTTAATTTAAATTTGAAAATTAAACATTGTGTAACCATAAACTTAAGTATTAAATGTGTTTATGAGATTCAATTTGTATTCTTTCATAGTTATCAGTTGTTGAAATTTGATTTTGTAAGATTGATTAAGACGTTCAACTGAAATTTAAATGAATACATGCATACTGTAACACCCCGACCCGACAAGGGTAAAGATATCACAACAATGGATACATATCAGATCAAAACAAAGCATACTAATACAGTAATACAAAAATTCAAGGATTACAAATGAAATATTGAATCTAAATGGTTACAATTAAAACTTCCAAAACTAATTCTAAAACATAATGTCTTCAATCCAACTCTAACCCAGCATAGCTATCCAATCTTCTAAGTCCAAGGTACACTCTTCACTCATTCCCAGCTTCCCACTAATACCTGCCGCGTGAAAAAGAAAACGCGGCTGAGCTACGAGAGCTCAGTGAACAGATATATAGATAACAAGAAACGCTAATGGATAGCAGTACAAAGGAAATCAGGAATGCAGATCATACCGATACGAAATCAAAGCGAGAGAAATAATGAACGGAATAAAGACAAAAGAAAAGAGATAATGAAAAGAAACAATATAGTCATAAAATAAGGGAAAAACAAAAATCTATCACAAGCCCAGATAACAGATCATATCAAAACGGTATAAACATATAAGTAATCTAGAGGGGATGCCTCTCAAGTAACAGATAATATGAGGGGTGACCTCATGTATCATTTTGAGTGATCAGCTCACAGGTATATGTGAAAGACGTGTATCGCACACACCATCAGTCACCAGACAAATATAACAATTAACAAATATCAGTAAACAGATAACAGGTCAAATCTAGGATGCACCCATACGCCCCCGCATACAAATCAATAATAATAATCATAATGGCCATAGCAAATAATAAATAAGGGACGGAACATGTCATCACTCTCCTGCCCTAGAGTCATGTCAGAGGTGCGTCAATGACATGGACATGAAACCCTCATGCCTAGTGATTGGCTCGGATATCAAACTGTCAGGTCAAAGGTCAAATGTACCAGCATAATTAGAAAGTCAAATCTTAAGGGTTCATGGCATAAGGTTCATATCAAGAAATTTTTAGGATTTAATATCAAAGGTTTTAGTCAGAGTTTATCAGATTAAGTTTTTATATCAAAGTTTAAGTTCAGTTCCAAAGGGCAATATCAAAAGGTTTTCAGAAAAGAGTTTTTCACAAGTTCATAATTAGAGGTCATAGCAAAAGTTCATTTAAAAAGGTTTCTATTTAAAAGTCCATTAAAACAATCCTTCACAAACGGTTTCATGACAACTGATCTTACAAAATAGTTTTCATAAAAATGGTCTTCCAAAACTTTTATTAACTTCCATTAAAAGTAGTGTTGCTTCTTTTAAAATAGCTTTTCTCAAACGGTTTCATATGTATTTTAAAGATAGTTCCAAAATCAATTATGTTCAAATAAGGATTTAACAGATTAAGGTTTATATCAAGAATCAAATCAAGTTTTACTACAAGTATATCAGATTAAGTTTCAAAACAAGATTTACAGATCAGGATTCAGGACAATAGGTCAAAACAAAGAGATTCAAGAAGTTTCAGAACAAAGGAAAACACATCAAGGATTCACAAATAAAAGATCACATGAAAGGTGCACAAACAGGAGGGAACTTAGCAATGGCATAGGGAATCCTAAACGAATCAAAATACGAAATCAAAAGAAATGAAGGCACCTTACTAGAGAAGGGCAGAATATCTGTACCTTATTATGAATGCAAGAAAACAGAGATAAACGCTGATAGAGATTAGATTACTCCTTCCTCGAACCTAAGGGAGTAGAAGACAAAATTACAAGTGGGTTTTAGTTATCTTTTCATTTTAAGTAACTTTCTATTTTTGGTAACTTTCCAGATTTAGTAACTTTCCATTTTTAGCAGGTTTCCCGAATTAACAGCTTTTCACATTTAGCAAGATATTAATATCTCAGATTAAGTTAAGTCCTTATTTAAGGCTTATTATGGTATTAAGGTATCTTTTAGCAGGTTACAAAAGTTTAGGGTTTATTATGACAGATTTTCATAGTTCAGGGTTTTAATTGTAAGTTCATCTAATTCAAAGGCATAAAGTGAAAATACTTTAAGTTACTGATTTAAATACTCATTTTATTCAGAATGGCATCTTAATCCTTTTAGTTTCAAAATTTACAGGTTAAACCCTTCTAGTTACCTTATTACAAAACAAACCCTATATTTACATAATTTACTAATTAAACCCTACAATACCCATATTTACCAAACAAGCATCTTATTACATAATTACAAAATATAACATCAGAAATAAGTATATTACAGATTAGATCCCTCAGAATTTATACATTACATAAATGGTCCTTTAATTTTACAAAACTTATAAATTAAATCATAATTTAGTAACAATTACATATTAAGCCCATAAATACTCAAAATTACATATTACACCCTTTATAACATTATTTACACAGAATAACTTTAAGTTTCCAGAATTTACACTTTTAGTCCCTCTATTTTAAATAAATTACAAATCGTACTATATACTTACAATTAAATTCTTTTCTTGCAATATTTACACTTAGGACCCTCAAGTCATATTTTTCCTACATTCCTACAGACTTATATATCATTACAAAAATGTCTCACAAGTTTCAAAGTTGGCAAAACACACCCTTATACTTTCTTTACCAATCGTATATACTTTTAAAGTTGCAAAACCAAACCCTAATGTTATCCAATCATTAAACCATCATGACACAATCATTGTAGCATTAAATAAATCAGATTCATACCACAAAAACATAACCCTAATTCGATTTAGGGTTTTCCCCAATTTATCTTTATTTTTCTCTTAGATCCGATACATACATAATCCAATATCAATTATTCTAAGCTTCAAAAAATCATATGGTTATTTTTCTAAGCTTATATTATCAGTATAGAACATGTGAAAATTATAGTTACACCTCAGAAAATTCGTATATCATTATTTACGATTTAATTGTGTTTTATATATTTAATTATCATACGCCATATTAATCTTGCATGATTCATGTTTCTTATTTTTCCTGAGTTGTATTCAACCTAAAGATCATTAGAAAAATGATATATTAATTATACAATGTAAGAACTAGTCGCAAGGATTTTATACCTATCGTACGTATGATTCGAACAAACAAATGCACCACGATCAAACGAAGGCTTCAAAACTCCAACTCTTATTTTTCCTAGCTTGCTTACACCTTGATCAACTCCAAAAAAAGTGCTTGCTCAAGTCCAGAAGATCGTATGGGTTTTTGGACGAATTATTGTTTTGCGATTTTGGTTTTCAATAATATTAGGGTTTTATAAAATAATGATTTGATTTGTATAAAATGTAGCAACCGCTTAGGAGGGGGAATATATTCAGAATTTTCGGCCCATAAGTTATCTCAAGATTACACTTTGATTTTGTATATAATTCCTTAATTTATTTGATACTTATCCTAATTTAAATTGATTTATAAATATAATTAATTTAATTAAATATTTTCGGACCATATGTATATGTACATGTAATTTGTAATTTTTGGACATTCAAAAATAATCAAATGTTGTCCCAGAAATTTGTTTTGTTTTCATATGTAGTTGTTTTCATAAGTTTGGAGTCAATTCAGAATTGTTATAAGTGATTTTATTAAGTTTTATGGCTTCAGGGGTAATTTGGTCATTTTATATGCTTTCTAAATTTCAGGTATTACAACTTCTTCCCCTCTAAAAAAAAAATTTTCGTCCTCGAAAATTGAGGTGAAACGAAACGGAAACACAACTGACTGTGAACAGGAATATGAAAGATTTCGGTTTCCTCAAAGGACAAATCGTACCGAATCCAGATCAAGAGAATAATATATTGAACGTAACGGATGATAATCGGATTTTCTCGGAAGAGACGCAGGAAATACATGGGATTTTGACGGATATGCCGTCCACAGAATTTGATTTGACAAATGAGATTAGAACGTACAGGAATAGATTATCGATAACATCAATTGGCAGAAGTTCTATAACAGGACCTAAGATTATTATCGGAAGTTCGGGGTCAGCAGAGTGCGTGACGAGAATCCAGACGTATCAATTCGCATAACGGTGAAAGCTGATTACGCGCATAGGTAGAATGAACTTAAAGTCTCACTAACGCAGATGATCTCAACATTTATCAGAATTTCGAAAGCTCTAAGGCACTTCTAGAAATATCCGATGCCCACAAAAAGTGCACGTTATATGATGTAAGTATTATCACGTTGGCCAGACGTCATAATACTGGCATCATATAAATATGCCCTCATGATGGTCATACTTTATCTCAAGTCGTGAACAGAACAACTTATCTTAATCCACCTAGTCTTCCTACGGTCTCAGAGGTCACAAAAATCAAATACCTTAACTAAGAGGAGAACGAATCACTCGAAGGAGTTAACGGAACTGATCTAGAATGTTTATCAGAATTTGGGCACATCATCAAAAGCATCAGGTCATCCATCATTCGTCAAATTTGACATATCAAAGCCATCATCCTACATACGCGGAATGAACACAAAGCGGAATTACTAATAGATAACCTAAACCATTCAAAGGATTTTATCATCAGGTAACCGAAATTTAAATAGGTCAAACGGAAGTGAACTACGTCATCCATTCAATACATGCTCTTAAATCTCTCTCGATTCCAGGCAGTCTGTCTATGTATGTCCATATGATCATCGGGTGAAAAGGATTTATAACTTGAGTCTGATCCCTCAAGCCTTCGGCATTTCTTCTTGGAACTGTGGTGTGGTAACATGAATCTCTGACCTAGTCGCTGTGTATTACCCATTCACGAGCCTGCTTCTACTCTCAATTCATCTTAGTACAACTAAAATGAATAGAGAAGTAAGGCTGTGTGTCTTTGACAGGTCTCCTAGCACAAATCGAAATTTGCCAACTCTGATTGCTGTCGTCACCAGATGCCTGGTAGTATTGTCTGCTACAATCTCTGAAAGCCAAGCAATTCACTCGTCCAGAACAAAGGGTCATTCCTTAATAAGAAAATGGTCTACATGTTTCTCGTTCGTCTCAGAGCACAAACATGTTGTCATACTATGACAATTGTCCAATTACTCGTGCAAACATGATTCTTATTAACCAATACTATTGACATTATTTAAGACTCACAATGGTCACAACGAGTACGAAAACAGTTTTCATGAATCGTTTCAGGGAAAACTTCATATCTAATTCACATCACCAATCTTTATGAATAAAACTGAGATACTTTAAAAAAATTGCCCTCAGTTAGTCATCTCCCATCTTAGGAGTTCTTGTGGTTGCTCCTTCAGTCCTTCAAACATTAAATGAGGTCGTCAGATACAGAATTTACAAAGATAGAATAATTTAATCATTGGTACGCGAAAATGAAAAGTGATTACGGTTTACATTACGGTTAGGTTTACGATAGTTGATATGCTGACGCAAAATTTTCTCTTTCTTCTTCATAATTTGATAGGGGTATTCAAAGTGGACAAAAACATGCCTCATCAGCTTCTTCAATCTCTCTTCTTCTATACCATCATGGTTCGACAGCTGATATCGGTTCAAAATCCATTTTTTACTTCTCAATTAGGAGGGATACCCAAAAGTTTCATCAGAAAGCACCAGAAAATTTGTACAACAAAACTTCCAATGCCAAAACTTTCTAATGGTGGATACTAATAGGTGTCAGGATAATTTGACGATCAATGAGATCAGGGTAAGTATTTCCATAGCAGTTTTAAGCTTAACATATCTGAGCGGTTAAAGGTTATCATAGCAAAAGTAGGGTAGAGCAGATTTAAGGATCATATTTCAATTACGGTAGTCTTATGGTAGCTCTTACGAAGAGCCAGCCAATCAATAATCAAAAGATCTCCAAAATCAGGTATATCAATAGTAAACAGATACGCAGGACGAATATGGTTATTAAACCAGACGGATAGTTCATATGTCAAAGTCGAGTACATGGTTCATTATAGTGTGGAGATTTATAGGCGAACAATTTAAGGTGTTGAAACCTTATTAGCTATTTAGCACCAATGGCAGGTAGGTTGCGAATAATCGGTAATACGAACATCGTATACTGTCAAAGTGAGGCGTATAGAAATATCAGTTATCAGCATCATCATGCTCATTTAACAATTTCATACGGAGATAGTATTTGCATCAAATCCTTCCAAAGGAAAACTGATTGGAAAATAAGATTCGTCATTCAAGGGAGGGAATAAACTTCCTATATTCATGGTTAATATTCATTAGAGTTCTCTTAGGAGTAGTGTGGAATTTGCAAGACAGAATAGTATCGGATGATACATTTATATCCAGCATGGATAATGAATTTATAGAAGGTGTCAAACACATTGGGGTTAAACGGCCCTCAGAATGGTCGGAAAATATTAACTGTTTATCAAACGGATTGGAAGTGAAGGTCAAAATCGGGTGGTGGCAGCAAAAGTTTAACAATCGGTAATCGTGGCAGGGTTTCCAAAATTGTTTTAAAAACGCCAAAGGTGAGACATAAGAGGATAATCGTCAATATTAAATGATCAATCAATCAATTCTTATAGGAACACCGGACTTCTTAGGGAAACAGGGATGGTTAAGACGAAATTAAATAGTGTCAAAAATTTCATAGATGATTATCGGAAACAAGAAACAACTGACGGAATGTATCAAGTATATCATTGTCAAAGGAATACTCAGAATGCCCGAAGAGGCATCATGATGATTAACAAAAGGTTCAGAGGTTGGAGTCGGAATCTGAAAGCAAGGATCAAATAGTGTCGGATGACTACTATGCAATTTTCAATGCTTCAGGTTTTATTTAGTGTTTCAATTCTTAGGTGGTGCAAGGCATAAGCTCTAGATTTCTAAGTGTGATTTCAATAGGCTTTTACCAAAAGCAAGGCACGAATCAGAGTGATGCGAAAGCAATGCTACTTAAACAAAATGCCTTATAGTCTACCCATTCCTCACTGGTCAGAATTTAAGTTCCTATAGGGAAATCCTAAAGCAAATTCTCAAAGGTTGTCCTACGAGCTCCTACAGTGGAAACTTAGTGGTCCAGAATTCACAGGTCAAGGGTAAATGTATTACGAGTCGCAGCCTGTTATCTCTGATACCATAAATTGTAACACCCCGACCCGACAAGGGTAAAGATATCACAACAATGGATACATATCAGATCAAAACAAAGCATACTAATACAGTAATACAAAAATTCAAGGATTACAAATGAAATATTGAATCTAAATGGTTACAATTAAAACTTCCAAAACTAATTCTAAAACATAATGTCTTCAATCCAACTCTAACCCAGCATAGCTATCCAATCTTCTAAGTCCAAGGTACACTCTTCACTCATTCCCAGCTTCCCACTAATACCTGCCGCGTGAAAAAGAAAACGCGGCTGAGCTACGAGAGCTCAGTGAACAGATATATAGATAACAAGAAACGCTAATGGATAGCAGTACAAAGGAAATCAGGAATGCAGATCATACCGATACGAAATCAAAGCGAGAGAAATAATGAACGGAATAAAGACAAAAGAAAAGAGATAATGAAAAGAAACAATATAGTCATAAAATAAGGGAAAAACAGAAATCTATCACAAGCCCAGATAACAGATCATATCAAAACGGTATAAACATATAAGTAATCTAGAGGGGATGCCTCTCAGGTAACAGATAATATGAGGGGTGACCTCATGTATCATTTTGAGTGATCAGCTCACAGGTATATGTGAAAGACGTGTATCGCACACACCATCAGTCACCAGACAAATATAACAATTAACAAATATCAGTAAACAGATAACAGGTCAAATCTAGGATGCACCCATACGCCCCCGCAGACAAATCAATAATAATAATCATAATGGCCATAGCAAATAATAAATAATGGACGGAACAGGTCATCACTCTCCTGCCCTAGAGTCATGTCAGAGGTGCGTCAATGACATGGACATGAAACCCTCATGCCTAGTGATTGGCTCGGATATCAAACTGTCAGGTCAAAGGTCAAATGTACTAGCATAATTAGAAAGTCAAATCTTAAGGGTTCATGGCATAAGGTTCATATCAAGAAATTTTTAGGATTTAATATCAAAGGTTTTAGTCGGAGTTTATCAGATTAAGTTTTTATATCAAAGTTTAAGTTCAGTTCCAAAGGGCAATATCAAAAGGTTTTCAGAAAAGAGTTTTCACAAGTTCATAATTAGAGGTCATAGCAAAAGTTCATTTAAAAAGGTTTCTATTTAAAAGTCCATTTAAACAATCCTTCACAAACGGTTTCATGACAACTGATCTTACAAAATAGTTTTCATAAAAATGGTCTTCCAAAACTTTTATTAACTTCCATTAAAAGTAGTGTTGCTTCTTTTAAAATAGCTTTTCTCAAACGGTTTCATATGTATTTTAAAGATAGTTCCAAAATCAATTATGTTCAAATAAGTATTTAACAGATTAAGGTTTATATCAAGAATCAAATCAAGTTTTACTACAAGTATATCAGATTAAGTTTCAAAACAAGATTTACAGATCAGGATTCAGGACAATAGGCCAAAACAAAGAGATTCAAGAAGTTTCAGAACAAAGGAAAACACATCAAGGATTCACAAATAAAAGATCACATAAAAGGTGCACAAACAGGAGGGAACATAGCAATGGCATAGGGAATCCTAAACGAATCAAAATACGAAATCAAAAGAAATGAAGGCACCTTACTAGAGAAGGGCATAATATCTGTACCTTATTATGAATGTAAGAACACAGAGATAAACGCTGATAGAGATTAGATTACTCCTTCCTCGAACCTGAGGGAGTAGAAGACAAAATGACAAGTGGGTTTTAGTTATCTTTTCATTTTAAGTAACTTTCTATTTTTGGTAACTTTCCAGATTTAGTAACTTTCCATTTTTAGTAGGTTTCCCGAATTAACAGCTTTTCACATTTAGCAAGATATTAATATCTCAGATTAAGTTAAGTCCTTATTTAAGGCTTAGTATGGTATTAAGGTATCTTTTAGCAGGTTACAAAAGTTTAGGGTTTATTATGACAGATTTTCATAGTTCAGGGTTTTAATTATAAGTTCATCTAATTCATAGGCATAAAGTGAAAATACTTTAAGTTACTGATTTACATACTCATTTTATTCAGAATGGCATCTTAATCCTTTTAGTTTCAAAATTTACAGGTTAAACCCTTCTAGTTACCTTATTACAAAACAAAACCTATATTTACATAATTTACTAATTAAACCCTACAATACCCATATTTACCAAACAAGCATCTTATTACATAATTACAAAATGTAACATCAGAATTAAATATATTACAGATTAGATCCCTCAGAATTTATACATTACATAAGTGGTCCTTTAATTTTATAAAACTTATAAATTAAATCATAATTTAGTAACAATTACATATTAAGCCCATAAATACTCAAAATATCATATTACACCCTTAATAATATTATTTACACAGAATAACTTCAAGTTTCTAGAATTTACACTTTTAGTCCCTCTATTTTAAATAAATTACAAATCGTACTATATACTTACAATTAAATTCTTTTCTTGCAATATTTACACTTAGGATCCTCAAGTCATATTTTTCCTACATTCCTACAGACTTATATATCATTACAAAAATGTCCCACAAGTTTCAAAGTTGGCAAAACGCACCCTTATACTTTCTTTACCAATCGTATATACTTTTAAAGTTGCAAAACCAAATCCTAATGTTATCCAATCATTAAACCATCATGACACAATCATTGTAGCATTAAATAAATCAGATTCATACCACAAAAACATAACCCTAATTCGATTTAGGGTTTTCCCCAATTTATCTTTATTTTTCTTTTAGATCCGATACATACATAATCCAATATCAATTATTCTAAGCTTCAAAAAATCATATGGTTTTTTTTCTAAGCTTATATTATCAGTATTGAACATGTGAAAATTATAGTTACACCTTAGAAAATTCGTATATCATTATTTACGATTTAATTGTGTTTTATATATTTAATTATCATACGCCATATTAATCTTGCATGATTCATGTTTCTTATTTTTCCTGAGTTGTATTCGACCTAAAGATCATTAGAAAAATGATAGATTAATTATACAACGTAAGAACTAGTCGCAAGGATTTTATACCTATCGTACGTATGATTCGAACAAACAAATGCACCACGATCAAACGAAGGCTTCAAAACTCAAACTCTTATTTTTCCTAGCTTGCTTACACCTTGATCAACTCCAAAAAAATTGCTTGCTCAAGTCCAGAAGATCGTATGGGTTTTTGGCCGAATTATTGTTTTGCGATTTTGGTTTTCGGTAATATTAGGGTTTTATAAAATAATGATTTGATTTGTATAAAATGTAGCAACCGATTAGGAGGGGGAATATATTCAGAATTTTCGGCCCATAAGTTATCTCAAGATTACACTTTGATTTTGTATATAACTCCTTAATTTATTTGATACTTATCCTAATTTAAATTGATTTATAAATATAATTAATTTAATTAAATATTTTCGGACCATATGTATATGTACATGTAATTTGTAATTTTTGGACATTAAAAAATAATCAAATGTTGTCCCAGAAATTTGTTTTGTTTTCATATGTAGTTGTTTTCATAAGTTTGGAGTCAATTCAGAATTGTTATAAGTGATTTTATTAAGTTTTATGGCTTCAGGGGTAATTTGGTCATTTTATATGCTTTCTGAATTTCAGGTATTACACATACAAAAACAATGTATCAGTGATGGATGTACGGAAACCAAGGTGACCTATTACTGTATTTGCATGCTCTGCCCTACCCAGAAAATTCTATTCCTCAGGTTTGTTAGTTCAATCATCCTACATGTACTACAAAAAAAGTGAAAACATAAGTCACATACTCAGGTATTTATTCACATTTATTTCCCTACAAAATGTCGTCCGTTGCTTTACTTAGGGCAGGGCTATAATGATTAAGACCTATTTTCTGACACTAATGAATTGGGTAGTCAAAGATTGTAGCCGTAACTTGGCGTGGCAAAGGTCTATCATATGAAGAAGTGAGTTTGTAAAACTTACCAAAAAATTATAATTGTGGATTCTATAAAAGTGTTTCAAAGAAAAGTTGAAAGTAACGAGGTATGTATTAGGTGCCCACATTACTTAGTCGATGAATGGTTTTGCTTAATAGATGAGTCTGGAACTTCAACATAGTTACTCATTCTAAGTTCCCATACAGTTCCTTTTGTTATTTCAACAATCTAGCAATTCGCCTGGTGCAGGCCTTTGCGCAAAGGGACTTGAAACGACAAAAGGAACTGTAGGGGACCTTAGAAGGGTTGACTATGTTGCTTTTTGAATTCCATTCTTTTTTATGACCTAAAACCAACATCTACAATGTAATGTAGCCATATACATCTTGCTACATTGAACTTCACTTTGAAAACGTCAATTATTAGGGCACATCTATCTAACGATGTAGCTGGGTTCCATTGCTTAAATTGACCAAGTTCCCTAAAATCATTTGTCTATCAAGCACACCAATGGTTTTAGGGAACTCGGTCAAATTAGCTAATGGAACCCATATACATCGTTTGATAGATGGGCTCTAATAATTGAGGCGTGTTGATTGTGATAATGATATAGTGTGTATTGTTCATGACAGGCCACACTCCTTCATTATTCCATTCAACACGAGTCCTAATACTCACATGCTTTTCTAGAATCGACAATTTTTTCTACGACACACCTTCGTACTTTGAGCTTCCCCTCGAAAACCCATTCCTATATCACTGTCATTGCAATCGGTTTGGCGCAAACCTTTTCACATATTTCATCTACATAGCAATGAGATTTCGAGTGGAGGTTCAAAGTACAAAAGTGTGTCATCGTATGAACACCGATCACATGATTGCAGCCAAGGCCGGTTTTGGGTGCAACTTCTGTAATTGCTGGCCTGAACCCTATTATGTATATTATCATCATGCATTATCATTCACTAGAAGCTTTTATGTAACATCCAACTTAGATGGTTACTCTTATCTTCCCCTCGAATTCCTTTTGCTATTTGAACGGGCTACCAATAGTCTGGTGCAGACCATTGTTTAAAGACCGTATAAATAACAAAAGGAATTTAAGAGGGAGGTAAGCGTTTCCACCTATGATTATTGGCACTGTTAATCTAATTCGTATACATTCTTATAGAAACCTACCTATGCTCCCTATTCATTATCTAATTGGTATTCGCTTTTATACAGGTTCAAATTGTTTTATGCATGTTCACAGGATCAGTCTTACAAAAGGGACTGATCACCGGTCATGTGCATTTCAGCAAAGATAAATGGGAAGCTGAAGAGAATGCTGTGACAAGTTATTTGGTGCAAATTGCTTCTTCGCACCATCCTCTTCTGTTCCCCATCTATCTTTAAGAATTGCACGTTATTATTGATCAAAACCTTTTGTGGAACTGGAACTGCCAATATGCAGCAAAAAATACTTGCTTTTGCCCTGTCACAAGTAAATCTGACTGTAACTTTCATTCTTTCTGTTTTCCGTTTCTGAACAAAAGCAAAACAAATTAGAAAAATAACCCACCCGAGATATAAAAGATCTTGAAGCCAAGAAACATCTTTTAACACGATTCTAGTCTGTAGATTCGGTTGTATTCACATAACTTAGTTTTGGTGGGTAGCTGTCATGTCCACTTCCACATACTTACATTTGAATTTTGATGTGCAGTTCGTTTTCCTGCCTTCTACTGCTGTCTGTCACCAACCTAGGAAAATTCCACGCATTGAGAACTTTCAGCTGAAGCCAATGAATCCTTATAGATGTTTCAAGGTACCATATTACTACCTTTAAATATAGTCTGTCTGTCAAGTATTATGATTTTTTTCTAAATAACAGTTTAACTTCATTTATGGTATGCAGGTATAATTTCAAAGCCTTTATGACAAACCCATCTACAATAGTTCCAACTACTTTCTTTACCTTTGCAACAGGTAAAAGAATACTTTTCAATTTCATTTTAATCAAACATCAAAAACATTTTGCTTTATTCTACAACATGTTTTCAACGACACCCCTGGAGATCAAGGAACAATCAAAATAATTAAAACAAAGGCAGGTACCAACATTTGAGTTAACAATTACTCTTATTTAAAGATAACATATGCAAGTGCAAATACTAACTACTTTGTTTGTAAAAAATAGGAAAAATCAGCAACAATCTTCACATTAACAAATCAAGAAGCCGCAAAACAAAAAGAGAAATCAGTGCAACAGATCAAGATTAGCTATGAGCAGAAATCACAAGATGAGCAACCATATCTAATGAAGCAAAAAAGGTTAGTTACACAGTTTAACTAAACGTAAATAATAACTTTCATAACAACTTAGAATTCAGTTACATAGGCTCCAACCAAACATTACAATAGGACTTATACTCAAATTAAACACAGATACATAGCTGCAAATACAAATACCAACATCACAGCAACATGAACAAAACAACATAACCAGCAACAATTCCCTCCACTTCTAGCCAGATAGTCACAAATCCATTAAGCCCCTAAGCTTTTGAACAAAGATCTCCTTATTACGCCCATTTAGCTCCAACTCAGCTGTCATAATGCGCATTTGCAAGACCTTTTGGTCATCTTTTGACTGCACTTCTCTTAGGAATTCAGCCGTTTTCTGAGCATAATTGTTCCCGATAGTGTCTAGCTCCTGAATAAAAGCGGCCCTTTCACGCATTACCCCAACCAGTCTACCACATAGCGCATTCATTTGTTGCTCCATTTGAGTATCTTCAATTCCAGCTTTATGACAGTATAAAATGAACATTTCGGACCAATTGTTCGAATTAGCTTCCACTTTGAGTTGATCACACCTAGGACGTTGAGACATTTTTTTTTGCTTCTTTATCACAAGTTGGAAAATAAAATATGCATACAAACACACAACATACCTTCCTTAAATAGGAAAACAAACCTAAAAAAAAAGTAATTTGCATTTTTTTTATGCCACATGCATATCTGATGAGTGTGTAAATACTCATCATTTTATACCCATAAAAGACACAAAAATGACCAAAAACACCCAATATATATTGCAGATATCCTTGGTTTGTGTTTTATGTGTTTCAGGTACTGAAGGATTGAAAACGGAACAAAAACGAATATCTTTGGATCGACTCGACAAAAATTGTGCATTTGATCAAGTGAAAACAAAAGTCAAAGACAAAGTCAAGTCAACCCTCAAAAATACCAAAATGACACAATTGGCCCTTGGAAGTAGTTTGCAAAAAATGACAAAGTTGGTCCCTGGATTTTCAGAATTGGCAAATTTAGTCCCTAAGATTAAACCTAAATCTAATTTTAAATCCTAACTCACTACAACCGGATTTAAAATAAAACCCAACCCACATTAAATCCTAAACCCAGCCCACACCATAACCCAACCAGGCCCACCTTTTTATTAACCCAACCCAAAACCCTATCAACCCAACCCGACCTTATTTCTTTGAGTTAGCCAATACCGTTTGACCCCAGGTCAAACCGCCTTCTTCCCCACTTGCCGCCTAAACCCAAAACCACCCCTTATCCCTGCAAAACCACCCATCACCTCACCCTTTCCCCTTCTACACTCCACCCTAGTTAAAGAAGCATTTAATGCTTCGTTATCTACACAAGTTACCAGACCAAGTAGGATTTTTCCCACTTTGACTGTTTTGGCGCCAAAATTGAGATGGACGGCTGAGATGATTACAAACTAATCCAAGGGTTCAGAAGTGGTCAGAGATGAAGAGAAGAGATATCCCACTTAGTTGTAGTATAAATAGAACCATATTGTAGCCTTATATGGCAAGTAGTTTTTTTTTTCTAAATCGTATTTTAGTTTAAGTGTTTATGTTTTATCAATTTTAATTTCCAGTGTTCAATTCAAGTTGTTTTAAGTTTAATCACCTTCGTTATTAATCAGCATTGTATGAAATTTTAAGTTAATGAAAATTTTGAATTTTCTTATAATTCGAATTAAGCTCAAGCCTTGTTAAGATTCACTCATAAGCCTCATTACCCTTGCTATAAGCTTGTCATAGCTTTTTGTAAGCTTATATTAGATAGAATCAGTTACATTGAAGAAATCCAAGAAAAGTCAACAAAAAGTCAAAGAAGCTCAAAATAAGCAGTTCTGGTAGAAAAAGCTATTCTGGAAAGCTTAATGGGGTTTCTAGCTTGTTTTTGACAAGCTAGGTGTGTTACTGATCATTTAGTTCCACTGTTTCATAGCCTATCAGTTGTAAGAATTTTCCAAATTTTTGCATTAGTTTCTATAGTAATGTTACATAGCTTAATTATAGCTTATTTTAGTAATTTTCTGCTTATTAATAGTTTATAATTGTATTTCATCTGTATTATCAGTATTAAAATAGTTTTTTCTTTATTTTGCTTAAAAACCTTATAAAAGCTAAAAATAGCTTATTTAAGCAAGAGCTTATCTCAGTGCTTATTTTTATTAGATAAATGCTTTTTAATGCTTATTACAACTAGTTGTTAAGCTGTCTTCCATATATTAGCTTAAAATTGCCTGTTGCATTTAAAAATCCAACACAGACCCTCATAAAGGACTGTTTGGGTCATTGGGTCAAAATGGGTAAAAACCTAGGTCCACTATTCACTGACCATTTGCTTAACTTTAATCTTGCATAAAATAGACTAGATAAGCTGTTTTTAAGTTCCCTTAGGCTCATTAAATAAGAAACTTAGTTTTTAGATGACTATGGTAATTTAAGGTACCAAAATGATCAAATAAGCCATAATAAGCAATAAGCTAATATGGACCTTTCTTGTAGCACTTATGAGGTCTTTTGAGTCCAATTAGTGGATACACAAGAGTTGGTTAAGAATCCTTTTGGTTTGTGCAAGTCTGCAATACCCTGAACACATATCAGTATTCACTTTTTTTAGTTTTTAGATTTTTGCAGCCCAATTCTAGATTTTTAATGCTCTCATATTAAGTTGTTATAAGCCAATTTTTTGCACCAATAATCTCAGCTGGCTTCTCTAGCCTTTGGTATTTTTATTTGATTTTTAATATTTTTTTTAGACTGCTAAATAAGGCCTGCAAAAAGGGCTTTTTGCCCTGCTCACCCTTGCATCAGCAGACCTTATTTCTATTAAAGAGCTTATTGGCTTATTTCCATAGCTTTTTCTGGATTACTTTAGCTTATTTGTAGTTATTTCAGTCCAAGTAGCTTATTTCCATATACTTTTAGCTTATATATCATCTTATAGCTTATTTACTTGAATCCTAGTTCTAAAAGCCTTTAAACCAACTGTTTGATCATTAGAGCTTATTTCTAGCTTATTCAGTAGTTTTAAAATTAATTCCTTTACAAAAGTTGTTATTTGATAGCTTATTAATAAGTTTGTAAAAGAAAAAAAAAAGGATAATTACCAAAATAGCCCAAACACAAATGGGCGGTTCCCTATCTAACCCGAAATCCGAAAATAATTGTGTTGCCCAGGGCAACCGGCATTTTTTGGGGCAACCGAAGGATTTCCAGTGTATTTTTTGGGCAACAATCGCCCTTTTTTGGGCAACTGGGAGCATTGCCCAGGGCAACCGGGGTAGAAATATCCTATTTGGGTTTTGGGCTATTTTAGTAATTATCCCAAAAAAAAAAGAGCACCATGGGACTCGAACCCTGGTCTCTCAGATAAACACATAACACACTTACCGTTTGCCCTTGGGTCTTTTTCAGTTAGTATTTGCAACATTTAATATTTAACCCCTTTTCCATTTTAAGCTATCCGAACCTTTTAGCTTATTCCCAGCTTATCCCAATAAGCTGGCACCTAGTTTGTATTTTTCCTAGGCTTGTTTTAGCATAAAGTAATTTCACAAAAATTTTCAGAATTTTTAGAATAGTTTTAATATTTTTTATGCATTTTTCTTTTTAAAACAGTTTTTAATTCATAAAAAAAAATATAAAAGTCAGAAAAATATAAATCTTTTTTCTAAAATTTGCTTTTGTCATTTAAAACTTAGGAAAAATAATTTGGTACTTGTAAGATTAAATTTTAAAGATTTCACTTTTTAAACCCGTTTTTGTAATTCCTGTATCACGTTTTTAGTTTAATTTTATTTAATCTTAATTTTCTTTTGAGAATTTGTTTCTCATTACTTAAATTAGAATTAAAAAAATACAAAATTCCATATTACAATCATCATTCACTCTAATTCCAAATCTTACACGATTTCGATTCCAAACTCGTTGGGACACGACCCGGGTAACACTTGCCTGGTATCACACATATCACAAGCGTGAGTTTTTGCAAGTTAGCCTTTTTCCTAAAGGGTTGGTTTGTCTTTATTCACGTGTATTCGTCTGATATTATATACGTACTTTAGCACGGATCAATATCATAAACCAATAACTACCAAAGATAAACAGCAGGTTTTTTTATATACATTATAGGTACTCAACATACCTACACCTATTGTACTATTACTCCTTTCAAATTACCAATGTTATAATCCAAAATAACTTATGCGTGCGATGTGTCGTTGCGGTTTAGCAGTATTAATGCCTACTCAAGTTTTAAATTTATATTTAGCCGACTTATCAATAACACACACACTTAACGAGCAGTGTACCCGGTCAGTATGAATATAATGGTAAGTAGAGTGTCGATCACTAAGAGTGGAACATATTATCTAGTTATTCTAATCAGTATTTTAATATATTAAGTTAGCTATACAGCCTATTCTAACGCAAGGGGGTTCAGCCTGAGAGACTGGCACGATTTGGTTGCAATTAAATAATAAACTAAACCAATAGGCACGAATCAGCGAATAGCACACACGTACACAGATAAATACTCGAGACAATAAGAGGGCTGTCCTGATAGATAAGCAGTTTGTCACTTGTTTTATTGCTAGTTTTATATGAAGTGTATAGTTCGATGCAACGCACCGAGATTAAGTCCTTTCTCGTTGGTTCTAATCTTATCGGCGAGTAAACCCTTAATGATTACTTATGACTATCCTATTTATCTTTCTTCCTACTTTTCTACAGACCATAGAATGCATAGGCGATCTAATAAATAGGCAAGGGCAGAGGCATGGCGACCCGATCAACGCTCAGCTAGACACAGAGGTTATCAATGCACTAATAAAAGTCACCAATGACATCAACATATAAACTTTAATTAATGAGAAAGCAGTTTTAAGGGAGTGCAATCTTTTCGTTGTCACATTACACAAGCCACCAATCTTGATGAATTAAAGTTTACTAACACAATAAAACAAAACTACTTAATGAATTAAACACATGCAGCACCTTCTTACAGCTCTTGTATCTTCGTTTGGGTGTGTCTTGTGCTGCCTTAATCGACTGAATTCGTCCTAGGTTTCTGTACTTCGGTCTTCGGATATAATATGTCTCTCGAAATTCGTCTGGTCTTGGGGTATTTATAGTTTCTGTCTGAGGGTAGGATGCGGCGCATCTAGTAAGTAGATGCGGCGCATTGACTTAACTTCGCGTGGGGTCCAAGATTATAATATTCAGGAATATTCGTACACCGCCAGAAGATGCGGCGTATCTTTATCTTTTGATGCGGCGCATGTCCTCTTGTATCTTGGATCGTATCTGGTGAGATCTTGATAGCGATGCGCCGTATGTGATAAGTAAGATGCGGCGCATCTGGAGCAGATTAGTCTTGATCTTGTACATTTCAGTAGACTCTTAACTTCTTGCATGTTTTGCCCCATAATTAGTCCAAAATCGCCAAGTTTCACCAAATGCTTGTTTTCAACTGAGAATTACAAAAGTAAACGATTAAGTATCAATCTTCATACATAATATAATAAAACAAGTCAAATAATTAGGATAAATGATAGTAATAATATGTACTTATTTGAGTTCATCAAATATCCCCCCACTTGAACTTTACTTGTCCCCAAGTAAACCTTAGATTTAATCTTATGAAAATGTATCCTAAAAGATATTAGGATTTATTTTTATATTTAAGCATGTATTCGTTTTTTGTCATAATCACACAACTAAACACTTAACGAATTAGAAGTAAAATAAAATAATTTGATAAAAGCAAATCTAATCGTTTAACTGTCCAGTCGTGACGAATATTCTATCATAAGCTTGGCAAGTATACACATCTCCCCCACTAAAGCAAAGGAATAACAAGTCTAAAGCGGTAAAAAGGGTTTATAGGCTTAAAGGGTTAATTATTCTTAATCACTATCGATCTCAAATTCCAGAAAAGGCGACAAAATCACAAATACATGATCGAATCCACGAACACGATACTTGCAATTGCTCAAATCCTTAACTCGAATAGGCTAAAGATAGGTCCAAACTTCACCAATAATAATATATCAAAAAGGGCGACAAAATCATAAATACATAGTCGAATCCACGACTACGATACTTAAGATTGCTCAAATCCCTAATCTCAATAAATCAAAGGTTTGGTTGGATAAAGAATAATAAAGGGTATGGATAATTTTTGGGATATAAATTGGTGTAAAACGAAAAATAAACAAAACAAATAAATTAAAATCCTAAGTGTGGTTAATCACTATCCCAACCATCCCATGAATAAGACTCATATCATAGAATAACTCACGCTTTAACACTTGAAACACACGCTTTAGGTAGACACGAATTATACTCAACAAGATCTTAATCAAAGAATAAACCTTAGTTGGCGTTCCCATAACTGCCAACTCCCATTCAATCCATAGATATAATATACAACAAATAGTGGTGATATCGACCACTTACATAACTTTACATCGTTGGTTAAAAACAAACATCCAACTTTCTTCTTTTTTTTCTTTTTCTTTTCTCATTTTTTCAATTTTTTTTTTTTTTTTTTTTTTTTTTTTTTTTTTTTTTTTTTTTTTTTTTAAGAAACATAAACATAGATGTGTAAAATTTCACCACATCACCAAAACAATAATTCTGGATAATTTTTCCATACTTTTCATGACTTCAGAAATAACGGTAATAGTGAAAGTAGTAAACACACGAAAAATAAACTCAAAGATATACAATATTTACTTTCACTCCAATTGCATTGTGCAATTTTCCGACCTAACCATAGATAATGAATTACGCACGCGAACACAGGTAATGTAAGGAAACACACTTTGCCTAAAGCAATTAACCAACCACGGATTCTAATCTACAGGGTAGGCTAGGGTTTAAGGGTGTAACGAAACATTTTAACAAAGGTGTAAGAAACGAAAGGAATGGCTCTGAGGGTTTTTCTAGGGGTATCTTACTCTAAAAGTGAGAGTAACAAAGGGTTTATACGGGGGTTAACTAACCAGTGTAGTTAGCTAATAACACATAACATATAAGGCTATTTGGGTGTAATCCTAGAAATTTTACCAATTTAGACAAGTCATTCCAATTATATAAATAATACTTATTATGGTGGTCTCGAATAGTATACAAGCCAAGTTCTAAAGTTTACAAGTTACCGGCACACTCATAGATTTGTGAGTTTTGAAAAATCACAATTTTTGAAAATAACGTCATGTGTGCAGCTATGCAACTTAGACTTTAAACAAAAACATGCTAAAAAAATTTAAAATTTTTATATATTAAGCACATTTTAAGCATATTTTGAAAGTTTAGGACAAGTAAGTGTTAAGTGTTCTAATTCTCCAATCCCCCCACTTAAGTTAAACAACGTCCTCGTTGTTTGTATCAAAGGTTAAAAACTGGAAAATAAAAGAATTAGAACAGAAAAACTCCCCTGAGATTTGCTCGGTATGATCCTCCATTTGTATAAGAGCAAAAATCATCTTTCTTGTGGATTAGAACGTTTAAGCTTCATAATAGATGTATCCACAGGAAATGCAGGAATCTATAATACCACCAAGGCTTTAAAACACACCTAAGGTAAGAAAGGTTCAAACTTGCATAATACATTAGTAGTTAGATAAAATAAAACATAAAAATTAAAAATGAAAATCATCAGGTCAGTCGATGCGCCGTATCTTATGGAAGAAGATACGCCGTATCGAGCCTGGAATAAATACGGATCAGAATAGAAGATGTGTCGCATCCTTAACCAGGGATGCGCCGCATTGAAATAAACTGATAAAAAGTTTTAAAGTCGAAAATAAAAAATGCAGAAAAAAAATAAAGTAAGATATGACCATTGCAGGAGATGCGTCGCATCTCAGGATTGAGATGCGCCGTATCCTCTGCGGCCTGACTGACTCGACACAGAACATAATAATAAAAATTTTCAAGATAAGCATGGGTTGCCTCCCACGAAGCGCTTGTTTTTGTTCGAGTCACGAGCCTGACTCCACCCTTATTTACTGTGTAATAGGGTGTTGTTCCCCCCACTTGGGATCAAATGTGGGTGATAATAGCAATAAACACGAAAAGAGTGTAAATTTGCTAGTAAAGATGGAAGAAATAAATAAAGATCATACCTTGGCAATATGTGTACATCTTTCCTATCCTTACCCGGTTTGGTTGATAAATTGGATGACTTAACCACTTCATCTGAAAGAGTAGTATGTTGAGGAAAAATGAGTCTCCTTTCTTCTTGGTTAGTCTCTTTGGTAGTAAGGCGTCCCTTGACTTCCGCAGATGATGAGAAAGGGTCTTTGGCAAGTAAAAGTTCGAGTTCCTCAATAACCTTCATAGGGTCTAAATCATCATCTTCATCAATCAAAGCAATGTTTAAGAGCTCATCACCAAACTCTTCTTCGAGCTCCACCAAAAACGGGTTGATCACAGGTGCTTCAATAGGTAGTGTAATAAATTTCACCTCATCATCTTTTTGTTTTGCAACCTGTTTAGGAGAACAAGCAAGATTATTAGTAACGGGATTAATAATATTAAATAAATTTGTACCACTTTGTGTTGTAAGTGACTCCAATTCCTCTTGTGAATCTCCGTCTTCAACTAGTGGTCTTGCAATTTCAGCATCGTCCCGAATTTCATCCTTCAATAAGTAATCCCAGATTTCTTCAAAATCCCTCGTTGGGTCAAAATCTGGTTGAGGTATGTTATCATAAACTATAGCGTCAAATGGTTCGAAATCAAAATTAGAATACTTTTCATCTTCATCCGTTGGATTGTCTAATGGTGGTAATACGATTGCAGAATATTCTTCAACGTAAGGTTCCGTATACACATCATCTTGTGCAATCTCCGGAGAAAAAGTACTATCAAGAACAATTGCCGGAATTGGTTTCACGGTATATGAATCTTCTTCATCATCATTTGACATACACCAAGTGTGTTGAAACGGCAATTTGTTCCTTTCTTTCTTTGACTTTTCTTGTCCTAAAATCAAGTATTCTTCCATAGTGATTTCTTTCGTCTCAATGACTTGTGCACCATATCTTGCTCTTTCCCAATCGTAGATCCCATTATTGCTCAAGGCTCTTTCCTCTTCAAATCTGATATATTCTTCCATTGTAATATCCGGATCGTCCATCTTCCTGAAATAAAACTTACTCGTGCAAAAGAAGAGTGAAACAATCAAAGTAAAATAAAAGTTGCTGATATCAGCTGATGATGCGCCGTATCCAAAAAGTTGGATACGCCGTATCTTATAATCGTTAAAATTAAATCAGACTTTTATAGATACGCCGCTTAGAAATTTGAATGCGCCGTATCAATTTTAATAATCAAAAATCGATATTTATTTAAAATTAAATGCGTCGTATTAACAAAAGTTAATGCGCCGTATTTTCGTTACGTTTCAAAATATAAGATTTTTGATTCAGAAGATACGCCGTATCGACAGATATCAATGCGTCGTATCTGTTTAATAATTCGAAAACTGTTTTTAATTAAAATAATAGATACGCCGTATCTGCTGAAGCAGATGCGTCGTATGGCGTTAACGTTTAGAAATTTTTTTTATCAAAAACAGATACGCCGTATCTTGGGGAAAAGATGCGTCGTATCGAATTAATTAAACGCGTTGTATTTTATAAAAATTAAACGCAATACGCCGTATCTGAGAGATCAGATGCGCCGTATCGTTCGATTTAGCTCAGTACAACGATAGCAGAATACAAAAAATACGAAAAATTAAAAACAAATAAAACACACGAAAATAAACACAAATGAAAGCAAACAAATAATACACAAAAACATAAAATATGCAAAATATTACAATGAATGCAAATTAATCTAATACACAACAGAATTAGCGGTTAGATAAAAAAAATTAAAAATCTAATTAAAATACTAATCAAATTAACAGATAATAACAATTCACTCCCCGGCAGCGGCGCCAAAAACTTGATGTGTGCGATGTGTCGTTGCGGTTTAGCAGTATTAATGCCTACTCAAGTTTTAAATTTATATTTAGCCGACTTATCAATAACACACACACTTAACGAGCAGTGTACCCGGTCAGTATGAATATAATGGTAAGTAGAGTGTCGATCACTAAGAGTGGAACGTATTATCTAGTTATTCTAATCAGTATTTTAATATATTAAGTTAGCTATACAACCTATTCTAACGCAAGGGGGTTCAGCCTGAGAGACTGGCACGATTTGGTTGCAATTAAATAATAAACTAAACCAATAGGCACGAATCAGCGAATAGCACACACGTACACAGATAAATACTCGAGACAATAAGAGGGCTGTCCTGATAGATAAGTAGTTTGTCACTTGTTTTATTGCTAGTTTTATATGAAGTGTATAGTTCGATGCAACGCACCGAGATTAAGTCCTTTATCGTTGGTTCTAATCTTATCGGCGAGTAAACCCTTAATGATTACTTATGACTATCCTATTTATCTTTCTTCCTACTTTTCTACAGACCATAGAATGCATAGGCGATCTAATAAATAGGCGAGGGCAGAGGCATGGCGACCCGATCAACGCTCAGCTAGACACAGAGGTTATCAATGCACTAATAAAAGTCACCAATGACATCAACATATAAACTTTAATTAATGAGAAAGCAGTTTTAAGGGAGTGCAATCTTTCCGTTGTCACATTACACAAGCCACCAATCTTGATGAATTAAAGTTTACTAACACAATAAAACAAAACTACTTAATGAATTAAACACATGCAGCACCTTCTTACAGCTCTTGTATCTTCGTTTGGGTGTGTCTTGTGCTGCCTTAATCGACTGAATTCGTCCTAGGTTTCTGTACTTCGGTCTTCGGATATAATATGTCTCTCGAAATTCGTCTGGTCTTGGGGTATTTATAGTTTCTGTCTGAGGGTAGGATGCGGCGCATCTAGTAAGTAGATGCGGCGCATTGACTTAACTTCGCGTGGGGTCCAAGATTAATATATTCAGAAATATTCGTACACCGCCAAAGATGCGGCGTAACTCCATTCTAGGATGCGGCGCATGTCCTCTTGCATCTTGGATCGTATCTGGTGAAATATTGATAGTGATGCGGCGCATGTCATAAGTGAGATGCGGCGCATCTGGAGCAGAATAGTCTTGATCTTGTACATTTCGGTAGACTCTTAACTTCTTGCATGTTTTGCTTCATAATTAGTCCAAAATCGCCAAGTTTCACCAAATGCTTGTTTTTACCTGAGAATTACAAAAGTAAACGATTAAGTATCAATCCTCATACATAATATAATAAAACAAGTCAAATAATTAGGATAAATGATAGTAATAATATGTACTTATTTGAGTTCATCAATAACCCAAAATTATTAGCCTGTAGGTTTTAAAAGTTGGCAGAAATAATACATTCCCAACAGTTTATTTCATTATACAATACTTAATAATTGTAGGTGCATGACATGGTCTGAATCTCGAAATTATGATTATCATTCTTACTGAATTTTCCACCATTTGCATTGCCAAGTAGACCTTTTGATGCTTTAGTTTTTCTGTTTACTGTAACAAAATTTAATGCCATGTTTTTTGTGTTTCCTGTAACAGAATTAGAATCATTTAGATCAAACCAAGATGAACACTTCAATTTTATACCTTTGCTTTCAACACATAAATTTATCTTTAGTTAAATAAGCAACCAACACTATATATCATCATAATTGATGAGCAGCTAATTTCTGATTTCTGATGACCATTAAAAAATTATCTTAATTGTGTACTTCCAGGTTGCAAGAAAGTGCAAGTACTTTCAACTAACAAAGTAATCAAGAATTCACAGACCATTAACTTTATATGACGCCGAAACATAAATGAAGCAATAGCGGAAATGGAACATGTCTCCATGTGCAATAGCAACACTAAGTAAGAGTATCTTTCAGTTTTCTTAATTTTTACTGTATCTTGAAAATGGCTTATACACAGACCTTTTTTTTTTTTTTTTTTTTTTTTTTTTTTGTGCTTATTTCACATCTTTTGGGTTTATTTACTTATCGTAACAGAAATAAGTAGCATTTTATTGCATAGATGCATATTACTCTATATAGATAGATTCATACCTACATACATACTTCATTCAAAAGATAAAATGATACATTCTTAACAAAAAACACTGCTCGAATACTTCAAATAAGAGTACTTTTCCCTTTCCCTTTGGCTGTCATTTCTGCATAACTCTCTTTGGTTGGAAGGCCTAGGACTTGAATCCTTTTGCCAGTCTCCTTAGTTGGAAGTCCCAGGACTTGAATCCTTTTGCCGCTTATTGAAACACCTTGACTGGTCACAGGAGGATTAACAGAGGTCAAAACCTTTTTGCAAGGCCTATTAGCTGTGCTCTTTTTTGACACAGCAGATGAGGTTGAATACCAACTAGGAAAATAGCTAGACCATGCAGAAGAAGTTTCATCAGAAAAGCTTGAATCATTTGAAGAAATTTCAACGATTTCTAGCATTGAACTCATTTTTTTAGAATTTTTGAAAGATTTTTGATTTTGAATGGAAGTATTTTATGTATTAATGGGTGTAGTGATGTCAATTTAAAGCAAACCCTACCCATGTATTAAAGTAATATTTAATGCCATTAATTGATAGGTTGGTGTAGCATGTTATTGTTGGAGCAAGATAGTGGTCAAATAAGCAGATATGTGATAACACCAATTGTACACACATTTGATACTCACAATTAACCAGGAAATTTATAGGCAGGATCATTAACATTATGCTTTCTTATATTTTCACAGACATAGCAGTGGTTATATTACCCGAGATGAATTGGAGCAAGCCTACAAAGAGTTTGCAACAAATCATCATCAAACAAGGTATCGCGAAATCAAGAATAATGAGACATGAATCACCTCAAAGTCACATGCAGACTCCACTAACCACACATTCAGTCATGACCATGACATTAAATCCTGATTTTTTTACACATGTACATACTATTTTGACATCAGTTTATATGTATGTTTATAGTTTCACTTTTCAGTAGTACACTACCTAATATGCTTCACTTCGATCCATTTTGTCTCAGGTTCCAATATGTTTGTCATATTATATCACTTTCAACCTGTTGTAGCAACATCTAACGACAAAATGAAGCATCCTGGGAAGTAGAATGTTGCAGCCGGTAACCGCAGAAACATGACCACATATATGCACTAATGGATCTTGGGTTTGCAGCATAAAAAAAAGACCACAAAGACCGAAAAACAATAATAAATTGTCACATGTTAATAGCATACTAATTCATGACTATCACATTTACAATCACAATGTTTGCCAAACAATTTATATTGTATACCATTTTTTTCCCTATGTTAGATTGTTAGGATCATTAATTTTCTGCTAGCAATAACCCGAAAACAACAAAATAATTGCTACATACTATCAACAAAGCACTTTCGCGGCAACGCGCGGGCTACCCAACTCGTTTCAACTAAAATTTATATTTCAGGTTTGTGCTTCAACCTCTGTCCGGATATGAAAATGATGAATGAAGATGAAAATGAATTAACCTGTCTCAAAGTAAAAACTTTGACACCAACCTAACCATCAACCCAAACATAGTTATAGAGAATGATTCCTAATCCCGTAACAAAACAATCTTCAGGAACATACAGTTCGTTTAGAGCCTTTATTATCAATGTAAAAGTTAGAGTAACACCGTCCGCATCAAATATTGTACTAAACGAAATCATCTGCATCAGGTAGTTTCGTCAACCCACCATCCACCACAAGATCATGTCCTGTAATAAACGACGAAGCATCTGATGCAAGAAATACTACAGCTTCCGCTACATCCTCCACCTTCGATTCCACCCCTTTCAAACTCGTCAAACCTTCATATACCTTCTTCTTCTTTTTCGTTTCCTCATACCTATTCAATAATGGCGTCACCACAAACGAAGGAGACACACAGTTAACTCTTATTCCGTACACACCCAACTGCTTACTCGCGGATCTTACCAATCCCAACACTGCGTGTTTACTCATAGCATAATCTGTACGCATACTTGCACCTCTCGACGCCCCTACACTCGTGGTACAAATTATAACACCCCTTATGTTCTGCTCCACCATTGCACGGGCCGCGTGCTTCACACACGCTGCTGTCCCACGTGCATTTATAGCAAAGAGTTTATCGAACTGTGCTAAGTCCAAATCTAGAACAGTTTGGTTACTGGTGCTAACGATTCCAGCGTTGCTGAACATGACGTCAAGACGACCGTATGTTTTGACTGTGAAGTTAATGACGGAGATTACATCATTTTCATTCGAGATGTCACAGTGGATGTACGTACAGTGTTGTGAGCCTATTGATTCGGCTACTTTTTGACCTAATTCGTCTTGAATGTCTGCTAGTACGACGAATGCACCGTTGGCGGCGAAGAAGCGCGCTGTTGCTTCTCCTATTCCGCTTGCTCCGCCAGTGATTATTGATATTTTTCCCGATAGTTTTAAGATCGGTAATGCAGTTACTTGTGCCATCTCAGTACGTTGAGTTATTTTAGCATTTAGCTTTATATACTAAATAAAAGATTATTAAAACATATAGATGGTGGTTGTTACGAAGTCTTACTTGCGACACAATGATTGAATGAATTACATATTGATTTATGTTATATAAATTTTTTGTTGAAAACTTCTTAATAACTATCTTATATGAATTTGTCCCGGTTGTACTAATTGACATTTTTTTTTTTTTTTGAACGGCGCACTTCAAATCACCAAATTCACCAATTCACCATTTTATTTGGGTTGAGGCGCACCCACCACATCCGGCGGGCCTCATCCACCACTTGACCAGACTATGTTGTCTTAACCGGGCCCACGCTGGCAGTGGGGACTTCTTTGCGTTCAGCCCGGAAACTGTACTGCCTCCACACAAGTTACCTTGCTGAAGTAACAGCCGGATGAAAACCGGGTCATTGCTCAGATTCGAACTTGCGCCTATAGCTACAAGTCTTATCTTCATTGCAAATACCAACTGAGCTAGAAGTTATTCAGAAATATGTGAAAGCATATGCATTCTTTGTTCTAAACGTAAATTGGTACGCACTTCATGTAAAAAGTAATATCTATTACACTATCGTTGATACAAAATATGTAGACACATAACATCTGCGTCAAGTATATGTGTGTCCCTACCTGACACCCTCAAGTTTACCATCTTCCGCAAATGACCCCAGCTCATTCAAACCTAACTTTATCCAACTTTTACTAAAAAAAATTATGCACTTTTATGACACACAACCAAAAATAATTATGTTAACTACAGATTTAAAAGTTATAAGTGTTACTCCCTCCGTCCCATTTAAAGTGTCCACAATGGTATCTTTGGTTGTCCCATTTAAAGTGTCCAGGGAATATTTTCAACCAATGAGAAGAGAGTTTAGTGGGTAATAGTGATATTTAATTGGTGGAGAGTGTAGTTGGCCCCACTTTCCTAAAACTTTGTGCAAATAGAAAGTGGACACTTTAAATGGGACGGAGGGAGTAATATATTAGATCGAGCGTAATAAGGTCTTCGGACAAGGAAGGCGTGTCTCCTTGTTAATAACTATATTGTTTTGTGAGTATCAAATTTTTTTTTTCTCTTATTTTACATACAAATTTTTAATAACTTCTATTGTGTGTATAGTAAAATTTAATGTTAATACAAATATCGTCCTAAAAATGTTATTTATATTTTACGTTATATTTTGTTAATAACAATTATAAACTTTATCTTTAGCAAAGCATAAATATAAGTTAAAGTCTTTTATATTTATAGTAACAAGCTTTTAAAAACTCATTTACATACTACATGATCACTAGAATATACATAGGACATACATATATACATTTACATGTTTACATTTTTATTCTTAAAATAGAAATTAGTACATGACATCATTGCATACATCATTTGGATATCTTGAAGATTTAGTAAATATCTTGGAAAGATCTTCACGCAAAGAATTGGATTGTGTAAGATCTTGGCAAGATTTGAAAAGATATGTGAAGATTTGCTGTCAGGAAAGATATGTGTATGATCTTGGCAAAATCCGTGGACTGTTTGATCAGTTTGCCTATAAATAGCAAGCTGATCATTCATGTTCTCTCATCACTCACATAGCATAAACTACATTATACATTCTTTCATACATTACTAACCCATTCATTCATTCATTTCATTTGTAGTGATCTTTCTTTTGTAGCAAAGAGATCAAGCATCACAAGCTTCAACATACTGTTGCAAGACTTGTTAGTTTAGATACCGTGTGATTTTGTAGTTTATCACACATCATTGTTATACCAAACATTCAGTAGTAATCGGTTAGTGTTTTAGTCCTCAAAACACATAGAGTGTCGAGAGTGGTTGTACCCTTGTAAAGAACTCGGTATCTAGCTTAGTATCGGAAAAAGTGTAAGCAACGTTAGGTTGGTTCTACCTCGAACTAGAACTCGGTATTTAGCTTTGTACCGGATAAAGTGTAAGCGACGTGTATAAAGGTTTTCTCCGCCGAGAAGGGAGCTTGTTTCTTAGTGAAGAAAAACTCTCGGGTTAGAGGCTCGAGGAGTGGAGTAGGGCAAGGAAGAGAGTCCTTGTAGACCGAACCACTATAAACATCCGTGTTGTGGTTTGATTGTTTCTTTCCTTACTTGCTTTACTTATATTGTTTGATTATTTGCATTAAGTTGAAATCACGTTAAGTATTCAAAGCGAATTAATTTTAAAACAGTAAAAACTATTCAACCCCCCTTCTAGTTTTCCACAATTGGTATCAGAGCTACGTTACTCAAGACTTTCAAAATATATTGTATTTTAAAACTTGCAACGATCAATGGATTTTGAAAATTACAAAGAAGGGCAATCTATGCAAAGACCACCACTATTTGAAGCAAATAGATTTATATATTGGAAAAACCGCTTTGAAACTTATGTGAAGTCAAAGGATATAGATCTATGGTACATTATTGTAGAAGGTGACCATAAACCCATAATTAAGGATATATCAAGCGGTCGGGATGAGGATATTTCTCTTACTCTTCACAGTGATGAGCAAAAGAAATTAATTGCCAAAAATAATGAAGCTAAAATGATGCTTTATAATGCTTTGCCTAGGAAAGAATATGAAAGTGTATTTATGTGTAAAACCGCTAAAGATATTTGGCAATCCTTAATTATCACTCATTAAGGGAACTCACAAGTAAAGGATAACAAAATTGATCTTCTTGTTCAACAATATGAACAATTTGTTATCCCTGAAGATGAGACCATTGATAGTGCATTTGCTAGGTTTAATACTATTGTTACTTCTCTTAAAGCACTTGACGATTCTTTTTCTAGTAAGAACTTTGTCAGGAAATTTCTTAGAGCACTTCATCCGAAGTGGAAAGCAAAGGTGACGGCCATTGAAGAATCCAAGGATCTTTCAAGCATGCCACTTGATGAGCTCATAGGAAATCTCAAAGTTCATGAGATAGTGATGGAAAAAGATTCAGAGATAGTCAAAGGCAAAAAGAAAAAGATCAAATCCATTGCCTTAAAAGCTAGGGTAGAGTCAAGTGATGATGAAGAGTCTAGTTCAGGTAGCAAAGACGAAGAGTATGTCATGGCTGTAAGAGATTTCAAGAAGTTCTTCAGAAGATGAGGAAAGTTTGTTAGACAACCTCGAGAAGAAAAGAAATCCTTCCGGAAAGACCGTGATGATAAGAAAGGAAAAGTAGATAGAAAGTGCTTTAGGTGCGGGGATACTAGTCATCTAATAGGAGAATGTCTGAAGCCACCCAAGAACAAGACTCAAAGAGCCTTTGTTAGTGGTGCTTGGAGTGACAGTGAAGATGATGACGAAGAGCCCAAGAATGATGAAGTTGCTCTTATGGCTCATGACTCTAATGAGGTACAATCTGATTCATCTTACTCCTCTATTGATGATGACACCTTAGAAATAGAATATAACAAACTGTGTGAAATCACCCTAAAAATCATAAACAAAAATAAGTTCTTAAAAACCAAAAAGGAATTTTTAGAAAACGAAGTTTATTGGTTAAAAGAAAAAGCTTTACGATTAGAAAAGGGTAAAGCCATTAAAGAAACATGTGTTTCATGTCAAGAACTTAAACTAGAATTAGAAACACTTAAGATCACACAGGAAGAACTTATCAAACAAAACTCTAAATTTAAAAGGTTTGATAAAAATATCAGTTGTGTAGATGAGATAATGAAAGTTCAAAAGTTAACTCATGATAAAACTGGATTAGGCTTTATGAAACTAGAAGACTTAAGTAGCTTTAAGAAACAAACAGTGAAAGTACAAGAAACTGTTCCAACAAGTTCAGACACCCACGGATCCCACGGAACCAAAAATTTGGTTCCGCCAGTAGTGGAAATTGGTTCCGCGGGTACTGTTGCTGAACAGAAGGATTGCACTTCGGCTCGTACTGAATTCGTTAAGGTCACAAGAAAACCTAGCACTAGTACAACTGTTAACAAACAAAAACCAGCAGTTACTATAGGAATAGGACAAGTTAAAAATGAGTTTAGGACCAAAACAGTTCAACAAAGACCTAGAACTACTATTCCCAAACGCCTCTTTCCAAAAAGTAACCACAACTCACAGCATCATTATCAAAATAGTTGGAACCCATATCCACCATTTCCATACATGAATCAAGATAATGGAATGTTTAACCCAAATGGACCCATGAGATATTGGGGACCAAACGCTTGAGTTTTTCTTTAACTTAGGTATGCTTGAAAGTCGGGTTAGAACCGGATGAGTGGATAAAAGATAGCGGGTGTTCAAGGCATATGACGGGAGATAAAAGCCTTTTCTCAACCTACCAAGCATACGACGGAGGTAATGTTACGTTTGGTAGCAAGCTTAAAAGTAAAATTGTTTGGAATTAAATATTCAAGAAGTTTAATATCGGATTCTACTCAAAGAAAAACGTTAAGTGTGATTCTGCTGCTAGTGCATCTGGTTCCTGCTGCTAATGTTTGTTCCTGCTGCTAGAATAAATGATTCTGCTGCTAGGCTTAACATTCTGCTGCTGTTGATCCTGCTGCTAATGATACTTGATCCTGCTGCTAGCGATGACTCATTGCTGCTGCTATTGTACATTCTGCTGCTAAGTGGATAAGTATGAAAAGATATTATTTGTATTTTGGTCAACAATATACGGTAGATAATATCTTACCCCATGTGCTTAGTTAACAAGTTGTGTACACAGATACATGTTGTATCTTATGTACTGACACACTCAAGATAAGTTAACAAGTAGGTCGGCTAGACTTTAAGCAATATTGTAATAGATCTCTTGGACTATAAAAGAGATCTTAGACTTGTGTTTTAGATATAGAAGTGCTTAATTAAGAACTCATAACTACAAAACTACAAAGCAATATTGTGATAGTAGGCGAGAAGAACTAATTACTGCCTTAGCTAATTTAAGTAATCATAAAAGAGCTATAGGTGTGCTTGAAAAACAAATTGCACACTTTCAAAACAATGAATCTAGGTTTACTGATGACTTAAATGCTTTAAAAAGAGGAATAGCATTTAGAGATGAATTACATAATGGTCAAAGTAAACAGTTATCTGAAGCCAATAATAAAAATGAAAATGTTAATATAACTATAGATGCTTTAGCTCATGCCTCAGAAGGAATGAATAAGATTTGGGAAGCTCAAGTAATTGATAAAGCTAAGTCAGGTTTAGGATACAAATCTGTTCCTCCACCATATAGAGGTGTTCATTCACCTCCAGGTGTTGATCTAGCACACACAGGCTTTGCTGAGTTTCAAGATCCAATAATGGAATATGGTTCTAAGTCTACAGAGGGTCCTAAGATAGAAAAGGTAAGTGAAAGTTTAGATAAAACTTTACTTTATCAGGACAAGGTGTCCTTTGTTAAGAAAGGAGATGCTATAGTTGTTGAAGATTGTACAACTGATAGTGATGAGGAAGAACAGGTTATGTCTAAACCTGTCTTGGTTAAGAAAGTAGGAACAAGTGTTCCTAAGATAGTCAAACACAATACTGATAGGCCTAAATCAAACATTAAGCATGTTAGGCAACCAGTTAGATATTGTGAGCAATATAGAACCACCAACAAGCCCAGAGGTAACCAAAGGAATTGGAACAACCTCAAGTCTAACCAATTAGGTGATGACTTTGCTTTTTATAATAAAGCTTGTTACACATGTGGTAGTTTTGACCATCTTGCAGCTTTCTGCAACCAATGGGTATCTGGGTATGAAAACCATAGAGTGAACCACAAAAGGCAAACACCTAAATCTCACTCTCACTCTAGTTCTAAGAGAACAAACCCCAGAGTAGTCAAAAACAAGTCTGGCTCAAACTCAGATCCTGCTGCTAGACAAATTGTTCCTGCTGCTCGACCATTTATGACTATTAACCCAAAATCAACAGCTAAGGGTGCAAAAACATTTTTCAAACATGCACCAACAACTGTTCTAAGGCCCATTCAAACAAAAGCAGTGGTCCAAAAACAAGTTTGGAAACCAAAGGGTAGAACTGAAAAGTTAGCAGTTCCTGCTGCTAAGGGAAACAGGGCAAATGCTGTTAAGGCCTCAGCATGTTGGATTCTTAAATCCAATGTTACATCAACTGTTCTCAAAAGATTACATTATATTGATGCAAGAGGCAGATCCAAGTCAGTAATGGCTTGGGTCCCCAAAAGAAACTAACACTCTTATTTGTGTGCAGGAACATTCAACTGATAAACAAGAAGATCAAGGATTCTCAGATAGTGGATGTTCAAGGCACATGACAGGCAACATGTCTTATCTTTCAGATTTTCAATCATTCAATGGAGGATATGTTACCTTTAGAGGGGGTGTTCGTGGCAAAATTTCTGGTAAAGGTACAATCAAAACCGGAAATTTAGATTTTGAAGATGTGTTCTATGTAAAAGAGCTAAATTATAATCTTTTTAGTGTCTCACAAATGTGTGACAAAAAGAACAATGTTCTTTTCTGTAAGACTGAATGTCTTGTACTTTCTCCTGATTTTAAGATGCCTGATGAAAGTCAAGTACTTCTTAGAATTCCTAAAAAGGGCAATATGTACAGTGTAGACATGAAGAACATTGTTCCTAAAAAGAATTTAACTTGTCTTGTTGCAAAGGCCACATTGGATGAATCAATGATATGGCATAGAAGGCTTGGTCATATTAACTTCAAAACCATAAATAAAATTGTTAAGAATGGTTTGGTAAGAGGTTTACCTCACAAAAGATTTGAAAATGATCAAACATGCATTGCTTGTCTTAAAGGCAAACAACACAAAGCCACTTGTAAGCCTAAGATTTTTAACTCTATCAATCAATCATTGTTTATGCTGCATATGGACTTATTTGGACCTGTTTCAGTAAGTAGTATAATGCATAAGAGATATTGTCTTGTTATAATTGATGACTATACTAGATTTACATGGGTTTTCTTTTTAGCTACTAAGGATGAGACATCAAGCATCCTTAAGGATTTCATTACACAGATAGAAAACCAAGTAAGCAAGAAAGTAAAAGTCATTAGATGTGATAATGGAACAGAGTTTAAGAATAGAGTTATGGATGACTTCTGCAAACAAAAAGGTATTAGGAGAGAATTTAGTGTTGCTAGAACACCACAACAGAATGGTGTAGTTGAGAGAAAGAATAGAACACTAATTGAAGCTGCTAGAACAATGTTAGCTGATTCTAAGCTACCAATAACCTTTTGGGCTGAAGCAGTCAACACTGCTTGCTATGTTCAAAATAGAGTTTTGGTTGTGCAGCCTCACAATAAGACATCATATGAACTTTTTAATGGTAGAACTCCTGCAATAGGATTTCTTAGACCTTTTGGATGTCATGTGACAATTCTCAATACCTTAGACCATTTAGGAAAGTTTGATGGAAAGGCAGATGAAGGTTTCTTAGTTGGATATTCTCTCAATAGCAAAGCTTTTAGAGTATACAACTTAAGAACTGAGAAAGTAGAAGAAAATCTACATGTGGAGTTTTTAGAAAACAAATCCAATGTAGTAGGTCAAGGACCAAAATGGCTATTTGATCTTGAGTATCTAACCAATTCTATGAATTATGTGCCTATTGTTGCAGCAACTAATGATTTTGCAGGTTCACAAGCAACAAATGAGGCTGAGTTAGAAAAGGATCAATCTGATGTCATAATGCCAATATGGTCAAGTACAATTGTGGAATCAACTTTAACAACTAATGAATCTTCTTTTGGCAAGGCTAAAGAAGGTGTTGAAGATGGAAGCAAAGAAGATGAAACTCGGGAACAACTAAATGTTTCTGCTGGTAGCATTTTTGTTGCTGCTGGTAGTGTATCTGTTGCTGCTGGTAGTGTATCTGTTTCTGCTGGTGATTCTGCTGCTAAGCTTACTGATTCTGCTGTTCGGCCAAATGACTCTGCTGCTGGCCCTTCAGAAACAAAAGAAGCAGAATTCTCAGATAATGAGGTGGATTTCAACAATCTTCCATCAAATTATCAAGTTCCTTCTACTCCACAAACAAGAATTCATAAAGTCCACTCCCTAGATAATGTGATTGGAGATGTAGAGTCAGGTGTGAAGACAAGACATCAATTGATGACTTCAGACCAACAAGGGCTTCTTGATGCCCTTTATGCTTCAAAACAGCATGAGCTTTCAAACTCTTGCTTGTTTGTATGTTTTCTCTCACAAGATGAACCAAAGAACATTCTTAAAGCCTTAGATGATTCAAGCTGGGTAGAAGCTATGCAAGAAGAGCTTCTTCAGTTCAAGATTCAGAAGGTATCGGTGCTAGTTGATTTACCTTCAGGTGCAAAGGTAATTGGCACTAGATGGGTTTTCAAGAACAAAAGGGATGAAAGAGGAATAGTGATTAAGAATAAGGCTAGATTAGTAGCCCAAGGGTACACACAAGAAGAAGGGATAGACTATGAAGAGGTTTATGCTCCTGTAGCAAGGATTGAGGCAATTAGGCTTTTCTTAGCTTATGCTTCATTTTTAGGATTCACGGTCTACCAAATGGATGTCAAGAGTGCATTTTTATATGGTAAAATTGAAGAAGAGGTGTATGTTTTACAACCTCCGGGCTTCATTGACCCATTACATCCAAACAAAGTGTACAGAGTAGTGAAAGCTCTATATGGCCTTCATCAGGCACCAAGAGCTTGGTATGCAACACTAGCTTCCTACTTATTAGAAAATGGATTTCAAAGAGGAAAGATTGATCAGACACTTTTCATCAAACAGCACAAGAAGGATCTTCTGTTAGTGCAGGTGTATGTGGATGACATTATCTTTGGATCTACTAGGAAAGATATGTGTTTAGAATTTGAGAAGCTTATGAAAGATAAGTTTCAGATGAGTTCCATGGGGGAACTTACATTCTTTTTGGGTTTGCAAGTTAAGCAATCATCTGAAGGCATATTTATTAGTCAAGACAAATATGTTGCAGAGATACTTAGAAAATTTCAATTTGCTGATTCAAAAATAGAAAACACACCAATGGACTCTGAGAAGCACCTTCTGAAAGATGAAGATGGAGAGAGTGTGGATGTACACACTTACAGATCTATGATAGGCTCTTTGATGTACCTTACATCATCTAGACCTGATATCATGTTCCCTGTTTGTGTTTGTGCAAGATTTCAAGTAACTCCAAAAGTTTCTCATTTAACTGCAGTCAAGAGAATTTTTAGATATCTCAAAGGTCAACCAAAGTTGGGTATATGGTATTCTAGGGAATCTCCTTCTGACTTGGTAGCATATTCGGATAGTGATTATGCTGGTGCTAGCTTGGACAGAAAGTCAACAACTGGAGGATGTCAATTCCTTGGGTGTAGACTTGTCTCATGGCAGTGTAAAAAGCAAGCAAGTGTGGCAAATTCAACAACTGAAGCTGAATATATAGCTGCTGCAAGTTGCTCTAGTCAAGTTCTATGGCTTCAAAACCAACTTCTTGATTATGGGTACAATTTCTTAAACACTGTTATTTATATTGATAATAGTAGTACAATTTGTATTATTAAAAATCCATTGCAACATTATAAAACAAAACACATTGAAATTAGACATCACTTTATAAGAGACTGCAATGAGAAAAGGTTAATTCAAGTTCTTAAAATTGCTTCAGAACAAAATTTTGCAGATCTGCTAACAAAAGCTTTTGATGTTTCAAGGTTTCAGTACTTGGTAGCAAGTATTGGAATGCTTAATCTTTGAATTTTCAATATAATGTGTTTTTGTAAATAAATTTTTGATTCTGCTGCTGGATTTACAAGATACTGCTGCTATTACAAAAAGTTTTTGCTGCTAGTACAAATTTAAAATGTGTTATTCATACAGTTGGTCTTTTGATTATTCTAATACAAGACAAGTACTTTGTACATTGTTCTTTTGTTTTTAGACTAACAATTTCAGGTATGAATATGTGAACACAAAGGAAATTTCAAGTGAAATGGAAGCAACAAAATGATGATATTGGCTGCTGCCATAATAGGTTTATGATGGACTGAGTTTGGGAATTTAAAACTCCTTAAAACTACTTTCTTGAAACCTAGTTATGATATTTCACATTGAATTGATGACTTAGTTGATCAGATAGTAACTGATGCAACTCACTTTCTATCATTTTATACTTTCAAGTATAATGAGCAAGTCTAAGGACATCTGATAGAAAGAACAGCTAGTAAAAGTGAATCTAACACTTGTGTCAGAGGTAACAATTACTATGAGCTGGAAACCCTGTCAAGAAAGCCTTTTGAATAGGTTTATCTTTACACAGGCAGTTATTTATAACTGAAAAACATTGGTTCTCACACAACCAGAGGTTGCTTTAAACCGAAATTTTGATTAAGTGTCTGTTATACACTTGATCCCTTCAAAATGGTTGAAAGCAGTATGATTTTTCAATTCTAAAATCATGAACATACTGCTAAGTCAAATAATTTCTTAAACAAGGATTTTCAAAGGATTCACAAAAACCATCCATTGATGGATCATGAATCAAATGTCCAATGAATCACCTCTCATAGGAGTTAACACACCTAGAAGTGATGAGGGCAGTAACTTAAACTCTTAAGGAATTAAGGAAATGCTTGATCAGATGATAAAAGAAGATATATTTTGGTACATAGTGAGATCTTCCAAACAAGGGGAGGAAACAAAAGTTATTTGTATCTCAGGGGAGGTAACAATCTCAGGGGAGGAAATAATAGCCCAGAAAAGGAAGATAATCCAATAAAAGGAAGGAGAAGACAAGAGCATACAAGATGATGACATGGAGGTTGAAAATGACAAGAACATTCCAAAGGAGAAAGTTCTATCTAGGTCAAACGAAGAAAAGTTTCAATTTCAGTTTACCACGTTTGTTCATCACTTGCAAAGGCATGCTGATAGATGATTTCACTTGTTGAAACAAGCATCCAAGATACACATCATCATTGCCTCTTATAATTCCTCCATCCAAGGAAATTGCACCATCTTTTAGTCCAAGATTGGAGCAATGTGTTGATATTGTTAAAGTCAAAGAACAAAGCAGATGAATTACTGAGAAGATATTCATTCTTGAAGAACAGAAGTGTTTGAAAGATCTTCACAATCCATAATTTAATTCAGAAACATGTTGAAATGGATTCACATGTTTAGGGGAGGATTGTTGGGAATTAAATATTCAAGAAGTTTAATATCGGATTCTACTCAAAGAAAAACGTTAAGTGTGATTCTGCTGCTAGTGCATTTGGTTCCTGCTGCTAATGTTTGTTCCTGCTGCTAGAATAAATGATTCTGCTGCTAGGCTTAACATTCTGCTGCTGTTGATCCTGCTGCTAATGATACTTGATCCTGCTGCTAGCGATGACTCATTGCTGCTGCTAATGAACATTCTGCTGCTAAGTGGATAAGTATGAAAAGATATTATTTGTATTTTGGTCAACAATATACGGTAGATAATATCTTACCCCATGTGCTTAGTTAACAAGTTGTGTACACAGATACATGTTGTATCTTATGTACTGACACACTCAAGATAAGTTAACAAGTAAGTCGGCTAGACTTTAAGCAATATTGTAATAGATCTCTTGGACTATAAAAGAGATCTTAGACTTGTGTTTTAGATATAGAAGTGCTTAATTAAGAACTCATAACTACAAAACATCACAAGTGATAAAAATGTAAGATTCAAGGTCTTTGTAACCCTAGTGATAGTGATCACTCGTATTATTTCTTGAATAATATTGAATCGTTTGGTGATAATCTTTATGTGTTCATTGCTAACTAACAAACATAACAATTCCATTTCCATAACATACACAACCTTCTAAGTGTGATTGAGTGAATTCCGCGCACTTAATCATATTAACACAACATATCATATACACAAAGTTGACAAGGTTTAACTACCTTATAGTGTATCTAGGGTCCTAAATCATCGAAAAAGGTACAATCTCTCATGACTCTCTCTCTATTGATGATGTTGCTCATGTAGATAACTTAGGTTTTAACTTGCTTAGTATTAGTCAACTATGTCGCAAAAAGTATGACGTCCTTTTCAGTGAAAACGGAAGTAAGATACTTAAAAATGGCATAACCGTAGGAAAAGGTGTTTTAAAGAATAACGTTTACGTTATGAAATTAGACAAAACATCTAAGGACAAACTTTTTCTCACCTCCTTAGACGACAACTCAACTATGTGGCATAGACGCTTAGGCCACGCCAATATGAGACTCATCCAATCTCTATAATCTAAGGAACTCGTTAGGAACCTACCCAAGTTGAAATACGACCAACACTTTTGTGATGCTTGCAAAATTGGGAAACAAGTTCATAATAGCCATAAGGCTAAAAACATGGTGTCCACATCTAGGTGATTAGAATTATTACATATGGATTTGTTTGGTCCATCCGCTATACAAAGTTATGGAGGAAACTTCTACACTTTGGTAATAGTAGACGATTATTCTAGGTATACTTGGACTAAGTTTTTGAAAACTAAAAATGAAGCATTTGATAAATTTGAAATTATAAGTAAGAAAATTCAAAATTAAATAGGAAATAGCATTGTGTCAATTAGAACCGACCACGGTCGTGAATTTGATAACGAAACTCAATTTGGAGCTTTTTGTGATGCTAATGGCATAACACATAATTTCTCGGCTCCTCGAACTCCTCAATCAAACGGTGTAGTAGAACGTAAAAATAGAACACTTCAAGAAATGAGTCGAACAATGCTAAATGAACAAAATATACCATAAAAGTTTTGGTGCAACGCCGTTGACACATCCACATACATCTTAAATAGAGTCCTAATAAGACCATTTTTGAATAAAACACCATACGAACTTTATAGATGCAAAAATCCTGCTTTAGGATATTTTAGAGTTTTTGGAAGCAAGTGCTTCATTTTAAACACTAAGGATTATCTCACCAAGTTTGACCCAAAGTCTTAAGAAGGTGTATTCCTTGGATACTCACAAAATAATAAAGCATACATTGTCTTGAACAAAGAAACCTCGAGAGTCGAGGAATCGTTGAACGTAACATTCGACGAAAGACCACCTCCCTCTAAGATATCACTTTTGGTAGATGATGACTTAGTTGAAAGTCAAATGGTTGAAAACCAAGAAAGTCTAGATAATGATAAAGAAGATGAACCTTTAAATAAGGAAATAGTCAATATCAAAGAATCTAGAAGTCATCCATTAGATAAAGTCATAGGAGAAATTAATGAAAGAACCTTAAGATCAAAAGTTCAAAATCAAAGTAATTTCTTTTGTTTCATTTCAACAATTGAGCCCAAAAATATAAATGAGGCCATAAAAGATGAATCTTGGGTCATAGCGATGCAAGAAGAATTAAACCAATTCATTAGAAATGATGTTTGGACATTAGTCCCTCAACCTAAGTGTCAAACCATAATTGGAACAAAATGGGTATTTAGAAATAAAATGGATGAAAATGGCGTAGTATCTAGAAACAAAGCTAAGCTAGTAGCTCAAGGCTACAATCAACAAGAAGGTATAGATAATGACGAAACATTTGCACCGGTAGCTAGGCTCGAGTCAATTAGAATACTACTTGCATATGCATGTGCACATGACTTTAAACTATTCCAAATGGATGTTAAAAGTGCATTTCTTAATGGTTTTATTAATGAGGAAGTGTACGTAACACAACCTCCCGGCTTTTTCGACTTTAAAAATCCTAATCATGTCTACAAACTTAAAAAAGCCTTATACGGACTTAAGCAAGCACCAAAAGCATGGTATGATCGACTTAAGACCTTCCTAGTTGAACATAAGTATAGCATGGGCCTAGTAGACAACACTCTTTTCACTAAGAAAAAGGGATCACATATAATCATAGTTCAAATATATGTGGATGACATCATATTCGGATAAACTTGTCAAGAGTTATGCGATGATTTCTCAAAAATCATGCATGACGAGTTTGAAATGAGTATGATGGGAGAACTAAACTTTTTCTTAGGACTCCAAATAAAACAATTAAAAGATGGGATATTCTTCAACCAATCTAAGTACATCAAAGATATGCTTAAGAAATTTGGTCTTGAAGATTCCAAACCTATGAAAACACCCATGTCTTCCGAAACCAAACTCACTAAGGATAACGAAAGTGAATCCGTAGATAGCATTTGAATACCCGTAAACCTAATTTACGTAATGACGAATGATAACCATGAATAGTGATTTCCCTCTGGGAATGAATAGTATTTCATGAATAGTAAATTTTTAAAGTCATAAATTGGGGTTTAAAAATAAATGTTGACGTGGAAAAATCACGGGTTGTTACAGTCTCACCTCCTTAACGGAATCGCGACCTCGCGATTTCAATTCAAGGGTTTACGTCAATTGTCAGCATAACTCTTCTGACAATTTGTGAGCAATTTGCAACTCGATTCTGATCTGAACGATCTTCTCGGTAGTCTCATGAACAAGTTCATGGTTTGTAAGTTGGGTATCTCCAACTTCAATTCGGCGATCGACCACAAAACACTTCACACGGTGCCGTTTGAAATACTAGAATTGAAGATACCGTCAAAAAAGAATTTGGCCAACTGGAGGTGTCTATCCCAACCATTGCCACACTCGATTACTCAGGTAGAGATGCGGGATTCACTCCGAAGGTCTAGTTTCTGATATAGTAGCAAGACAGCAAATCATCTTACAAAATGATTTATCAAATGATTTGTGAAGCAACTTATAGGATAATATGAAAACAATTTCATCATTTATAAAATTGTAGCAAGGTCAAAATTTTGATTTTTAGTTTGATTCATAACATCGAAACAGAAAAACAGTTCGCCATTTACAAAATTGTAGTAAGATCAAAATTTTGATTTTCGTGAAATAGTAGAGCATTTTGTAGAATGACCGCAAATGGTCGGTAGAAAATCAAAGGCAGTTTGTAAATTAACGGCAAAACAGTTTATTATCCTATAAGAGGTTAGCAAAGATAACTGTATTCCCGAGGGACGAAAGGAGAATTAGGTGATTGTCCCAAGGAACGCGGTTCAGGTTACTCCTCAGAGTCTTAAAGTTTCTGTTGAGCGTGGAATCTCTGTCAAATGAGGAGTTTAGCAAGTTCAGAGTACAACTCTGAGGGAGGATGTTGATTGCTACTAGCAATTTAGTTGGTTGAATCAGTAATGTACATAGCACTTAAAGCGGAAGGTACAACATTGATTGGACAGCTTCGACAGGGCAACATCGGTTGACCACAAGGCTTAGGGTAGAGGTGACTGTAACAAGACCACAGCGGGAACAGGGACGAATAACAAATCCAATTTCAGGATGATGCCCAAAATCACAAGATCAAAGAATCCAAATTAAATCAGAATCAGAACCAATCCAAACATAGTCAATATTGAATTCAAACGTAGCCAAAATCAATTCCAACCATTCCAATAAGCTCAGACGGGCTTACTACACTCTTAAGAGGTTACAAATAAGAAACTCGGATTCAAACGGTGCCAATCGGGTCTAACCCGGCCCGATGCAACAACGGCCAGACGGTGAAAAACAGGAATTCTATATAATGGAGGAGTATAGCGGTGCCAGAAGCATTACGGTTCATGTGGTGTTGTGATGCCACGGTGTTGTGTGTGTGGAAATAGTATTCTATGTCTATGTACACACGCAACTTTACCATTCCCAAAATCAAAAACCAACCCGGACATAATTCCATTATAACTACTCCAAGTGTTATAAAATTCACCTCTGAGTCGGATATAGGTGATCAGGCTATGTCCCACTGTCCCTGGTTGAATATAGGTGATCAGTCTATATTCACCCGAGGTTCAATGAATTTTGAAATACTCAGCCTAGTTACACTAGTAGTATGTCCGTTACATCCAAAATCATTCCCAAAATCATGACAAATGTGCAAACTCGACATTTAATAGTGAGATTATGCCAGAAAATAGCATAACTCAGTGACAGGTACGGTACGTGCATAAGCATATGGAAATGCTTATAGTGAACAGCTAAAATAGACGAATATAAAATATCCAATAGTCAGGCACGCATCTCAACAAATATAAAATCAAACATCTCATCAAACAACTCGTCAAGTATATCAAGAACATCTCATCTAATATATCATCAATAACATCATACGCGAGGCATCAGCTTGGTAGGCAGGCACGTGGCGGTCATAGGGTTAAGTTTTCGTAAAAGTAGTTATAGTCTAGGTTTTAAAAATACCTAGTTCTCTATAGCCAAGGCTCTGATACCAATCTGTAACACCCCGAAAAATCGGGTCCAGCGGAAGCATACATGTCGCTGGGGTGCTACTCAATTGGTATCACAACACAAGTACAAAGAACGGTTTTTCACCACAATCATTTAGAATATAATTGATTAACAAAAGTATTAAATTTACATTGTTAAATTCTTGTGCGGAAAATAGGCCCATAAAATAAGTACAACGGTCCCCAAATGAATATCAGAGTGTCTTTATCCTATAACCATGCCATGCCATACCATCTGCCGCCAAACGTGAGTTAACACTTCAAGAACCTGAAAATACATGCTAAAACGAGTCAACACGAGGTTGGTGAGTTCATAGGTTTGTTTAAACAAATATAGTTGAACCAAAAGGTTTCCGAGTTCAAAACATCATTCACCACAAGTCAAGTTCAACGTAGGCTCACTCTGCCTAAATCACAGTTCCAAAATCCATTTGTAAACAATATCATAATTCAAAACATCTCGAACAAAAATCAATCATATAGTTACCATGCTCATATAGTGTCGTGCCAGCTGAACCTATAGTGTTCCTCAATCACATAACCAAATCACGTGGGGAGCTACCCCGATAGATCTATCAACATGTGGGTTCACCTACTGAACCTATACCTGTGGGCTCTCAACAGAGAGTTAACAGTTACACCAACTGAACCTATAACCAGTGGGCCCTCCGCAGAGAGTTAACAGTGGCACAGTCATGTACTCACAATCAAGCATGTCACAACTTATAATTGCATCATCACACATATATATCCAAAATCATGTAAAACAGTAGTTTACAGCATAAAAACGTTCGTAAAGCATTGTATTCAGTGAAAAACAACGAGCATGTATTCTCCCCCAAAACAGTTTAAAAATTAGTAAAAGTAGGGGCCATGAACTCACCTTAGCCACATCAATGCAAAGATCACAACTGACACGACTGGCATCGAGAAGCAAAACACGACCGTCTCAAGACATGCGGCACGACGGTACACAACAGTATACGGAAGATAGGCACAACGGTCACGGAAACTACTCGCAACCTAATATATACGCATGTCTTAGCTTCTAAAAATAATGTTACATTTATTTCTATATGCCATGTAAGTTGTAACCTCAATTATGCTTGGTACATAATGTTTAAATAATTTTCAAGGTTGAATTTGGCTTTTAAAATGATTTACAAGTATAGAATATATTTCTTACCAAATTTTAAGTTTTAACTCTATTTGTGTCTTTAAGTCCAAAATGAGTCACAAGGGTCCAAATTAAGTCCAAGAGTCCAATTTAGTCAAAGGGGTCAATTCTTAGTCAAAAGGTTCAGATTATGACTAAAGTTTCAAAATATATTAGGTGGTTCAAATTAAAACTTAAGGGTCCAAATTCATAAGTTATTAACCTTTTCATAACTTTTATTTCAAAATCTGATGGCGTTTTTATGACTAGCTCATGTTCAAAAATTCATATCTCCCAAACCGTAAGTCGAAAAATCATGTTCTTTACATCCCTAGTTTCCTCTATGTCCCTACTTTACTGTAAAAATAAGCTTACTAAAAAATATCCAGGTATAAACATTTTTACAATTTTTCTTTGCAAGTCAGTCCTAAGGGTCAAAGTGACTCAGTTTTTATGTCTAACCAAAACGGCCATAACTTGAGATCTACAAGTCCTATGAAGGTAAACTCAGTTGGATATGATAGATCTACTTGTCTACTACAGTCCACATATTTAGTTTTCAAAAAGTTATGGATTAAAACTCAACTTATGCCCTAAATACCAACAGTATACAATTCTGACCTAGTTTCACCAAAAATTTCATAACTCAATCATCGGGTATCGTCACGGGAATCACCACCCGGGGAAATGACCACAAGACATAGATCTATAACTACATATTTTTCCCTTAGGCCCAAAGTCTACTGATTGTTCCAGTTAATTCAATCTTTACCACTAAATCAGAAATCTGTTCTGCATGTTAGTCCTTTTAGGGTTTTCTTGTGTTTTAAAGTGTGTACCAAGTATAATCAAGCATAAACAACTTATGTAGTATATACAATACATAGAATGACATCAATATCAGTAGTGAAATGAATAGAAATAATGAGGGTTGGTTCCTTACAAAAGTTCAAGAACAAGGATGAGCAAGAAAATCAAGGAAAACAAGAACAAGCTAGCACCAATGGATCTTCATTCTTGCACAAGAAATAAAATAGGATCAATAGATGATGATGGTGATCTTGGGCTGTTCTTGGTCGTTCATACCAAGAGGGAGAGAAGAAAAATGAGTTTTTGCATGTAAAATGAGGTAGTGGTGACAAGTTGGGAGGTTATAGATCTTATGGCATGATTACCTCAACACTTGTCTTAAATTTGGACAAGTGTTGGGGTGATGAGACCAAGGAGGGGCGGCAAGAACAAGGGACCAAGGATTAAAATGCAGATTTTTTATTAGTAGATACAGTATAGAGTGTATTGTGTAGTGTAGGTTGCTCCCGGTACTCAAACGTAGGGTTTTTAAGACACATTATGCAATACCGGGTAACGTAATATTGTAAAACTTCTAAAAATATAAAAACTTGTTATCATGACCTATTTTATTATTTTAGATGAGTGGTGAGTTCATCGGAGGGTATAAATATAATTAAAACCTAAAAACGAAGGTTTAGAACGCGTAAGACGTAAAAGGTGCAATGTTTACGTAAAAATGGAAAAAGTGAACAGTGACTTTTAAAATAGAATTGTAAGGAACCAAAAGTGTATAAAATGTGTAGACTGAACATTGTCTAGTGTCGTTTGAATTAATTATACGTTAAACGCGAGTTGTTACTAAAATTCGACGAAATCGTGAAATGAAACAGAAAATGAGAAATATAGAAATTTCTGAATAATAGGAGACTGTAGTGAAATATTAAACCACTAATAACATGAAAACAAAAAGGGAATCCCAAGCATGGTTCATGAATAAATAAAAATTCAAATGATTGCTAAACCGGGTACTTATTTATGCATAGCTTGCAAGAATAATTGCCACAAGGATGATATTTTTATAAAAATATCTCATTTAACTTAAAATGACCTAAATTGATGATGATGATACTGATGACACATGAATATGCGGCTAAACCTTACTGGTTACGCGCATTTGAATACCCGTAAACCTAATTTACGTAATGACGAATGATAACCATGAATAGTGATTTCCCTCCGAGAATGAATAGTGTTTCGTGAATAGTAAATTTCCAAAGTCGTAAATTGGGGTTTAAAAAGAAATGTTGACGTGGAAAATCACGGGTTGTTATCCATAGTTAGCCCGACGACTAACTAAGCTATGCCTAGTAATGGATCCTTAACTAGCTAACGCACCCTATACCCTATCTTTAACCATTACCATGTAACAAACATGTTAAAGCTAACAAAACATAAAACATTATCATACATGACATATGATAAAGCTAACAAAACATGTTATAACCATATACTTACCTTGATTTACAATTACAACCTCACTAGCAATAGCTTCCAACTTCTTACTTGCTTCCTTTCACAATTAACTTTAATTAGGATCTAATTAACTTATAAATCATACTACTACTAACCTTACCCATCATCCCTAAGTCTTATAACATTAACCCTAGATTCATGAATTTAGGTAAAACACTTACTTGTGGTGGGGATTATCAATTAAAGCTTCCTAATGACTTTGTCACACTTGAAGATGATCAAAATGGCTTGATTGATAAAAATGGTGTTTCCCTCTCTTTTCTCTTCCTGGAATGAACCACAACTGCACACACTCTCACTCTCTCAAAATTTCTAGACTTGTCTCAAATTTTCTAATGGTTAGATATTTAATAATTTAACTTATATAAATTGGCAAGACTAGCCCTCAAAGTTTCATTCTTTCTACATTGACCACGCATATATTTACTACTTAACTCATAATACATAACACATAACTTATTATATACATATATAGTACCTTATCGGGATATGGGTGTAACAGTCTATGTGCACGCTTTCAAGAAGATCCTAAAACATCCCATCTTGAAGCCGTTAAACGAATATTTAGATACATTAAAGGTACTACTCATTTAGGATTATGGTTTCCCAAAGGAACGGGTGTAGAGACCATAGTGTATGCCGACTCAGACCATGCCGGTGACTATGTCGATAGAAATAGTACAAGTAGTATTTGTACTTTTGTTGGACATTGTCTCACCTCATGGTTTGCTAAGAAACAAACGACCCTAGCAATATCAACAACTGAAGCCGAATACGTGTCAGCAGGAAAAGCTTGTCAACAATCTCTCTGGATGAAACAAGCTCTCGTCGACTATGGAATTCAACTCAAAGACGTTCCTATCTTTTGCGACAACAAAGGAGCTATCGACCTTAGCAAGAATCCAGTTCAATACGCTAGAACCAAACACATAGAAATTCGTCATCACTTTCTTCGCGACAATGTTCAAAAAGGAAAACATCTCAATCGAGAAAGTATCCTCAGAGGACAACATTGCCGATATTCTCACAAAACCACTTAACAGACAGCCATTTAACCTTCTTAGACTTGGTTTAGGATTAATGGAACCAAATGTGTAGTTAAAACCTTAGATTAACCAAACACGACAAAAACCAAAAACTAACTCTGATCCCGCGGAACCAATCGACAACAAGGACGGAACCTTGATTTTGGTTCCGCCATATCCGCGGGTCACTGAGTCAGTTTTTAAGTATAATAAACAAACACTCCTGTACTATGTATCACATTCCCCAAAAACATACAAGCAACACCAACTCGACCTATTGCAAACCAAACTCAGAACTTAGGCATTCTACCACAACCAATTTGTGCTTTAATCCTCTCTGTAAGTATCCTAACTATATCTACATTCCTGATCTGAGTCTAGGATTTCTATTTATTGCACAAAATCAAAACTTGGGGTTTATGCATATTTTTTGTAAAATCATGAAACATATTCACTGAATTACTTAACTAATCATGTTTTCCATAGTTAGGAATTGCATCTTATAGGACATTATCACAATTCATCAAAAACCCCATGTCAAATACTTGCAAAAATCTTCTCACGATTAGGAAAAATGGTTTTTGCACATTGTTCATACAAATAAAAATGTTATATTTTAAACATCACTTGCATAATGTCTCTTGAATGCTAAAGGGAATACATGATGCGTGGGTTTTGCAACCTTACAACAGGTTTTACCTCTCGAGGGATCTCAAGAGGCTTACAACCCCACCAGGCAGTGTACCTGACCGATGTAGTATAGTGTAGTGGTAAGTACGGGGGATTGATCGTTCTCCACAGGGAATAGTGTTCGTTAGGTATGAAAGGCTACTCTAATTAGGTCTAAGGGTTGAGGAAGATTCTTTTTATGTTTTTATATTTTTATGAAAGCAAGTAAAATCTCGGGTTTTGAAGGAGTGGGCGGAATTAGTTGCTAGTCAACTAACCCAAATTACTACAAATGCAAATAAAATAAAATAACAAAAATGAAAAGTGGTGAGAAACTTATGTGTGGAGAAATGTGTTTACTTAGATTTCCTTACTCCCTAACTATCTTTTACCGGTTAATTAGTGTGTATTAGTCGCGTGGATGACGGGTGTATTCCTTAATACCATTCGTGGGGTGGCGTACTTACTTCCCCAAACTCTACAAGCTCCTACTTCACTCCTATGTCGAGCCGGCTAGGAAGCTCCTAACATGGGATCACTAGAATTCGCTTGTGCATTAAATACAACCATAAAAACCTTTAGTACGCATTTGGTTCATGTTTCTTAAGACGTTCAAGCAAGTTACCGAATAGGAAGTTAGCCAGTTTTCTTAAGCCTAACATAGATAAACAATCATCCAATACAACTAACAACACACTAACAATCAATAATCAATAGCTAGGTTTCATTAGATCTAAGCAAACACAAGATAAAATTAGCCTAACATGTTAAACAAAAGACAAGCATAAGATAGAATCAAACAACACATAGACATATTGAATGATTAATTGATAACTTATCTTTCAATGAAACATGGAAGATCTCAAGGCAAGAAGCCCTGAAAAAGTAGCTAAAATCGTCTTAGGGTTTTATCCCAAAATTCCACACACTAAGCTCTCTCTTAATGACAAAAAATTAGAAAACTATATATAGACTTTGACATCTGACGGCGTCACCTTATGCATTGTGACGCCGTCACCTCGCCGCTTTTAGGGTTCCCGGGTGACCTTCTTGACGCCGTCCCTCTTTAGCTCTTCAAAAATCCATTCTGGCTTATCAAGGCTTGACGCCGTCGGACCTATAACGTGACGCCGTCCCCTTATGATTTAAGCCGTGACGCCCTTGATTTAGTTAAAACGTGACGCCGTCAGAATTCTCATGCAAACTCACTGGCCCGTCATGAGTAAATTTCACATCCAACTTTTCTTGCCAAAGCATGACGCCGTCTGGAGTTAATGTTGACGCCGTCAAAGGTGACTTTCAGCACAATTTTGAGACTTTGCCGTTTTCTTCACTTTTATGCTCCAAAAACGTCCAAAATGCCTCCTTTTCCAGATTTCTCCTCAAAAGTACCTAAAATGACAAAAGGAACGATTTAGGGCAATATTTGATCAAATAAATACGATTTCGGGCTTAAATGACCCCTTAAAAGCGGTACACTTTTCGCCTCATCAAATACCCTTACACTTGAGATTTGCTTGTCCTCAAGCAAATGCGCTTTTATTCTAATCAAAATACAAGTTAGGGGTCATTTAATGCAAACATAAAAGTAATTACAACAAATAATCGTTCCACTTCAATCATAATAAGCACGGAGATTACATACTAGCACCTCACAAGTAGTGTTTAGATACTCACATCTCTCAAGTGTCATCAAAATAAATCTCATAAATGAAAACGGAAAATATCTCTCACTACCTGTCATAGCAAATAGATTACCATAGGCTTGGGAAAGGATCGAAAACCTCCTCCACTAGGCGTAAGCACCTAAGATAAACTATCAAAGAGGGCTTTTAAATGGGTTATAACGTTAGGTGTAGGGAAAAGGAAAACACGGTTTTGTTGGATACGGGATATTTTACTGGTGGCGAGTTAAAGATCTTGATCAATTACATGTACTATACAATGTTGCTAAGCCAAGACTAGACTCGATCTTAAGCTAATGAAAGAAAATAACAAAACATAAACATAAAATAAACATAAAATAAAACGGGATGGTAGTCCGTATGTTTTTTCTATTTTTCTTTTTCTCATTTTTTTGTATTTTTCTTGAAATTTATTTTTTTTTTTTTTTTTTTTTTTTTTTTTTGCATACATTTTTACCCTACCATCCAAAATAATACATCATAGGGGCATTGCATCCCCTTACACTTGAACTTTTACATAACTTTACAAATAACTATTCTAATGACTCGAATTAAGATAATTGAAAAACTTGGAGTACTTTTAAAACATTTAGCACATATGGGGGTAATAAATGATGTTCTTCCCCATTACTCCATTACACTAGTACTTTACCCATGAGTCCCAATCGTCCCAAAACAATATGTACAAGGATATGACTCGACTTAGCAACCATGTAATCAACTAGATAATTAACTTGGGTTTAAACAAATGTTGTCACAATAATGCACTAAAAATGAGTGCATACAAGGTAGGCTAAGGCGATTTGGGTGTACATTTAAGTGGGGTGTAACAAATTCTTCCTTTAAGTAAAATGCTTAAAGGTCGAAACGAAAAGATAGGCTCTGAGGGGTGTACTAGGGGTATCGTGTACTAAAAATGAGTACAACGCAAAGGGTGTGGGAGAATTACTTGACCAATGTAGCCAACGTAATTATAACAAAAACACAGGTGTAAAACATGGGTTAATCCTAATGCCTCTTATCATGTAGTAAATCTAACTACACGAATGTAGTCTCACTTGTGGCCTCGGAATGGTCCTAACGCAAGTTCTAGAATCTAAGTGCTACCGGTACACACATCATAGCATAAATGCTTTTCCTACCAATTCTAGGGGCGAACCTCACATATTTGGGGGTGGAAAATTTTTTAGTGGTACGGTTTTTGTGCTAGTCATATAACTCCTATCCGTGAGACGCTCATTAAGATCAAAGTTTCACTCCTATATGTTGTAAAAAATTTTAAATTTGGCACTAAAATTACCTTAACAAGTATTTCTCTCAGTTTTATTACACATCTACTATTAAACAAACAAAAATCAAGCGTAATAGCATTCTCTAATCGTACTTTTACCCTCCCCTTACACTTAAGATGAACATTGTCCCCAATGTTCAAATAACAAGATGTAAAAGAATAAAGTAAAAGAATGAAATCAAATACTCCCCTGATTCGCTCGGTGGATAATGAAATTACACGGTTAAATCTTCCTCCAAAGAGAATGTTGAAGCTCCATGACTAATGCATCGCCATAAGCTTGATTCAAAACATTTCCTTGTCCAAAATAACCTGTTGAACCTGAGAAAACAAACACGAAAACCTGCATAACATCGGCGGGATAAATCTATATATAAGGATATAATGCTTGTGGAATGATAATTTTGCAGATTCCTGGAGATTATAAGTTGGAGATTTAATAAAAAACTTTTTTTTTAAAAACAAAACTTTCAAAAATTTCTGAAAATTAAATCTGACGCCGTCAGGTTATAAACCCTGACGCCGTCAGAAATGACCTGACAAAAATTCTCATTTTAAGTTTCCGGAAAATTCCTAGAAAAACCTTTACCTTACTTCCTGGAAATCCTGCAAAACATCATTATGACTCGATACAAGCATTTGACTCAAACAAATACGGATATGTATGTTAATTTATTATTATTACGATTCATGTTCATATGTGTTCTAATAAACCAATTTAGATTTCCCTTACACTTATCTTTTGCAAAATACCTTTATATGTAGTTAAGACGAAGTTAAAAACAAAATAAAGCATTTTCACAAATTACTTTTGAACATGAATCAATAATAATAAAAATTAAACATACATACGGAAGCAAATAAAATCAAACAAACAAATAAATAAACACACAAAGCAAATAAACCATGGGCTGCCTCCCAAGAGCGCTTGTTTTTGTTCGAGTCACGAGCCTGACTCTACCCTTATTTAATGGATAAAGGAGAGGTTTTCCCTACACTTAGGATTAAGTGCGGGTGATAGTAGCGATACACACCAGCTCGGTAGGAGTATGCCACGTGAGGAAAGAGTGGTGGATGAATTATATGCTCAAAGGGGTGTGCTCCTTTCATCATAACCTTGCCTAGTTCACTTTGGTCAATGGGTGATTTTGAGTTTCCTCCTAAAAAGGGATCATCTTCTATCAACTTCGAGAGACTCCTAGTTGGGAATCCATCTTGACCTAATAAACCCGGTTTAAACCCATAATGTTTCTTGCGGTCAATCATGAATGGGTGATGTAAGTATGTAAGGTCATGGTTCACTCCTATGTTAGCTTCCTCTCTACAAGGCCTAGAGTCTACTTCCTTAATCTTAACATTACCCGGACTACATGGTTTGATGGGTGGATCGGGACCTAATTCAATTCCTAAGTTCACATCTAAGGATGGAAGATTAGGTAACGGTTTTGGTTTAGGCTCCGGTTCATCAAAACTAGGAACTTCCCTAGAACTAAGAGTAAGGTTATCATTATGAGTATTCAAACCTATATGCTCTAGTGGTGCTTGGTCCAAGGGTTCTACCTCAATTGGGGTTCCTAAAGTCTCTTCAACTTCTTCTGAATAAGTCACGGGCGGTGTGTATGCCTCAAATGATGGTAGGACTTGTGGGGTATTTGGCGGGCTTGGATTTTCTACTTTATCATCCATCTTATCAAGATCACCTATATCCTCAACATGTGTTTCATTATAATCCAACCCTAACATTTTCCCAAGTATCTCAAGTGCTTCTCTAGGCATCTTAACTTCTATATCCGAATCATAAGGATCATCCTCAATATTATGACTGCTATATTCAAATTGCCCAAAAGATTCATCATGTGTTTCTTGAGATTCATCATCATCGATCATAAAACCTAGGTCTTTTTGATCAATGTGATCATGTTTGGCTAAATCCTCCATCACATCAAGGTCACCTATGTGTTTGTTTTGTACTATGGCATTACATGACAACCACTTAGGTATCTCAACACTAACATATTCATCCCCAAACAAACTTGTTTCATGATCCTCGAATTTTGTGGTCAATTGACTTGTACTAACGTTTGTTGGGTTGTCTACTATATAATAATATTGGGCACACTCTTCAATAGCTTCCCATGCTTTCTCAGCACTTAATTCCCTAATATCCCTGCCGGCTATATGGTAAATGTACCTTTGGGCTTGTCGGTCGACATGATTGTAAAAGAATTGAGTTAGGGACCAAAAATCGAAGTTATGATGAGGGACTTTTTGGAGTAAATATTTAAAACGAGTCCATGCATCATAGAGAGGTTCATCTTTATGTTGTTTAAACATCAAGATGTCATATGGAGTGGGTGAATTACGTGGTTGGTAGTATGGTGGATTCGCGTTCTCCATAATGGTGAACGGAAGAGTCAATGGAAATTACGAACAAACACACAAAGAAATAAGATAGACTAAAGAAAACCTAGAAAAATAAAATAAAAATCTCACTAGAAAGGAATCTAGTGATTAGACCTAATAGAAATAAAAATTCAACCTAAACAATAACTATTCCCCGGCAGCGGCGCCAAAAACTTGATGCGTGGGTTTTGCAACCTTACAACAGGTTTTACCTCTCGAGGGATCTCAAGAGGCTTACAACCCCACCAGGCAGTGTACCTGACCGATGTAGTATAGTGTAGTGGTAAGTACGGGGGATTGATCGTTCTCCACAGGGAATAGTGTTCGTTAGGTATGAAAGGCTACTCTAATTAGGTCTAAGGGTTGAGGAAGATTCTTTTTATGTTTTTATATTTTTATGAAAGCAAGTAAAATCTCGGGTTTTGAAGGAGTGGGCGGAATTAGTTGCTAGTCAACTAACCCAAATTACTACAAATGCAAATAAAATAAAATAACAAAAATGAAAAGTGGTGAGAAACTTATGTGTGGAGAAATGTGTTTACTTAGATTTCCTTACTCCCTAACTATCTTTTACCGGTTAATTAGTGTGTATTAGTCGCGTGGATGACGGGTGTATTCCTTAATACCATTCGTGGGGTGGCGTACTTACTTCCCCAAACTCTACAAGCTCCTACTTCACTCCTATGTCGAGCCGGCTAGGAAGCTCCTAACATGGGATCACTAGAATTCGCTTGTGCATTAAATACAACCATAAAAACCTTTAGTACGCATTTGGTTCATGTTTCTTAAGACGTTCAAGCAAGTTACCGAATAGGAAGTTAGCCAGTTTTCTTAAGCCTAACATAGATAAACAATCATCCAATACAACTAACAACACACTAACAATCAATAATCAATAGCTAGGTTTCATTAGATCTAAGCAAACACAAGATAAAATTAGCCTAACATGTTAAACAAAAGACAAGCATAAGATAGAATCAAACAACACATAGACATATTGAATGATTAATTGATAACTTATCTTTCAATGAAACATGGAAGATCTCAAGGCAAGAAGCCCTGAAAAAGTAGCTAAAATCGTCTTAGGGTTTTATCCCAAAATTCCACACACTAAGCTCTCTCTTAATGACAAAAAATTAGAAAACTATATATAGACTTTGACATCTGACGGCGTCACCTTATGCATTGTGACGCCGTCACCTCGCCGCTTTTAGGGTTCCCGGGTGACCTTCTTGACGCCGTCCCTCTTTAGCTCTTCAAAAATCCATTCTGGCTTATCAAGGCTTGACGCCGTCGGACCTATAACGTGACGCCGTCCCCTTATGATTTAAGCCGTGACGCCCTTGATTTAGTTAAAACGTGACGCCGTCAGAATTCTCATGCAAACTCACTGGCCCGTCATGAGTAAATTTCACATCCAACTTTTCTTGCCAAAGCATGACGCCGTCTGGAGTTAATGTTGACGCCGTCAAAGGTGACTTTCAGCACAATTTTGAGACTTTGCCGTTTTCTTCACTTTTATGCTCCAAAAACGTCCAAAATGCCTCCTTTTCCAGATTTCTCCTCAAAAGTACCTAAAATGACAAAAGGAACGATTTAGGGCAATATTTGATCAAATAAATACGATTTCGGGCTTAAATGACCCCTTAAAAGCGGTACACTTTTCGCCTCATCAATACATAACTAATATGTATTTTCGGGCACATTCAATCGAAGCTACATTGAATTAGGAGTGTTTGGGTTATCTCTCGTTTTGTTACAAATTTTGCAAAACAAAATTTTCATGCATTAAAAGGAGTCGAGATAATTACACCTCCATATTGTCCCCATGTAGGCACACACTAGAACTTTATATACGTATTCTCGTTAGTTTTAACTAAACTATGTAATTTTCGTGTCTAGGATAACATTATGCCTCCCGCAACATACTACGACTACAAAGACACCCTAAACTACCTACCTAAACACCATAAGACAAAAGGACTTGCTGTAGGACCGAATATGTATAAGATTTATGTGATTCGGGAGGTCTTGGTTGGTTGAAGAAGATGAATATCTTCATCTTTTCTAGTGAGAGAAAGTAAAGAGAGGGTGGAGAAAATACTTAGTATATATTAGCTTAAGAGATAATGAATGATACAAAGAATTCCCACACCCCTCATGGAGAGTCATGAGGGGTATTTATAGCCCTATGACATTACATGTATGCCATTTAAAAAATAGTAGTCCCTGCGGGTACTACTTGCTATGAATCTAGTCCAATTCACTTGAGTGACGATATCTTTATAAAAAAGCGAGTCTAACAATCTCCCTCCAAGATATCGTCACACGTGAATGGTTACAATGAGACCTATAAACAAAGTAAATTACAAAAATAATAAACTTTTGTTGACGTTGTTGAAGCGCAGAGTCTCTGTAGTCTAGATCCTGAGGCAGATTTGAAGTTCTCTCTTCCGACGATCTCAACGTTCGATCTTAGGCACTGACGGCACTAATTCTTGTAGCTCTGAACTTCAACTGTAATGTTCAAGTTAGGTTATTACTCCCTCCTAACTAGTGAGCCTTTTTTCTTTTCTCTGTTCCCTCCTGAATCGACAACTCTCTTTAGTCTTCAAACACGCAGCGGAGACTGTAGATACTAAAGTGATGCACAATGGTTTTCGTTCAGGAGCATCATAACAACATATCTCACAAAGTATTTGCATCCAAGTTGGTAATAAGCCTTGATGTACCCATAAACCAAATTACTGAAGACGAGACATAACTTTTTTCTTCGTGTACTTCTCCCTCCTGATGGTTGCGAGTCATCGGAATCATCATACTTTAGTGTACATGCCTTTGATTACCTTTTACTTGATGCAATATTAAAGCCATAACAGCTCGTCGAAGCATAGTTTCGTGAGAATATGTCGAAAAAATACTCTCAATACTTCTCTCAAACCAACCTTTAAACGAACCTCCTTTAAATTCACCGGCTGCTAGTAAATGACCACATGTGGAGACAATCCGATATGACCAACTTGAAAAAGAAGTAAACACCCCAACTTTTTTGACTTAATGCTTGTACTAACGCGTCTTGTGAACAATCCACATCTTTTTGTGACACTGAGTACTACAACGTAACTCCTTAAAGTGATAGCTATACTGTAAGCACTACAACGTAACTCCTTACATCAGTTATAACTAGATTGTCCATTCTTAGTCACAATGAATAAAATTGCCCAGACAAGTTATCTTGAGAGTAACTCCATATCTCAAAGATAAATAAGTACCCGTGAAATGTCACTTCAAAATCAAATCAATAATACCGTACAAAAACCTCGTAGTCATTTTTGTTAAACATAATAATTTTAGCCATGAACTATGTAACCCCGTGAAATTGTAATACCAAAATACCACTCAATATACCATAATTAACACATTGTATAAAAAATACAATGTATAAAATTTTGGAAGTTATTGCAGCCCATCATCTGGATCCAATCCATAACCATTTTCGGTTCACAAGCCCAAAAGAAGCAATTATAACCCGACCCAGTCCATACACCGATCCAACAACACAAGTGTGATATAACCTAAACACACTTTAACCTAACCCTACACACATATCCCTTAAAACTTCCGCCCCCTCACACACTCCTCTCCCCTGCTGATCTCATCTTCATCTCATCTTCAATCTCTTTCAAGATCAATCTAATCTCATCTCATCATCAATGATAACCGTAGTAATCTAATATCCCAAACCCAGACACAATCGAACCGATGTCATTTCATTATCAGCGCCAATCGAATCAAGAACACGACTTGAAGGCTTCAAGATCCTTTGAGATCGGTCTCGGGTAGGTTTCATGCATTTCTGTTTTAATTGAACGAACCAAATATGGTATATAACAGATTTGTTATAATACCATGTTTATCTTTCGGATATTAATTGAAGTAAATCTTCAACAAAGATCTGTGATGATATGTTCAACTCAAAAAACATCTTTGAAAGATTGTGACAAAGTTGAACAAACTGAGATTCGTGTTTCTTGTTTTAATTAGAGTCTTGTTGATGGTTTGGAGATGGTGATGAGTTAGGGTAGATTGTAGTTGTGTGATTGTGATGGAGGATGGAAGTAGTTTAGGATTGATGGATTTGTGTTGGGATTGAGTTGTGTTACTGGTCTTCATTAAGTTTAGGACTGATGATGGTTAACAACCTGAGGTCAACTGAGTTGGTATTTGATTTGTGGTCGATAATCTTCTGCTTCATCTTTATTCTTTTTCTTTCAATTTCGATAAGTTTGACCGTTTGACCTGAGGAATTGCCATAAAATCCAATTCCTATGGGTTTGACCTGATTTCGATAGGTTTGACCATTTGACCTAATTTCGATAGGTTTAACCATTTGACCCAATTTCGATAGCTTATCGAATTTACAAGAAATCGAATTTTGATGGGTTATGGGAATTTCTTTACAAGCAATTTCTATAAACGGCGGTTTATGGGAGTTGCTTTACAAGCAATTTCGATAAAAAGGGGTTTATGGGAATTGCTTTACAAGCAATTTCGATAAAAAGGGGTTTATGGGAATTGCTTTACAAGCAATTTCGATAAAAAGGGGTTTATGGGAATTGCTTTACGAGCAATTTCTATAAAAAGGGGTTTTGACTTTTTGACCAATAAATCCAACATTATTCAGACCAAAAGTTCCGACCATCTTTTCTGTTCACCTTTCCGACCCATATTTGACCACAATAATCGACCACGTTTCACGGTTTGGTACAAAACAATCTCAACATAGATAGATGTTACAAACCGACTGAAATGACCATTATGTTTGAAATGACCAGAATGAAAGTATGTTTGTTTTGACCTTAGGGATACAACAAGCTGAGATGAAACTGTTTACCAGCAAAAGATAAGAAAAAAAAAAATTCAAATCCGAAAAAATGGAGTAAAAAACAGCTTCAAAACAGTATACGAATCAACATAAATCCGTGAAATAACACAACCTGGCTCATTATACCAATTGTAGGACCGAATATGTATAAGATTTATGTGATTCGGGAGGTCTTGGTTGGTTGAAGAAGATGAATATCTTCATCTTTTCTAGTGAGAGAAAGTAGAGAGTGTGGAGAAAATACTTAGTATATATTAGCTTAAGAGATAATGAATGATACAAAATTACAAAGAATTCCTACACCCCTCATGGAGAGTCATGAGGGGTATTTATAGCCCTATGAAATTACATGTATGCTATTTAAACAATAGTAGTCCCTGCGGGTACTACTTGCTATGAATCTAGTCCAATTCGCTTCAGTGACGATATCTTTATAAAAAAGCGAGTCTAACACTTACAAACGACCAAGTTAAGATTTTTAAGGCTTTAGAAAAGCGATACGTTCACGAAGGTAGGACCATAGATGCCTCCTTTTTAGAAGGAACCAACATCCGAGAACAACTAGCCGCCATCCAATTTGATTGTCTTTTAGACATAGACGAACCTATAGTTCCTATATTTTTGCTAGAATTCTATGCTAGTGTTTTTCTTAGTTCCAATGACTATGGTCTCATAAGCATCCACTTCAAAGTCAACCAACACGAATTCACCATCCCTTTGAACCAATTCGCAGAAGTCTTAGGAATTTCGGGTCAAGGCACTTGCCTTTATTCCGAAAAATGGTCATTGACAATCCTTGATTCCATTGTTGATCGTATGCCTCCATACGACACACCATTGACTTCAAAAGAGATCATTCGGGATCATCTCTTTGTCCCTAGGAACACCTACACTAGGACCAACCGACAAGGTCGTTAAGTCGATAGAGACCCGTTTGGCATGGAGCTAAACGAGCTTAGGCCTCAATTCAAAAAGTTGGAAGAGATTCTTCAAGCAAACGTGTTATGCACCATAGGAAATAGGGATCATCTCAATGCTAGTCTTTGTTATATGCTCTATTGTGTGTCCACCCATCAACCCTTCAACCTCGCTTACTATGTCGCCAAGAGAATGGCCGACATTCTGGTGTTAGAAACCACCGCCATGCCTTACGGGATGCTTCTTACCCGTCTCTTTAGAGCTTTTTCACCCATTCCTCCTAACGCTAGAGGTTTCCTCCCAGACTACTCTCACATTCCCCATACCTTTGTACCTCTAAGTGACCATAGAGTAGCGGTGTCAAAAGGTAAACGAGCTCATCCTCCAACCTCATCATCATCATCATCCGTAAGTGAGGATGATGATTTGCCTAACTCTAGAATTCCTCCTCCGGAATATTTGAGCCAACTTCCACCTATCGAACAAAAAAGTGAAGAATTCAAGCAGACACGTGGAATGCTCAAGAACATTGGGCGTTGGATAATGAATCTCAACAAGAAAATCGACAAACAGTGAGGAAATAGGGAGTGTTTGGTATAAACAATTTGAAACAATGATGTGTTGAATTGTTATTTTTTAGGATATTATGTTGTTGTTAAACATCTATGTGAACTAACTTGACAATGCAGGATGATAACACTTGATGTTATCAATTTTCCGTATTTAAGCCACTGTTTGGCTTAACTTCCATATATGGTAAGTTCAAAATCGTCCGTTTGATCTATATGTTACCATGTGTTAGAACATGTGTTTTTGTTTTTAAACAATCACAACTAATTAATTACATATGATTTAGGATAATTTTCAGGATTTCAACGGGTTTCGGGTACTTAGAAATGCCCTCTGTAAAGATTTTTCAATCGGCGGATATGGCGGAACCAAAATTCGGGTTCCGTCTGTTGAAAATTTTGGCTCCACCAAAATAAGCCCAACGGATTCCGCGGAACCAAAAATTTGGGTCCGCCTTTGTTATCGTTTGGCTCCGCAGACCAACAGTAACTTTTTTCAAATTTTTCGTCCAATCCCGCACCTTAGATCATTGATTCTAGTTCTTAGGATTATTCTACTGATATTTAAGCACATTAGGATCATCTTAGTAAACTTAGAACTATAAGAAATTCATTTCCCACCAAAATTTGAAAATTCAAATTTTCACTCAAGTTACCTTTCTGTAACAAGCAAGGAACCCTCAAATTGGTTCCTTGCAATCCGTGGATCAATCAAATCATTAGATTTCCCACTCACCCTTTGCATTTACTGCATATCTTCTCAAACTTACTCAACTCCATCTCTATGGATTGACTTTGGTGATATGACAAGTTCATTTTCTTCTTCCAAATCATTAGGAACCAACATTTCTTTATGGATCAACATCACATCCAAACACAACCTTCCATAAACCTTACTGCCTATAAATTAGAAGCTTTAGGATGATCACAATTCACACCTTCACCATCATTTTTACTAGCAAATCCTGCATTTATCACCATCACTTCTTTTCTCAAACAATGCCTAAGTCTAACAACTCGTGCACTAGCAGACCACACAGAAGGACGGCTCGTATGAGTGTCAGACCTTGTTGTTTTGTGAATCTTAATTCTTCATCAGAAGAATCTTCACCATTGAACATTTCCTCACCCATAGCTAATGAAAAATTTCTCACATTATCAACTCCAACACCACCTCATATCATCATCAACACTCCACCACCAACCATAACTCCAGTGGCAACCACACCACCACCCGCTCCATCTCAACCAACTAGATCACCATCACCTCCACATTCACCCCAACTTCAGCCCATTGAGTTGTTTGCAGCTCCACCATCATCACCATACCCATACTTGGAAACTCTTGAAGACCTTCCTCCTAGGTCCACAAATCCACCACCATTGCCTTTTGAGGCCCGAGAACCACTTCTCTTCCATCCCATATATCGGGATATTCACGGTCCTCTTTACCGTGATCAAGCACCACCACAACCGCAACCTCAACCTCTTTCACCAACATCATGTCTCCAACCTACATTCCACCACCTCCACCATCAAACAACCAACCACCACCACCACCAACTAATAATGAACCATCCCTTCCACCAAACTTCCCTAGACATGGATGTTCCATGTGTGAGAGGACCGCCCACTTAACTCAACGGACCAACATTTTGGTTCACGAGTTACAAAACGAAATGCGGTTCATTTTGAACCACATCCTAGAGCGCCTAAATGCTCTTTCACATCCTCCGCAATAGATGCTAGAAGTTTCTCCTTTGTTTTCCTTTTATAGGACTTTTTAGGACTCTTTCTTTTTAATTTTTAGGATTATTTTCATTTTATTTTGTAACACCTTAATTTGTGACTTTGGTCACAAATAATTTTCAATGGAAGGATGTTATGTTAATGCTTGTGTGTGATCACTTAATTTGCATTATCTTGGTTGGATTGAACTACTAACATTTGCATCATTATATGGTTGGTTTGAAGTATTAACTTTATTTGACTTTTGTGCTTGGTTTGCACAATTATACATAGTTGACTTTTTTAGTCAAACGGGTTGAACTCATATTACTTGGTTGGATTATCTACAACTAACCTTTGTTTTGTAGCATTTCTCATCCTTGAATCATATACGTTGGTACCCTAGCAACGGAGAGTATTGATCAAGGGGGAGCATATTACGTACTAATCATTGTTTTGTAGCATTCATAATCCTTGCATCATATACGTTGGCACCCTAGCAAAGGGGAGTATTGATCAAGGGGGAGCATATCATACACTAACTATTGTTTTTGTAGGATCATTCATGCATCATAAACTTGGCACTCCAATTAGGGGGAGTATTATCCAAGGGGGAGCTATTAAGTTCTCAAAATCCATGAATCATCAGACTTGGTACTCCAAATTAGGGGGAGTAATCACCAAGAGTCATTCACCACATTCCGCTATGCATTTCCTCTTTTTGTTTCGACAAAAAGAGGGAGATTAGATTAAACTCATACATCATACATGTTTTATGCCAAAATTGATTTTAAAATTTGCATAAAACTAGTTTTAATCTATATTTTTAAAAGACTTACACTTTACTTATTCCATTGCTTAAAAATAAACTTTATGTTTTGTCATCAACAAAAAGGGGGAGATTGTTAATACAAATATCGTCCTAAAAACGTTATTTATATTTTACGATCTTTGCTATATTTTGTTAATGACAATTATAAACTTTATCTTTAGCAAAGCATAAATATAAGTTAAAGTCTTTTACATTTATAGTAATAAGCTTTTAAAAACTCATTTACATACTACATGATCACTAGAATATACATAGGACATACATATATACATTTACATCTTTACATTTTTATTCTTAAAATAGAAATTAGTACATGACATCATTGCATACATCATTTGGATATCTTTAGGATATCTTGAAGATTTGGTAAATATCTTGGAAAGATTTTCAAGCAAAGAATTGGATTGTGTAAGATCTTGGCAAGATTTGAAAAGATATGTGAAGATTTGTTGTCAGGTTCTGGCGAAACCAAACAGCATAAAGGACGGACCCCAGAATTTGGGTCCGCCAAATCCGTGGACTGTTTGATCAGTTTGCCTATAAATAGCAAGCTGATCATTCATGTTCTCTCATCACTCACATAGCATAAACTACATTATACATTCTTTCATACATTACTAACCCATTCATTCATTCATTTCATTTGTAGTGATCTTTCTTTTGTAGCAAAGAGATCAAGCATCACAAGCTTCAACATACTGTTGCAAGACTTGTTAGTTTAGATACTGTGTGATTTTGTAGTTTATCACACATCATTGTTATACTAAACATTGAGTAGTGATCGGTTAGTGTTTTAGTCCTCAAAACACATAGAGTGTCGGGAGTGGTTGTACCTTTGTAAAGAAATCGGTATCTAGCTTAGTACCGTAAAAAGCGTTAGGTTGGTTCTACCTCGAACTAGAACTCGGTATTTAGCTTTGTACCGGATAAAGTGTAAGCGATGTGTATAAATGTTTTTTCCGCCGAGAAGGGAGCTTGTTTCTTAGTGAAGAAAAACTCTCGGGTTAGAGGCTCGAGGAGTGGAGTAGGGCAAGGAAGAGAGTCCTTGTAGACCGAACCACTATAAACATCCGTGTTGTGGTTTGATTATTTCTTTTCCTTACTTGCTTTACTTATATTGTTTGATTATTTGCATTAAGTTGAAATCACGTTAAGTATTCAAAGCGAATTAATTTTAAAACGGTAAAAACTATTCAACCCCCTTCTAGTTTTTCATATTTAATATATACCGGATATAATTTAAACGAAACATATATATATTGAACATAAAATGGATTAATCGTTGAGAATATCATCATAATGATACGCACAATCGAACTTATTAAAGTTTATGATACATACAATATAAATTATTAAAATTTTGTATGCAGAATAGAAAACAATAATTTGATACAAACAAAGAAATTGTATTTGTTAGTTGGATACATTTTAAAATGATTACTGTATTTTTTAAGCATATGTCACTTCAAAATCAATCAAATAACTTTTCCTTTTTCAGTCATTTTCCTTTTCTTTTCTCTTAGGCAATTTGTTAAATTCGTGTCAAAGCATGGTTGTTAAGATTCCGATTTTGATATTAGGATTTTACGATTTTACAAAACTACAAAGTAACACGGTCTTGATCCTACGTAGGATCTTTACAAGCTTAAGATCTTATAGGATTCTGATCTTAACCATAGGATCTTAAAATATAATGTTATCCGATCTTATTTTTTTCGAACCACAAACTAAAACCGTACAAAGTAACGGATTGTGTTTTATAAAAAACATGTTAATATTTTTAACATTTCATAATCATAATTTATGACAATATTTTTATAAAATATTGATATAATTTTGTGTTTATATATATAATTAATTTAAGAGTAAATTACACCGTTCGTCCTTGTGGTTTACGTTGAGCAACAAGTTTCGTCCTTTGACCAAAAAAGGTTTACCGTCCATCCTTAAGTGGCAAACGTTATCTACCGTTGGTCCTTCCATCTAACGGCCCTTGTTAACAGCTGTTAAGTCACTCCACTTGATACCAAAATGAGGGTATAATGGTAAATTTACTATACTTTTTTTTCTTATTCTTTTAAACACAAACAATTAAAAAAAACATCTCACGTAAGTTCACCATCACCAATCATTTATGTTTTTTCTTCATCTCCACCAATCACAACCACACCACTCACCCTTTTTCATCTTCATACACATCAAACCTTATTCTTTCTCTTTCATCTTCACCACCATCACTTACCACCATCACCACCACTACCAATCACTGATATTCTTCCCAATATGATTGAATTATTATAAGATGCATTGTAAATATTCTTCCTAATATCATTGAATTATTATAAGACCCATATCTAAATCAAGCAACTTGTTTCTTGTCGATTTAGCTGCATATGTATACATGTTTGTTAATTTTTTACACATTAATTTTCCAGGAAAATATAATTACTATTCTATAAAAATGAAACCCCAAATTCACTGCTAAAACTATAACTGATGCAATTATACACACTGATTAATGAACATACATGGATAGTAATTAAAGAACACCAACTAATACATAAAAATATTCTAATATAAACCTTAAAGAACTACTTGTACATTCTAACACATTTATACAAGATCCAATGTCTATATACAAGATCCAATTACTAATTAGTATTTGAATACAAAAATAAATAACCGAATGATGCACCACTAATACACCAACAATATCCTAAAATGTATCAAGAACTAATTGTAGGATTTAGATAAAGTGACGACCCAGTAACAACCCAGTGACGAGCAGATTACTGTGGTGATTATTAAGATAAAGTAAAGATATAGAACGATTAGGTTTTGTGTTCGGTTAGCCATTGCTCCAGCCACCATACGTCCACGCTACCATCGCCACCCACACCGCCATACAACTGTCACCGCCATCACTACACCAACCACGCCGCCACCACCGTCATCTACACCACATCACCACATCTTTCTCCAGCTACTTCTCTTTTCCCACTACTACAATCATCCATGTCGTCATCCACAACAACTATCCACCAAACCATGGTTTTCATCTTCATCCTCCATACCTATTCTAAACTATTTAATCCTGGAAACTAAAACTACCCACCACCACCTACCCTTTTATCAACAACTCTAACTAAAACATACATGAAGTGATAAAACCCACTTGAATGTCAACAACAATGTTGATTTTCACCCAGATTTGTGGTTGAGTCTTGCTTCTCGACAAACCCAAAACGAAAATTAAACCATAAAGTGGACAGAGATGGAAGATAAGAGAAAGATGGAGCAATATTGAAACCCACTTGAATATCAACAACCATGGTTTTCATCTTCATCCTTCATACCTATTCTAAACTATTTTCACCCAGATTTGTGTGTTTTGAATTTTTAAAGATTTGTGTTTTTGGTTAGAATATGTAAAGGACAGAGATGGAAGATAAGAGAGAGATGAGGAGATATTTGATTGGGTTGTTTGGATTGATTTATTACTAGTTTTGTTACACTCTGTTCTCGAGTTTTGTTTTTAAAAGAATTGAAGAGGATGAGAAGGGAAATCAAAAATATTGTTGTTCTTAAGTTTTTTTTTTTATAATGAACAGTAGGGGACGGGAAGGGGTAAGGGAGGGAAGCTATGATTTTTTTTTTTTTTTTTTTTTTTTTTTTTTTTTTTTTTTGTTCCTTCCAATATTGGGGAGATTAGGAAGGAAAGATGGTTACTAACATTATGGGCTTATGTAAAATTATAATTATATCCTTAATTTTCAATCATTATCACGTAAGTGGGTTAGTAACAATTGTGATCGATCACTGGCAAAAAGGATTATCAACTTACACCTTTTCTTTTAACATCAAAATATAAACGTAATATCAACTGACACCTTTTATTTATGATCAACTGACAACTAATTTGGAAATAAACATTGATTTACAAGGTGTGCATATAAACCTAATTACATGCTTCTTTTAATAGTATATACTTTCAAATCAATTGCAAACGAATTACATGTTTCTTTTAATCGATTGTACTTTCAAATCAATTGCAAAAATTGATACAAATGCTTTTCTTGTGATTTTGTGATTATTAATATACTTTTCTTTGTAGAAATTAAAAAGACAAATATGTTTTTGTTTAATTGTTTAGGCTACCGTAAAATTAATATTCAATGACTTTTAATACTTATATTGTTGCTTTGTCTATATAGTTTCAAGGGTATATTGGTAATTTTGTTAGCTTCCATGTCGTTTTCTTTCCACTTAAAATACAAACTCAAGAACACAAATTGCAATAATCATTTAGAATCGAGAACATAGCGTTAGGGGGAGAGACAAGAGAGAAGATGAAAAAAGAAACTGTACCTGGATTGGTAGTGGATGATGATGGGTTGGAAAAAGACTGAAATACCCTTAGTGGATGGGTGACCAACACCCGTTAATGTAGCCTGTTAGAGTTGAGGACTAACGCTAAGGATGGACGGTAAAACTTTTTTTTTTCAAAGTACGAAACTTGTTGATCAAGGACGAACGGGTGTAATTTACTTGTAACTTGTAAGATCCCTGTGTCAAAAGTTTCTTTGTTACTCCCAAACACCCAAAACCTGAAATTCGATCTGTCCATAAAATCGAACCAACCGGAATCACCAACGATGGACACCACCGGAGCAGCAGGCGGCAACGGCACATTAAACAACAACTCACCGGACGAATCAACAACGACGTCATCATCCGACGACCATAAACAAAACCTTAATCAAGTCATCAACTCCATCCAAAAAACCCTCGCCACCATCCACCAGCTTTACCTAACCGTCTCTTCCTTCAACGTCACTTCTCAGCTTCCTCTCCTTCAACGCCTGTATTTCATTTTTTTTATTACTTTTAGGGGGTGTTTGTTTAAGCTTATATATGTGACTTGTAGGCTTATATAAGTTTATTATATTCAAGTCTACAAATAATCCGGAAAATTAGAGCTTATAAATATAATCCGAAATCAAATAAGCTCATAAACCCATTTATAAAATGTAAAAGTTACCCTTGTTGCACAAAAAAAAAATGAAATTTTTTTATGGTTTTGATAGTATGGTGCCTTGATTAGGAATTGACGTGTAGTTCGGATACTGAATTGGGTATTTGTGTAGGAATGCGCTTGTGATGGAGATGGATAACATGGCGAAACTGTCGGAGAAGTGTAATATACAAGTGCCGATGGAAGTGTTGAAGTAATGAATTTTGTTTGTTATATCTTGTTTTGTGTTTGTTTTGGATTATGGAATGTAATGTTGAATTTTGTTTTTTATTGTTGTAGTTTGATTGATGATGGGAAGAATCCGGATGAGTTTACGCGTGATGTGTTGAATAGTTGTATTGCCAAGAATCAGATTACCAAAGGCAAAACTGATGCTTTTAAGGTTTGTATTAAAAGTTTTTTATTTTTTCAGTTATTATGGATGAATGATGTGTTTAGTTATCGTTGGTGTTAGTGTTTAGGAACTGAATTGAGTAACTTTTCGACATAGTCAGAGTAGATTAGTTGGACTCGTATTTGTAGAACGTGCTTCTAAGTGGCCTTAGTTTATAGTTATTGTTTGCTAAGCAAGTATCTAAGTGGCCTTAGTTTATAGTTATTGTTTGTCTAAGCCAGTATCTATGCATACATTTTGGGTGTTTAAACTCAAAAAGGGGTGGTCCAGGGTAGGTTATACTTATGGCCTATGGGCAAGGAGAATTTCATCTATTGGTGCTTTTCCGATACTCTCTGGTTATGGAATTCAGTGTAATGATTAATCTATCGTGTGTGATCAGTTGTAACATTATAGGAAGTTTTAAGGACATATATTCACATGGTTGTAAAACTCGCTTGGCTTTACTCAAGCGGTCGGCCACCTTGTAGCGAATAATGTACCTAGGTATGGAGTACTCGGATTGAAATTATATGCATGACATGTTCATATGACCCTAGAAGCATGCTATGAAGCACGGGGACGGCTGTAGGGTCTGGGTACCCGTTCCGGGGACTTCCCGGGGACGGAAATGCCGGAGAAACGGCTTGGGGACGTCCCAAATTCCGTGGACGGCGGCAGAGAGAAGATGGGGACGTTTCCTATGAATGAATATGATTATGGCCTCCCTCTGTTGTCGTCTGTCCCTCTATCTTCTCGAACAGGTATCAATCAAACTATGTATGAATATGATTATGTGTTGGTGACTGGTACTATCGAGTGTTTTTGACATGTATTGCTAGTTTGTAATAGTTGGAACTTTAGAGTAGAGATGTAAGATGAGTTTTTTGACTTTTTTCTTGCTGTTGGAAATGTTTAGCAATGAAGTTAGTTTTGTGAATATGTTTTTGTTTATTTCTCGTGGTTGTGAATTGTGAATATTTGTGATTTTGCATTCAAGATGGAACCAAGGTTGACACAGACACAATATGGATTTTAGGATGGTGATGGAAGATAAATAACATTAGTATAAGTATTTAATTTATTAATGTTTTGTCTTCTAGTTATTCTTTATATATTTTGGTGTGTAGATGTAGCCACGTAGGTGCTAGACTAGTAGACTAGAATGAGTGATTTGGGTATTGCTTTTTATGTAGTTGTCAATCCTAGTTGGTAAATACTTACAACTGAACTTGTTGCTTATCATGTATTGTTTGGTTTGATCCCCGTCTTAATGGTCTAACTTCTCATATTATATATTTATTATTTATCTACATTTTATTTTGTGAAAAATATATGTTTTAATTTATTATGTGTTTTGACTTTGTATTTATTCAAATCATTCTACTTTCTAATGACAGTTTCAATCACAAAATCATGATTATGAGTAATATTTGTTCGGATTTTAGAATGTCATGTAAATTTTTTTGAAAGACAATTTTCAATATGCTAAAATATTATAAAACACATAGACGTTTCCCCGCCGTACCCGTTTCTTGAATTTTAGGATGTTGCCATTTCCCGTACCCGTATCGTCCCCCGTACCCGTCCCAGTGCTACATAGGAAATGTGTTTAGAAATAAAACACGATTTTTCAAATACTTCAAACTGAATTTTGATTGGATTTTGATGAAACTGGTTTTTTTTGGGTGATTCAGCTCAACTCATCTCGGTCGAGGACCTTGTAGCGAGTGATCGCCGATTACTTAGCCTTGTTATCCAAGTTTTACAACACTGATATTTTGTTAATAGAAGTTTGAGGCTGTCAGTGTAACTAATCCTATATAGATATAAGAGAGTTGATGTAAAATAATAACCCGGGAGGCATATTGTTTACCTCTCAAACATTTCTTTTTAGTCAGTTGATACAGTTTTGCTACTGACTTACTGCTATTGTATTTCTCATTAGTTATGCTCTGCCTGAAGTTTCACCCAGCTAACAGATAAATCGTTTGTCCAAATTTGGAAATGCAAGCTTTTCAGAACATGACAATTGAGTTCGTTCTTAGTGCTGTTAGATTATACTGTAAATACTAATATAGTTTTGATTTTTTTAATAGTATTTTCATTGCAAGATGGATAATCATTTTTATGTTTTAATCGTGTACTTCATTGCACTATGACGATTGATTTGGTCCCTAGTGCTGTTAGATTATACTGTAAATGCCAAGATCAGTGTAATTTGGATAATCTCTTTTATGTTTTAATTGTGTACTTCATGCATGAATTAATCTGCGCATATCATATGTGTGACTTACGGTTTATCTTTAAGGGTTTGCGGAGGCATCTTTTGGAAGAACTTGAACAAGCTTTTCCTGATGAAGTCGAAGATTACAGGGAGATTCGTGCATCTTCTGCAGCTGTGAGTTCTTTTAAACCCACCTGAAGTTTCTATATCTGCTTTGATATCACTTTTTTGTTATATTGGTATGCCTTACTTGTATCGGAGTCAGTTGTTAGTGATCGGTGATATGCCGCATTTGGCTCTTGAAGCAGTCTTACATAGTTGCATACATAAACATATACCATTAGGTCGTCCATTGTCATAAACTTTTATAGACCATGAATTGGCCTGCTGTTATACCATTACCAGTTTACCACCTAGGATCTTGGGGTTCCAACATAAAGCAAATGCTATATTAGTCTATTAGATTTATGTTTTTTTTTTTTTTCATAGGGGAGTGCTCCATTACATAACAAGTGGAACACCTCCCATAATGATTCATTAGGAGTATATTGAGATAAAATGACCATCACATCTTTAATTGTGTCCTGAAAGTGATATTTAAGTGTTGAAAGTTCTGTCAGAAGGGAACACATTATTGAAGTTTAAATCTCCTTTTCTGATTTGAATTAAAACTTTCCTGCTCTAGTAGGTTGTTTATGTCAAGTTTCCAGGTTAACAGTGCTCTCTTTATGGATGGAGTATCGTTTTTTACTGGTTGTATTAATAAACAGTGTATTCACTGTACATGCATATTCAGAATGCTCGGATGATGAAAAATTTGTAATCCATACGTTTATAGAAAAGGTCTATTATCTTACTAGATCTGGCAGAAGTAGCAGGAAATCTATGTTTTAATAAATCGTGGTATCTTTTGGATGAGGTGTTAATCGAACAGGCTTATGCTAGGTTTTACAAGTGGACTCCTGATTAAACTAATGTTTTGTAGGTTCTCTGTCCTGGTCACAACAGTATCTGGTAGAGGTGGCAAATGCAAGTTGGGCAGTGGGTTAAAACAGGTCATATTTAAGTAAAAATTGGAACAAGTTGGGTTGACCTAAAACTACTTTTTTGTGTGTGTTTTATATGAATTCTACTAAATAGATAATGCGTCCAACATGATTTAAGATACGATATTAACTAGCACAGTGTCATCACAATATTCTACCCATCTGACGTATTACCTCTTTAGCTCTTTTGAAATGAAAAATACCCAGTTGGTATGAAAGTAACCTAAATCTCACCCCGTCACCCGTTCTCAAGTAATCCTACCTGAATGTGGATGACTTTAATATACTTTAGTAACCTTGGGAAAGATATTTCATGTAATTGTCGCCCTTATAGTTGCTAACCTCAGATCATCTAATGCAGGAATCAATGCGTCTTGCACAAGCACAAAGCATACTACCAAATGGAGACATGAAAGTCAAACCCGAGATGTAGATCCAGTGTCATAGTTGATGTTAGAACGATGATGTAGTCGCGATATCTTCATCGTTTGTAATACCTTGACTTGAACTATACATAACTGGATTTAATAGAAACTTCTGTAATTCTGTATTCTTAAGCCTTTCTTGGACGTTGTATTCATGCAAAAGATGATTTACGTATTAGTGTTCCTTTTAATTACTGAGCTGGTAAGCTTAGAAGTCTTGGTACATGGCTTTGTTAAGTTAAGATTGCTTTTAATTTCTTTTCGGACAGATATATTAAAGGACACAACTTTCTGTCATGGCTATTTCTGGGACTGATTTTTAATGCACCGAGAAGAAATGCATTGCGTGTATGAACAAACTTGAAAGCCACCTACCTGTTTCTTTGTATATGCGTCATGTTTTTAAGGCTATTATGCCTTGTCGACATTTCGTTGTCTTTTCGCTGGTGCAACGTGTTAGGTATGTCAATTTTAGAATCTGAAAGCTTGACATTACGGTACCTCTTTGACAGGTTTGGTCCCGTTGGTCCAAAACGAGGCAGGTCATTATCATGTGCCATAACTTTCCATCTAACAAATTTCTGTTTTCTGATGTGAGCAGGGACTGCATTTTATTCAGAAGCAAATTACACAGGTAACCTCAAAGATGCATTCATTTATGTCGTGTTATATACAAAGTGAAAGCTAATTGCTATGTCTGCTGCAGATACAAAAGTGACACTCTATTCTATTTCACAAGTCCTCATTAATCTATGCTATCATAAATCCCTCCTTAGAATTCCCACCATTTCTGAACATCTGGCCCTAAGCTGCAGGTAGTTTCCTCCCATTCATTGACACTGCCCAGTTCTTCAAAATTCAAAAATTTACTTCCATCTTCAAAGTATGCAACACTGTCGTAAAATGGAACATCGATTTCTTTGCTATAGTTTTCCAACATAACATTCGCGTCACTTTTGGTTGGAGAATTGGTTACTCGATCATAAGATTCTTCACCACTGCTATTTCCAGTAGAATCGTGCCTTCTACTGTCTTCTTGATGCCTCTCTGCTACACTTCTAAGCATCTCCAATTGACTAAGAAGTGCCTGATTCTCCTTTTTCAGAGACTCAGACTTCAATGCTAGTGTCTCATAGTTGTGCTTTAGTGTATTATACTCTTGCTCAATTTGCCTAGACTTCGACCGTGCTCTTTTGTTCTGGAACCATATCGCAACCTGGCGAGGATGAAGCCCAAGTTTATTCGCTAACTGATGTTTCATCCTTAACTCAGGTCTTGACTGAGTCTCATACATATACTCAAGAAAACTTATTTGTTTGTCGGTAAATCTCTTTCGTCCCTCGTTCTTGTTCTTCCTAGCTTCTGCTGCGTGAGCAGCCATTCTTTCGCCTCTCGGGGTTTGGTTTTAGTGAAAGCTAGCTAGTTAATGACTTGGTGAGTATGAGCGAATATTATGGTGTAAAGGTGTAATATGTGTTTGTTATATAGTGCCTTTATAGAATGTGGAAAGCACCAGGTGTCCGCGTTGAGGTTGACATGAATCTTACCATTTTTGTCTCCTTTTCTTCGCAACGAAAACTTGTACATGAATCTATTTCAATAATGTCGTTATAGGTACAGTTTTAAATCGTAGGTTATGTAACATTCAAGCTTAAAAAACATTTAGTATGTTGGTATATGAAACTAATATATGAAAGAGTTGTATAGAAATAAAAGTACAAGTGAAGATAGCTATGAATGGATATTAATAATAGTGGGAAATGGTAGGTAATAAAAATTGGAGTGATGAGTTGTGTTATGGTCCTACAACTTTTATTTTGATTGACCAAAAGGCAAAGACGAATACGTGAAAGAAAAAATGGACACGTTTGTAAGTGTAGTGTGTGAAAAAGGACAAAAGAGATAAGATACCATGTGTGCCAAATGGTCCAATTAAATCAAGACTTGTGGTAATGTAGGATCTTAATAGCTTATGTGTTGCTTTGTGATTGTGGAAGCTATATTACTACTATTTTATTTGATTTTTATAAACAAACGTGTAAATTTGATTACTTCTTTACTTGAATGTTTTTTTTTATTGTCTCTATAGTTAACGGATATTATTCTATGTCTACGTGGTTTAGGGAGGTTGAAAATGGAGTTAGATTTTTATTTTTTTAATTTTTTTTGACTTCAGTGGTAAGCTTACTACCTGTTTTAGTAAATAATTGATAAAAGAAAGACTTAAAGCAAGATAAGTTCTTGTCTGAAAACATGATCTCAGATGAAAATGCGTGAAGAGATAGGATTAGAATATGCGAGTAGTTCGGGCTAGGTGGTAGGAGGTAGTCTTTGCGTCTAGGTCTTTCTATGCGTGCTTAGTTGCCCTGCCTTTTTACATTTTAGGTTTCGTGATCTTATAGCTTTTCCCATTAGGTTTAAGGAGTTTAGTTGCATCTCTTCTTTCATTTTGTTTTGCCTTAGTTTTAGGCCCTTTTGCGTTTTCCTGCTTTGTTTCTGTGTTGCTCTTTTTTTTTTTTTTTTTTTTTTTTTTTTTTTCCTTTTTGCTTTGCTTGCTTTTCCCTAGGTGCTTTTTCCCTCTTGCTTTTATGCGTTTTTGCTTTTGTGTTTGTTTGTTTTTATTGTGTACCTTGCCTCTTTACCGCTTTTCCTTTTCTTTTTATATTTCTCCTGCGGTGTTAGCTTATACTCCCTCCGTCTCAATTTAATTGTCCATATTTTCTTTTATGGATGTCTCAAATTAATTGTCCATTTTCCTTATTAAGTAAAAACTAGAGAATCTAGTGGAGGAATATTCCATTTTAGTGGCTGAAAATTAAAGTGCCTCCACTTTTATTAAACTTTGTGATTTCTCTCTCATGACAATTAAATTGAGACGGAGGGAGTATATGTTTATGTCATTTTTATCTTATGTTCTTTTTTTGATGGTATCCTGTCTTTCTGCTTTGTATGCTTGTTTACTTGTTTTGCTTTTTGTTTTTTGTTTGCTTATACTTGTTTGCTCCCTTTTGAATGCTAATACTTGTTTGCTCTCCTTCATCATGCACTTTTTTTTTTTTTTTTTTAGTGATCACTCTTACCCGCACACTTGCACTTGTCGAAGGTCTTCCTGAAAGCAGTCTCTTTACTCTCGGGTTTATCCTGAGGTAAGGGTGTGATCTGCCTGCATTTTACCTCCCCATACCCGCTCTGACGGAATTGAATATGTTGTTGTTTTTGTATTAGTAGGAGGAAAAAAGAATTGTTGAACTTTACAGTCTTTTTTTATTGTTAAAAAAGATTAATTCACATAATCAACTAAACTATACATTCTCGCACACATACATAAACCATGCACTTGGTGTTGAATGCACGACCTCTTGATTGAGAACCTCACTCCGACCAGGATACCCGCTAAGCTAAATGACTATTGGTTTTACCGCGTTAGTGATAAAAGGAATGTTCTTTGAGAGTAAACATGAATGCTCTGTAATGATTTGAAACTCCTTTGACATATTATGATAATAGAAAACAAGAAATAAATCACTTTGTATATTCCGTGGTGAATAATTATCTAATCAAGATTTAAACAGAAGACAAAGACATGGTATGATCTAGAGAAATAAAGCAAGAATGTATCAATGGATTGGACTTTAAAGTACGGGCCTTCTTGGTAGAAAAAGCCCCAAACTGTAATACTTTAGCAAGTCTGTTAGTGGGCCGTTTTCAGCTACCATCATACTCGTGGGCCACGACATCCATTTGATTCGCAAGTTATCCAATTAAAAAGCATTTTAGATTTTTAGGTAGGGGTGAGCATTGTTTCGGAATAAATTGAAAACCGAAACCAAATCAAACCAAAAAAAAACTGAATCGAACTTATAACCGAACCGAATTTGTTAAAACCGAACCGAACTAAAAATTCGGTTTTCGGTTTGGATATGATTTTGGCTATCTGAACCGAGAACCGAATTTTATATATATATATATATATATATATATATATATATATATATATATATATTATATAGTGAGACTTTCTTGCGAGAACCATTTTATCTGCGAGAACTGAGAGAACCACAAAAAACATACATGCACGCCTTCAATAATTGTATTTTTGCACATATGTTCTAAAAACAACATATATGTTTTAAAAAAAACATATATGTTTTAAAAAAAACATGGTTGTTCTAAAGAATTTGATAAGAAATTGGAAATACAAAAATTTTCTTTAAAGGTGTGCATGTATGTTCTTATATGGCGTGCAATGACAATATTGCGGCCGTGTGTAAGGTTTTTATGAAAAAAGAGGATGAGTTCATGATGATAGGTGGATACTTATGATTATTGATGATTTTCATGTATTTTTATTTTATTTTAAAAGGCGTGCATGTATGTTTTTTGTGGTTCTGTTAGTTCTCGCAGATAAGATGGTTCTGAAATGAAAGTCCCACTATATATATTATATATATATATATATATATATATATATATATATATATATATATATATATATAAGTCCCACTATATATATATGAACAAAAGACTATTAAAATTTTATCCTAATAGAAACACACTTTTTATGCTTGAAATATTTTTTTTGCCAAAAATCTATATAATTAAATTAAAAAATATATATATATAAATTGTGTACTTCGGGTTACTCGGGTCAACAAAAAAGCCGAACTGAATTCAAATTCGGTTTTTGGTTCAGTTCGGTTGAATTCTAATTTCGGTTCGGCTCGGTTTTCGGTTTTACCAAAAAAAATTTTAACCGAGCTAACCGAACCGAATAAACTGAACAACCCGAAAACCGAATCGATGAACACACCTATTCTTAGGTGGTTTTTTTTTTTTTTTTTTTTTTTTTTTTTTTTTTTTTTTTTTTTTTTTTTTTTTTTGTTGTAAAGGTGTAAATTTTAGATTTGTAGGCATTTAAAAATAAAATTTTAAACTTCATGATGCTAAATTTGAGAAAACAACTATAAAATATTGAGATAGAAATTCCATATTCAACGTCATCAAAAGTACGTACATGTTTTTGGTGAATAACGGCTTTGGCATCACGCCATTAAAATACGTACATGTTTTTCGAGAACAACGGCTTTGGCATCATGCCATTTCGAGTGACCATTGAGGACATCCCATGTTTTATAGTGGACAAATGCAAACCTCCAAATTTCTTGAATTTTTTTATAACAACGAGTTAGCTACGTCGAATCGTTTTTACCACGTTCATATTCGGAGACAATCCCAGCGAACTTGTTGCAATCACGTGACAACGTTGTCCAATTTCCCGTGATCATGTTCATGGTACGGGGGAATGATGCATGAAGGTTGTATTTACTATGAATTTTTTCCCAAAATATTTTTGAATATTGGTCCGTACCAAGTCTTGGGTCCATAGATATTTGTACCCAAGTTTCGGCTAATTTTTTTTTCTTCTTCTTGTTTCCAACGCGTACGCGTTGTATCGGTTTTATTCTCTCTCGGATTTCGTACTCTTGCTTTTCCTTCTTCTTTTCCGACGGGAGAAAACTCGGTTGTGATATTTGTGATGGTGAGTTTGGTGGCGATTGTGGTGGTGGTTGTGTTGTTTGTCCCAGTTCTTTCTCTTTTGTCTTTTTTATCATCAAAAGAAGATTGCTGGAAGAATGGTTGCATCATTTGTGGTGTTTGTGGTGGTCGTGCATTTTGTGAAGTATTACCAAAAGCTTCAAAATTGTGAAATGGTTATTTTTGTTGAAGTTGAAATAACGGCATTTGGTTAAAAGTGATTGATGTGTTGATTATCTAGTTTCAAATTTATAAACCTATATCTTCTATATCTATCTTACACACTTAAGAGCAGTGTACCATATTGTGTAGTAGTGTAGCTAAGGTAAATACGGGTGTCGAACCCTAAAAGCTGGTAATTTGGTCAACAATAAGAAATTAACTAATAAACCTATGAAAGCAAGTAAATATCCTAAAATGTGTTTTATATCCACGCGATCGCTTAAAAGACTAATTAAACTTAAAATAAGAAATAGCTAATGAGAATGAAAGCAAATTGAATTCAACCAAGGATGAGAAAGCTTTGTTAACTGAGTCAATCCATTATGTTTAAAAACGATTCAATCCTACTTGCAATGTCTAACCATGATCTTAGTAAAGGCTCTAATGTCGAGAAGATCCAATTGGTCCTTGCAATCTAAACCTATGATCCCCAAATATCTAAACATATATTATAGCAGGTAGCTTATCCAGATTACAGTCATTAAGTCAGCCAACTATCCTATTTGATTTATCTATGTTAATTGCTTAACACACTATAGTCGCCAATTATAAGTGATGTCTTGCACTTCTTTAGACTAACTTAATGGTCATAAGCTAGCAACTAAGGGGGAATGGTCATCCATCAGTCAATCTAATACACTAATTTTCAACTTGTGACCTGCTTCCTAGTACATTATCAACTAAACAATCAAAAATCATATCGAAACACAAGAATCTAACGATAAACAAATAAAATATCCACTAAGATCAATAATTAGACTTAAGTAATTGAATGAAAAGAAACATAATCTCATAACTAGGCTAAAACATAAAGTGTTTAGCCAAAAATTATAGTTTGGGAATCAAAAACAATGTAAAAATCATGATAATGGAAAACACAATGTTTTGATAATCAAACCGACTTAGTCTAATGATGATGACGATTGGTGATGTCTTCTCCCTTGGATTGCAGCTTGAAAGTGATGATATCCGTCCTTTGTGAAACCCTAAATCGACTGTTAGAAGAATAGATGGATTGTGAACGAGTTTGGGTCAGTATTTATAGGGTTCTATTGTCTCGACCCATCTACGTTGTAGAGGTAAGTATGTCTTTACGCCATATACGCTATGTCTATAAATCCTTTTGCAGTTGTAAACGGCGTATAACTAACTTCATATTTATACCGTAGAAGTAATGCTGGATAAATGCCAAATAAGTCTTCAAAATTCCTACGTCGTATAGATAAGAATACGGTGTATACGCAACGATGAGATCATTCTTCAAAGTCTTCACTAACTACGGCGTAGAGACAAATGCATCTCTGCGCCGTAGAAGCCTTGATTTCAGATTTTTCAGGATTTCTTCAAACTTGATCCAATTTTCACGTCCTTCGGTTCAAAAGCTTCATTATATTATATTATGCAAATAGGAAGCAATTAAGTACTAAATCCATATAAAATGAATAAGACAATAAACATAGGATAATGATAACTACAATATGATACGATTAAAGATCATTTACATATCAAACTTTTTTTACATACTAAGAGATCAATCTCCACCCTCTATTTTTATTTGATCTAATGGATGAGATTAATCCCAACAATTTGAAAAACACATTTTCATCATTTTTTTTCCAATTATTAATATCTTTTAAATTGTTAATCGTTAAGCCAAAAAAATATACCGTTACGACGATCATTTATTTATCTTTCTATAGATAGACACTTTGATATACTTTCGACAAAATTATTTTTTTTTTCATGTTTTTCACGTTGTTTTTTTTTTTTTTTTTTTTTTTTTTTTTTTTTTTTTTTTTACTTTTTTTTTCAATTTTTTTTCGTTACTGAAATTTGCATGATATTACATATCATATGTGATTTAACAAACATGATTGGTATTGTTGTTGCTGTGTATCATAAAACCAAACAAATTTGAATAATTTGTTAATAAATTTTTATTAGTAGCAACTAGAAAGAAATTAAACTGGATGGAAAGAAATCAAATAAAAAAGTTCAATTTTTCTAATCTTTTACCGAAACCAATTGGTTATTTATTCGTTCGGCTTTTCACTTTATGATCGGATTTCGGTTTCAGCTAAGTATTTATGTATGGACTTGGGCCAACTTGAGTAGCGGTGTAAATGAGACGAGACAACTCGCGAGTTATTCGAGATCGACTTGTAAACTACTCGAGATTGACTCGATTTAAACGAGTGGAGCTCGAGTTCGAGCTACTCGAGTTCATTTTCGAGTCGAGTTCGAACTCCAAAATATCCGGCTCCTGAAGCTCGCGAGCCTTATCGATGTTCGATTAAATTACACATTTACCATTTACCCTTTTATATAAATACATTTACTTAATTTTCATAGAAATCGAGTCGAGCCGAGCATGATATACCGAGTATTTATCGAGTTCGAGCATGAATGTAGAAATAATCGAGCTCGAGTCGAGTTTCGAGCTCGAGTTTTATATCATGAGTTGAGCTCGAGCTCGAAATATAAAGCTCGAACGAGCTCGAGTCGAGTTTCGAGCTCGAGTTTTGGTATTCGAGTCGAGCTCGAGCTTGACAGTACTCGGCTCGACTTGACTCTTTTACACCCCTAAACTTTAGGCAACAATAATTTATACCCGCAAAACGCTTTTATATTTTTATTTTCTATTATAAGCATTAAACTAGGAAAAACATTGCGCAACAACGGAATAAACCCAACAAAATTACAAGATTACTTACAAGTGCAACAATACCCGAATCGAACTTCAACCAGAGGCGGATCTAGAAATTATGGGCTTCTAGCCACGTGTAGCTCGATTCAAGCTTGGTTATTTTTTTCGATGTCATACTTTGCAAACTTGTAACTTCATGGGCAATAAGAAATTTTTTCAAACTTTAAGGCGACTTTAAAAAAAAGGTAAAACATAAGGCAAGTTCTTAAAAAGGTAAGGATAAAACATGAATAAACTAGTTTATTAAGCAAAGTGAGGGTGAATAAGCACTTATATGACTAACAAAGAAACTCTTGCTCTAGAAAGTAACGATGAGACGCAAATTTCGTATGTAGCACGTGCCACAGGTACATGGCCACCACATAGGTCCGCCCATGACTTTAGCGCATCTACAATGGGCAAAACAATCAAAAGCTTTTTACTATTCTATCAAGTCTTTGTAAGAGCTTTTTTGCATTGTAGTATAAGGTTTTAGAATAGCTTTTTAAGAATTTTTATAGAAGACTTGACAAACTCCAAGCTATTTCAAAAACTACAAGTCATTAAATAGGGTATGCATTAAATGCATCAAGTCTTTAAAGACTTGATGCATTGTAGATGCTCTTATAAGTCTAAAACGGTTGATTCTAACGTGGTGATATATCTTAGTCCCTCCCCTTTATTAGTGTCTAAAATTGATTTATCTAGTAATTTAGTAAATGCAAAATTAAATATATATTATAACATACTGAAAATGGGTTCGGTTTAGTTATCATAGTTCGGGTTCTTGCCTATAATCGAAACCAGACCGAACCTTTTCTTTTCAAAAACATCTAACTTTTTTTTTTGGCTTCTTTTACTAACCTCTAACTTAAGTGTTGTTTTCATTTACTTTTGTAAACCGTCAAAATGAATTGAAATTGGGAAAAGAATATAAAAGATAAGTAGGGTTTGAGTTGAGGGACATATTGATGCAGGTCAATTTAGTGTTTTCTTTTCAAAGACTCCTTTTACATGAAATGTCGGAGTAATACTACCATTTTTGTTACTGTTCTTTTCACGTTGTGGGTAAAAGAATTTGGATAACAATTTATGCTTTCAGATCATGTACAATATTATTATAAGCGGCAAAGTACATCAATTTTTGAGTTAGGTAAAGAGTTGAATTTATGAGTTAGGCAAAGAGTTGAAACAAATTTAGGTTATAACTGTTTTTAACTTTTTATAAGCGACAAACTCACTTGCAGGGTGGACTGAGGGGGGTTTTCGTCGTGCACGAGAACCCCATAAAATTTTCTTTTACATAATGTAAAATTATGTCATATATTCAAATTTTTTTAAAAATGAACATAGTCTTTAATTTTTAACTGCTTAGTTGTATCAAGTTGAGTTGTATGACAATAATATGGTTTCATTATGGTGACCGACATGCAGCCTACACAAACAAATAACAGATCATTACATACAAAATAATAAATGATATGTCAACACTTCTTGTGACGAATTTTTAATTAATTATTATTATTTTTTATTATTATTATTTTTTTTAACCTTTTGGCTGATTGATTTATCTGTTACTAACAAGTGGTGAAACTAAAAATGAAAGTGTCCGGTTGCTCAATTTTTTTTTGAAGATATAAACAAAACATAGATTATAAACACACTTTATTTGGTCAGGATTCATTTAGTAAAATCATTTTTTACAAGAATCTTCACTACATAACAATATTTAATTTAGGTTCCCGTCCAATTGCAAGTTATGATATCATCACTTTTCTAGAAGTCAAATAAAAAGAAAGTGTTTGTTACTCATAAATCTTATACTGGTATTAATGTCGTTTAAATACCAAGTACAGTACAGAAAATCGAACTGTATTGTTGGATATATGGGGAGAAGTCGGTCAACCTTGAATGTCACGGCAATTTAAATAGGTCCCATTTCCAATGCTTTTTCTAAAAAGTTGAAACCAAAGTCAAAAAATTTAAAGTGATGCAAATTTCAACAAAATGCATTTAATATGTTACTTTAGCCCTCAAATTGTATAATAGTTTTCACTTATTTTAGTCGTACCAATCTTGTGTGAATAGTTTATAACCTTATATCCTTCGTAACTTAAGAAATCTCTTGACAACGCATCTATACTACATATATCTAAAGTGAAAACACATGTGTTTAAAAACTAAAAAAATTTAAAAATAGTAATATTATTAAACTAAATTATCCTTACATATAAAAGTCAATGAAATATATTAAATATTTAAATATCTAATTTTAATTTAATTCACTAACTTTCTAAACTTTTACTTATTCCACACCCGTATATAAAAAAAAAACTGCACACTCAAACTAATGTTATAATGTACGGTTAATCGGCTAGTTTATAGTTTATGCTATGCATAAACTTCCATAAGATGGTCATCAATTCGGTCAACCAACTTTTCGACGCAACCTACCCATTATGGCCCTCCATGGGCGACGTGTCCTAGGCAAAAAAAAAAAAAAAAAAAAAAAAAAAAAGGAAATATATTTTTTGTAGTGTTTTCGGTCTACCCCAGTACAATAAGTTGGTCATGAAATTGTTGTAGAGAGAGAAACTGATATGACAAAGGTGTCTTTGATCTGTTGCACTACCGGTAGCCTAAAGCTCAAACTAAATGTCTTTTTATGCTTTCCAAATATACTAATCTAAATCAAAGGTTTTATATTTTAAAAGAAACTAATTTATTTGAGTTCATGTTAAAATTCTCAAACAAAAGCTTGATTTGTCAACTCATATACAATAAACGAATAAATATGTAGATAATAATTTTGTTTTGCTGGTCAAAAATCAAAGTTGTATTAATTGGGAATTTTAAAATGCTTAAAGTGAAAGCAAAAAGAACAATAAAATAAAATTGTGAGTCACTTTTATATAAAATAAAACAAAAATTAATTCAAAGGGTAAATCTTAACATGTAAAAATTGATGTAATTAGAACTACTAACTTGAAATGGATATATAGCACATATGATCTAACACTCTGTTCCTGAGTATTAAACGGAAAGAAGAGAGATGGAGAGGGAAAAAGGAGTGAAGTAAAGAGGAGAGGAATAAGAAATTATTTTTTTTATCATGTGTTCCCGAGTTGGAAATAAAAGAGAAGGAAGTAACAAAAAAAGAGCTTTAAAATCAACTTCACTCCATTTCATCCCAATTTGGAAAGTAAATTATGAGAGTAATTTTGATGTAATTTACTATCCTTTACTTTCTTTTCCCCTCTTAAAAAATCTCAAAAACACAATTTTTTTTATTATTATCTCAAACCTTTTCTTTTCACTCCAGAAAATAAACTCAGGAAGAGAGTCTAAAGTTCTAAAGCATGAACCTTGATTTCATTGACTAATTTTAATCCAATTCACGACAAACTTTTTAAAACAAAAGGTTGATTTGACAACTCATAATATATATTTAATAGAATGATTTTCATTTGTTTTTTTTGTTGTTGTCAAAAACTAAAGTTGTATTGATTGTAAATTAAATGTAAAAAAGATGTAAAGTGAAAATACGATTATGAAAGGCGAGATTGTATATATTTTTAGAGTCGAGTTATTTTAGAAATCAAACATTCCTCACATACCAAGGGACTCATCCCCACCATCCATCTAAAAAGAAATCAATGGTTGAGATTAAAAGCATTTAATATTTCACCCATTTTTTATAATTTAAATATCTCTTAAACCGTTAATCGTTAAGCGAAAATAATTACACCATCGCGACAAGCATTTAATTATCTTTCTATAGACGGGCATTTTGATATACTTTCGACAAAAAAAAAAAAATTCATTTTTTTTCACGTTTTTTTTCGTAGCCGAAAAAATCATATATGATATATCATATATGATATTACATATAATATCATATATGATATGTAATATCATATATGATATATCATATATGATATATCATATATATCATATATGATATATCATATATGATATATCATATATATATATATCATATATGATATGTAATATCATATATGATATATCATATATGATTTTTTCGGCCACGAAAAAAAACGTAAAAAAATGAAAAAAAAAAAAAAAATTGTCGAAAATATATCAAATTGCCTATCTATAGAAAGATAATTAAATGCTCGTCGTAACGGCATATTTTTTTTCGCTTAACGATTAACGGTTTGAAAGATATTAATATTTGAAAAAAAATGATGAAAGTGGGTTTTTTAAATTGTTGGGATTAATCTCATCCATTAGATCAAATAAAGATGGAGGGTGGAGATTAGTCCCTTGGTATGTAAAAAAAGTTTGGTCCTCAAATGATCTTAAATCATATTTTTATGTTACAATTACAATTATTAACTTAAAATGGATATCACATGTGAAGCAAAACATGAACCTTGATTTCAATCACTTAAAACTTGATTATGAACTTATTCTTGACCTCATGAAGTGAAAATTGAATGCTACTATGACAAGCATGATTAACCCCCACGGAACATATACATGTACGTATACAATATGTTTCATGCGATTTACTTAAACCTTGTCATAATGTAAGTGAATGAGGTTTCAGAACTTTTATCATAAATGTTCTCAGTTAAATTAAAATCTCACAGAAAAAAAAAATGTAGAAACATAGGGGGGGGGGGGGGGGGGGGGGCTAAATATGAATAGTGATATCAAGACAGCTTTCTTGAATGGAACTCTGAAAGAAGAAGTGTACGTGAGTCAGCCAGACGGATTCGTTGACAAAGGTAATCCAGACTACGTCTACAAGCTAAAGAAAGCTATCTATGGTTTGAAACAAGCCCCAAGGGCGTGATATGACGAATTATCATCTTTCCTACTTGATAATAATTTCACCAAAAGAACAATTGATCCGAACTTGTTTACAAGAAAATTCAAAAATGATATTTTGATTGTTCAGATTTACGTGGACGACATAATTTTTGGGTCCACTAATCCGAAACATTCAAAACATTTTGCAAATCTCATGAAAAGCAAATTTGAAATGTCCATGATGGGGGAATTAAAATTCTTTTTGGGATTACAAATTCATCAATCCCCACGTGGTATTTTTCTTAATCAGGCTAAATATACAATTGAGATTTTGAAAAAACATGAAATGGAAAATTGTGACTCTGTTGGTACACCAATGGTCACCTCACCAAAAATATGAGCTGATTTATATGGGAAACCCATGGATCCAAAGAAATATCGGAGCATGATTGGTTCTCTCATGTACTTAACTGCTAGTCGACCCGATATACATTTTGCTGTTTGTCTATTAGCACGATTTCAGGCAAGGCCTACCGAACTTCACCTCCGAGAGGTTAAATGGATTTTTCGGTACCTACGAAGAACCATTAACATGGGACTTTGGTATCCAAAGGATTCGGAGTTTACACTAACAGCATTTTCAGATGCAGACCACGCCGGTTGCCAAGTTACAGCAAAGAGTATCTCAGGCGGAGCATAATTTTTGGGAGAAAAGCTAGTAGGCTGGTCATCAAGGAAACAAGACTGCACTGCTCTATCAACCGCAGAAGCCGAGTATGTGTCTCTATCTGCGTGTTGTGCCCAAGTTCTATGGACGAGGACACAGCTCACAGATTATGGCTTCTCTTTCGACCGCATACCTATGTATTGTGACTCAAAAAGTGCCATAGCCATCTCGTGAAATCCTGTTCAACACTCGAAGACCAAGCATATTAGAGTCCGCTATCACATCATAAAGGAACACGTAGAAGAGGGTACTGTTAAATTATTTTTCGTGAAGACTGAATACCAACTCGCCGATCTATTTACCAAAGCCCTTCCAAAAGAGAGGTTTGATAACTTAGTTCGACGAATTGGCATGCGAAGCCTAACTCCCGAAGAGTTAGAAAGTCTTCTCGAAACTTCTTGAAAATGATTTCAAAAAGCTTCGCTGTAAATATTTTTGAAAAAAAAAAAAAAAAATAAATAAAAAAAAATACAAAATTTGAAAAAACAACAAAATCAAAATATAAAAATAGAAAATTTTCAAAAAATACAAAAACAATATAAAATATAAAAACCAAAGATATTCTTCTCACGACATGTCTCTCGTATAATCAATATTCTGTACGTATCTAAAAATGTTATTCAACAATGATACGGACATGTACAGATGCTTGAGCGAGAGTTCATTTAAATTTTTTCTAAAACATGTTATTTCTCAAAATTTTCTTAATAACGGCTTTCGTATATTTCAGTACGAAACCCGCGCTACATTGATGACTTCTAATTATTTCCGATCAGGACTCGTAATGTTAATGGCAAATTAAAAATTCTTGAGCACATGATCAAGATTTTTTCAAAAAGATTTTTCAAAATCTTTCTCAAAATTTTGTGTTCAAGATTGTTCTAAAAGACAACTCCCTCCTAAACCCCTAAACTGATTTTAAACTCAAATGTTTAAAAATATGCTTTGTTTAAGGGGGAGTATAAAAAGAAAAATAAAAAATGTTCCAATTTCATGCTCAAATCCGTCTCTCTCTCCAAAAGCTTTCATTTTAATCCGTTGATATCAAAAATATCACTGCATGCTAGTTTTGAGGGGGAGAAGACGTGATTAAAATGTGATCGAAAAGTAATGTCAGTGAGTCGAGCTCTACAAAAAGACTCAGCATGAACCCTCGAATTGACAAAAATTAAATGTCCGTAAGCGAAAAAGACTTGTCTGGGACGGGTAATAATTTCAAGCTGGTTATCCAGTGATGTAAACGTGTCTCGCAAAGGACTTGTCCGAGTAGAATGTACCTATTCGAGAGATGTTATTTTAATTTGACCGGGACGGGTAATAACTTCAAGCTAGTCTAACTAGTGATGTAAACGTGTCTCGCAATGGTCATGTTAATTGAAAATCGATCAATTCAAAATGTGCGAACTCTACCCAACATGTGCAAATTTATCTTAAAAATGCATGAGCACATGTGAAGGGGGAGTATTTCAGAAAATACAAAACTCTTGAAGTGTTAACCAAAATGTGTTTTATTCATAAACACTTTGAGAGATTTTCAAAAAAATATTTTATGGCAAGTGATCAACAAATCTAGGATAATCATGGAGTAATAAGGTGATTATGTTTAGGTTTATGTCCAATGATCCGCCAGAGCCAGAGGGATCTACCCAAGGACAATTCCAATAGATTAGAATTAGAAGTCCTTAGGTAAGATTAAGAAAAGGAGTAAGAGAGAAAGGGAAAGAAGGGGTTGAAGAATTAAAAATAAAAAGTTTAATGAAAGGGTGAAAAGAAATAGCCCTCCATGAAAACTTAGGTCAGAAACCGGGTCAATACATCTGCTATCGGTTATCACAAGTTGATAATGATATTGAAGACAAGACGTCATGGACCAGTGACGCGCTGCACCACCCCTCCTAGCCACTCAGATATCTCTTAAAAGATATTTGTTTCATTTCTCACGGAGAACACTACATAATCTATCGGCCTCTCATTCCGAGATGTGTTGATATTGAAAAGGTGGCACTCTGCTCCATGCCTCCGACTTCTAAAACCAAAACTCACATAATTGAATCTAGAGTCATGAGATTCATTAAAAATGACCGGATCTTAACACACTCCTTGTGTTAGATAGATACTTTGATTTGCTATTAACTAGCACGCGGAATTTACTAGTTAACACTTAGAAGATTATTTGTATGTATGATCAATGAATGGAACAATGTTTATGTCTATGAACAAGAGACAATTGTTTAACCAAAACGATTCAATATTATTATATCAATAATACGAGTACTCTTTCCAGTACTAGGGTTTACTACATTGAATCTTCACAAAAACTGATATCGTTTTTCTATATCAAAACCCTAACATAGGACATCCTTTTATAGACCAAGGATTCCTGTACAAGATAACTATAATCTATATCAATAAGGATATCTATTAAATCATTTCTATAATTATCCTTTATACGTTTACAAAAACATAAGCAGTACCAATGTCTATACCAGCAGTACTAACTGACTTAGTACTGTTAGTGTATTCTTCAATAAATCTTCAATAGTACTAACTTATAACCAACAGTACTAACCGTTAGGTTTAATTCCCAACAATCCTCCCCTAAACTTATTATTTCTCTCCAAATCACTAAGTTTTTTCTAATTAAACTTTACCTCTATGATGGGGGGATTCTTCCAAATATTTCATCTTCTATTCTTCCTCATCCTTTCATACTGATCAAATATCTTCTGTATCAGATTTGGAGAGAATGATGAGGTCAAAGACTCTATTATTTTTGATAATATGACCTCAATTAATAATCCCGAGATTCAAAAGGATATTATTTCTCCGACATATGTAACATTTCCCTTTGTGGATCGCCCTTATATTGACTTCACATATTCCGTTCGAGTTTTTCTACCTTTCTTCACCTATAAGGTAGATTGTCCTTTCCTTCACTCGTTAGGGAGTGAAGACACCATTTTTGACCCCGGCATCTCCATTTATCATTCTTTTGAGCCGGGTGTATCTCATCGGAGTGGAACTTTCAAAAACTTCAATGTTTATCCAAACATTTTGAATGAAAGTCCGATGGAGATTATCTTTTCCACATGCTCCCCCAAGAACAATTAAATTCGGGGCGAGTCAAGCTATACGACTCGATAAAAAACAAGCGCTTCGTGGGTGGCAACCCATGCTTATCCTTCTATCTTCTTTCTATTTTCTAACACTAAGTGTGGGGGAATTCCTCTACTTGTTGCTTTGTTGTTGTGTTTTTGCCTTTGTTTTCAGGATTCCCGTAGATCGTGATGATTGATGAACCTGTTTTCAATCCAGCCGCCCAATATCCGATCTTTTTGTTTATGTTTATCCAGGGATATCTTTAATCCTTTATGTGAAGATTTCGTTTCCACACTTAGCTAGTAGTCTTACCCTTTTACGTTCTATAGTGTCGGCATAATAACCGGTACTTTGAATATTGAGGGCAATATTCAATTCTAAGTGTGGGGGGGGGGGGGGGGGAATTCTCATTTGACCAAATTTTAAAATTTTTCACATTTTGTACCTACTAGTCCCCTAGCACCCCCGTTTTGATCAAAAATTTTAAAATTTTTATCGTATTTTTCGTCTAAAAGAAGTGCTTGGCACAATAAAAATAATTTGCTATACATTAATCCTTCGGTATTTGTGGAAGTTTAGACTTGATTAGGCTAGAACAAGGGAATCCCGACTCTGCCAAAGTGTTGATTTGGCTGCTACCCTTAACTTTTAGGCTAAGTTTTTTACGAATTGTGCAAATGAAAATGCTAAACGTGGAGTAGTTGGTTCTCTTTATAGCTCATCGAAGTTATTTGTGGCTTTTTGTTCTCATAAGCTTATTTCACACAATACTAGTAATCAAGGAATAATTAAGGGTGTTAGGTTTTGGTGATGATTAGTTTTTGTCTTCTTAAGAAAATTCTTGCTTATAAAAGTTGGGTACACATCAAGGTTACTACAAGTGTCGTGTAGCATAAGCGGCGGTTCATAAAGCGGCCCTTGGATCTCTAATTCAGGATGTGTGAGGTCTTGGTCTAACGACCTTGGATCCTCATTTCATGAATGTCTAGAGTCTTGGAATTATCCGTAAAGTTTCGGTTAGTTTATCGTACACGAGATTTGGAGTGGTGGCACTAAAATCAAGCAAAAATAAATAAATCTTAAATTTATGTGCTATAAGCTACGGTTCGAGATCGGTCCTTGGATCCTTATTTCCAAAAGGCGTTTAGGTCTTGGCTACCCTCTTATAACGGCCCTTGGATCTTTATACAGGAAGGTGTAAGGTCTTGGTCTAACACCCTTGGAACCTCATTTCCGGAATGTATAAAGTCTTGGAACTCTCCGTTGTAACGGCCCTTGGATCCTTTATTCCTAAGGTATAAGGTCTTGGAATTTCCCCGTGAAGCCCCGTGGTTTATAGTACAATAAGAAGTTAAGTTGTTAAAAAAAAAAAAAAAAAAAAAAAAAAAAAAAAAGAGTCAAAAATATAAAAATAAAATAATAAGCCCCATTTTAAATCACCTTGATGTGGACCTTATTTTTATGGCAACGGTTTTCGGAGAAAGATTAGAAACTAGTTAGCATCTAAACTAGGTATCTTTATCGGACTAAAAATTATCAAAACGAGAATTTGAAGAAATTCATTTCTCACCAAAAAATAAAATAAATAGAGGAAAATAGGAATTTGGGAACAAGGAGTAATACACAATTAACTTCCATAAGTAGTGTTAGCATTTTACAAATACGTTTGCACAAGGGTTTTAAACTTAGTTGGGAAGTATAAAAAAGAGGATGACGATTACAATTCCCCGGAATCACCCACTTAGTGTGATTCCCGTTCCATGATGCCATTTTTGAGAATCAAGCATGTCATTTACGTTTTATCTCGTTTAATTTACTTGCATTTTATAATAAAGTCAAAACGGGATATTTTTGGTAACCTTGGTATTCTTTTGATCCTTTCATTACTTTATATGATCGGATTGCTAGGGACTAGCAATTGTTTAGTGTGTGGGATTGATGAGTGGCCTTTTACTCATCATTTTATACCCGAAAAACCCCACAAAAATGACCAAAAAACCCAAATGGACCATATAATGTTACAAATATCCTTGGATTGTGTTTTATGTGTTTCAGGTACAAAATGATTGAAAACGGGGCAAATATGGACAAAACCGAGCTTGATTTGGAAAAGAGTTCAAAAGCCGAAGCCGGGAAAGACAATCTTCATTTGGATTTAATTCGAGCTCAAAATCTCAAAACAGCCCTTGGATTATTTCAGATTGACACTATTGGTCCCTAGATTAACTTTGAAGAATTGGCAGATTTGGTCCCTACAACTTCCAAAGTTACAACATTTGTCCTTTTATTAAATCCATCCTAAATTCTAAACCACACTACAACCGAATCCAAACAAAATAAAACCCACAAACCCATCCCAACAAACCCATTACCCCCTTTAGCCCATCACCACAAAGCCCATCTCTATTTTTAGCAAAAATCTAATACCGGGGTCAAACTCATGCAAAAGCATGGGTAAACACTCAGATAAAACACAACCTAACTACTGTTTATCATCTCCCTTAACCATTCTTTCCCGCCATTAACCTTAACCACCATCTTTGTCCCTTTCGTTCCATTTCCACCTCACCACTACCATCTAAAAAACCCACATGGTTGTGTTCCCCCCTCCACCTCATCAATCCAAGGACAAAGAAAGGATCTACGGCCAAGATTTTTTGAGTGGGCACCAAGCTAATCCAAGGGTGGAAATTAAAGCTCAAGAAGCACACAAGAAGCACAAGCTCAGAGAAGAAAACCCTAGTTCTTAGTGTATATATAGTGGTATTTTGTAACAGTAAAGGGAGGTTTATTTTTAGCTTAATTTAGGTATTTTTTTTTTCTTTTTAGCTTATTGTTATTTATTTATTTTCAGTTTTCAGTATTGTAATTCAATTTCAGTTAATGGAATTTAAGTTTTCTTGTTTTTATTTTCTTGGTCAACCAAAGTCAACTGCTTATTACTGCTTATATTATTGCTTATTTGCTTATTTGCCCTTTTTTTTTTATGATTATCTGATTTCTTTGATGCTATTTGGAGTTAGGATAGTAGCCTTTGGTAGCTTGTTCTTAGATTTGCCCTTAAAATGCCCACATCAGTCCACCTCACCATAGCAGACTTAACTTTTTTGAAATTCCACTTTTGCAGCCTCAATTGTTGATTTTTAATTCTCTCATGTTAAGTTGTTTTAAGCTAAATTTTTGCACAAATGAACTTGGCCAGCTTATCTTTCCATTATCAATTTTTTTAGATTTTTAGGATTTTATTTAGACAGCTTTTTAAGGGCTTGAAAAAGCCCTATTGTGCCCTGCACATGTAAACATCAGCAGCCCCTAGATGGTTTTGTGCTTATTTGGTGCTTGTTTAATGCTTATTTTTGTTTCTTATTGCTTATTGTGACCTTGATTCTTGCTCTTAGTTAGACTTTAGCTTATTTCCTTGCCCTTAGTTTATTAAAGTAGCTTTTTAGTCATTTGCCACTTTAGCTTGTGTTTCATTCTTTTTCCTAACTGATCAGATAAGCATAAGCTTATTCTGAGCTTTTTGTTAAGTTTCAAAAATATTTCCAGTTTAAAAAGTGCTTATTGTCAGTAGCTTATTTAGTTTTTAAAAAGAAAATCAAAAAAATAAAATAAATAAAAAAGTTGCAAAACCTGGGACTCGAACCCAGGTCTGCTCAATCACAACACACACACAATACCATTGCACCCTTGGGATTTTTTCTGAAATCCTTGCACAATCAATTCCTTTATCACTTTTCTTTCTTTCTTTATGAGCTCATTAGACTGTTTAGCTTAAATTCAGCTTATTCCTAAATAGCTTTTTCATTTTTCTTATTTTTCCAAAGTTTAGATTAGTGTAAATTAATTTCCAGAAAATTTTCAGATTTTTCCATTAATATTTAGTATTTTTAATCATTTATTTTCTTTAAATTAGTTTTTAATTCGTATTTAATTATTTAAAAGTCAAAAAAAAAAAAAAATACAATTCTTTTTTCTAAAATTTTCTTTTATCATTTAGGACGTAGGAAAATTAAATATGCATCCGTAGGGTAAATTTTCATAGATTGTTACGTTTTTGCTCGTTATTAGATTTCCATTCGCGTTCTTTGATTTTCGTTTAACTAGATATTAGTAACCAAGTGAACCTCGTTATTTCAAGCATTTTAATACCAAACCACAAACGATATCCTCCATTCACACCTCGCTAGGACTACGACCCGAGTATTCGCTTGTCCGGTTTATTATATCGATTTGCGTTGCGTTTCGCGCGTTGACGACCTTTTTTCCCAAAAAAGTAGCTGACGTGTGAGAAGGCAATCAAAAATTCTAATATACATCAGAAGGATCTGGTTCATACAATCTTTTAAATTTAACCCATAGCTCTTGTTCTTTCACATCAGTTATATACTTTGTCTTGAGCTTCTCCTGAACCAATTTCCATAATGTATCTAAATCTTCTCTGTCACATGCTCTGAGCAAATTCTCAAAATTCTTGTATACAGCTGTTTCACCAGCAACTCTGGTAACCTTCCAAGCTTTACCAAACTTATCTCTGTAAATCTCCCAATCCATTATTGGATGTCTCACTTGAAGTGGGTCAACATGAAGAATTTCTGGAACTGTGACAATCATCATGCTCATCTGTTCTGGTGCCAATTCATTTTTCTCTCTATGTTCTTCCACTTCCTCAGTTGTCTCAGCAGTCTTGAGTCTTTTAGAAGATCTTTCCTCTGAGTCTAAAGGAAATTTCATATGAGCTCTTCTATATGCATTGTAGTACAAAAACTCAATCTCTTCATCTGATTTCCTTTTCAGCTGATATGCCTTCCAATTTGCTTGATTTCTCAGATACATTTTCATAAAGTTTATCTGCTCTTTCTTAGAAGGTATCTTCCTCTTATAACCTTTCTTCTTACTATCTCTGATCTTCTGCATAAGATCACTCCAAGAAACTTCCTTATTCTTTGATAAAATAAAACTTGTGAGCTTCTCTGACTTTTCGTCTGCACTTAAGCTCTCATCTTTAAGGAATTGCACTGCTTGTGCTCTCACAATCAGATCTGAGTCAATCAAGTATTGTAGCTGTTCATTAAATTGTTCTTGATCCACCTCAGAATTTGAAGCCTGATTTGTTATTTTTATTCCAAAGAAAACACAACGAATGCGTTTTCCCCGGGTCGTATCCCAACGAAGGTTGAATTTGAGTTGTCGTTACGTTTGTCGAATATGTGTGGTGAATGTGTGTGAAAAAAGAGTGATGATTTGTGATTTTAATACTACGAACAATTAAATATTAAATGAAATCTAAAAATTAAGCTAAGGGAACAATTAAACTAAGCACGTAATACTAAGAACGAAAATCGGATTTAAAAACGAACGCGACGACTTTTAAAAACGTAAATAAAAGTGATTTGCCAAATTCTAAGCCCTAAACTTATAAAAATAATTTTCCTATATTCTAAATAATAAAAGAAAATTTTGAGAAAAAGAAAAATATTTTTTTTGACTTTTTAATAATTTTTTATGAATTAAAAACTAATTTAAACTATTTAAATGATTTAAAAATAGTAAATGAAATTGGAAAAATATGAAAATTTCCAGAAAAATCTAAAATTAAGCTAGGAAGCTAGGAAAAATAAAATCAGAACTAATCTACACCTAAATAAGCAGTTACAGATAATAAACAGTTTCAATAAGTACTAAAAATAAGCAAATCTGATCCAGAAATTCCAAAAAGCTCAAATACCAACAAACACACTATATTAAGCTTAAAACAACTTTTGGTGGCCAAAGAAGTACTCAGGATAAGCAGATAAGCACTTAAACAGTCACAATGTTGAGACAGAAATGATGGCTAAACAGCCAACTTCATAGCCCAAATAAGCAGTTCTAATAAGCAGTGAGATTAAATATTAAGGGGGCAAAAGATACTCAGAACTACTGGCTACCCAAAAATACTTCAAGTTCCAATTTTCATCATCATTTGCTTATTGAAATCAGCCTAGAAAAAGTGCTTATTGGACTGAAAATTTGTTCAAGCTTAAAAGCAGTCCTGATGGGGGGTATTTGCAAGCTTGAAATAAGCTATCTATTAAGCTCAAAAGTAGAATCCCAGATGATGCACTAGAAGCTAGTACTACTAGCTAATCTCAGACCAAAATTCAGAATCTTAGCTTATCTAAATAAGCCACAACTAATCCCAGAACAGAAGCTAATCAAGTGCAGGTCTGCACTAAAAGGCCCTGGTGCAGCAGACAAATTTTTGGCGAAAAATACTATCAAACCTTAACCAATTCTAACCAACTTTTGGACACTTTCTTTAACACTTATAAGAAGCTTAGAAATGCCAAATTGGGGGTTCAAATAAGCTCAGCTTATGCTGAGCTTATTAGAGCAGCTTGTTCTTTCAAAATTCTACCAAAAGGCCAAAAAGACTATAGTAAGCTACAATGACTTAAAACCTACTGAACTATGCTCAAAATACCTTAACTATGCTGAATTCAGTTTTGCTTATATGCAGGTGAACAGTAATAAGCCACAAGTCCTTTTTACCAAACACCCCCTTAACTAATGATTAAGCAACTTTAAACTAGATACTACTGAAATAAACCTTGAAATTAATTAACTACTGCATAACTGACTTATCTAAATATTAAAAAGCAACTTCTAATCCTAAATAAGCACTATTAAGCAGTTTACTCTAAATAGCTATATATGAGACCAAATTGAACTTACAAGTGAATACTAAGATAGAACACAGATCTTGAACCAAAAATGAACACCCAGGCTTATCAATAAGCCAAAAACACCCAATAAGCTCTTCCTGAATCAGCTTATCCTTCAAACTGCTTATGTTGACCAAATTTGACTTTTATGTTGACTTTTTGACTTTTTGAGGTAAAAACAGTTTTGAACAAACAAAAGCTTACTATAAGCTGCTGAGCTTATATAAGCTTGTAAACTAATGAAATTAGCTTATTGAAGCTAGGATTACAATATTTTTTTGATTTTTTGAATATTTTTGGAATTTTGGAAATGAGATGAACAAAAGATGAGATTAAAATTTGAAATAAGCTATATATGATTTTAACAAACTACTGAAACAAAAAATAATCTAATCAATGAGATTATAAGCTAAATTGATACGAATAAAAAAGAGGATCAAACTACTTTCATTAATAAAAACTTGAGAATTACAAAACTGAAATTGAAATACAACTGAAATGGAAACAATTACACTACGAAAGCATTAAAATGACAAGAATTAAATTGGCAACAATTTTCTAAAAGCGTGAAAAATTGGACAAGCTTAGCTAATGAGGAGGATGTCTCTATTTATAGCCGAGCTAGGATCATTCTAGACCTGCCATGTCATCAATCCGCGTGCATTTGTGCTACTTTGAATCATTTCCGACCATCTGATCAAGCCTTGATCACTACTCCTTCATTGCTGGCCCTTGGATCAATTTCAATGAGGTGTTCGGTCCAATGAAATGCTGCCACGTATCCATTCGTGTGCTTCTCTGACATCTGACATCTTCTAGAAGCCCAATGATTGGTCAATTATACCCTTCATTGTGTTTATTTTTAGGTTGGGGTAACTAGGGTTTATCCTGGTAAAATTTGGGGAAGAACAAAAAGGCGGGTGTGTTTGTTTATTTTTTATTTTTATTTGACCGGTTTATTAATACTTTTGACTGGGTTGTTTTTGTGGATCGGGTATAAATGATGGACCGGGTAAAGGGTTTTATAAAAGTGGGCTTGGGGTATAAGTGTGTGGGCTAGTGGGTTTTGTTTGTGGATTTTGGATTTCTATTATAAATCCGGATATAGGTAAAATGGATTTAGGATTTGTGTAATAATAAGGACCATTTTTGTATTTTCAGAATTTTCAAGGACTGGTTTTGCCAATTTTCCAAATTTTTCTTGACAAATGATGATTCTTTGAGGACTTGATTGACATAAAATTTCCCGGCATCGGCTGTAAATATCCTTTCCATATCTCGTGCTCGTTTTTCCCGGTTTTGACTTTATTTTGTCCTTTTTCCTCGATATCCATTCCTGCACATAAACAAACACAAAAACACAAATATCTTTGGCATTTTGGTTAGTTTTTGGTCTATTTGGGTCCGGTTTTGGTCAAGAAAATGTATGTGTTTAAGCACATACTAAAATCCCCAGACTAAGCTATTGCAATGTCCTCATGCAATGTTATAAAGACACGTTTTTTTGAAACCGAAAATTTCCAATCTCTTTTTACTAACTTTGAGAAGTAGCAAAATTTTCAAAATAGATTAAGAAATCTTAAGTTCTAAAAACTCTCCGATTTTCCATTTTATTCTATTTTTGTATTTTTCTCATTATTCAAGTGACGGCTTTGTTGACAATCATTATCTAACGATAATTTTTAGGGTCTTCAAGTAGGAAACACGACTCATAAAGAAGTGACCATACGGATAAAATTCGTCGTCCCTGAATTTTCACGAGTCCCCAAACTAAGCTTAAAAACGAAATCATTGTTATTTACAAGTTAGATTGCCAACACTACCCAGAAAGCTAATTGTGGACTCTTTGTTCCCAAATTCCTATTTTCCCCTATTTATTTTATTTTTGGTGAGAAATGAATTTCTTCATACTCTCGTTTCGATAAGTTTTAGTCCGATAAAGATACCTAGTTTAGACGCTAAGTAGTTTACAAACCTTCCCTCGAAAACCGTTGCATACAAAAATGAGGTCCACATCAAGGTCTCTGATTTAACACGATTTTGAGGATATCCCTTTTATATACGACCGAAACAACTGATCTACGAGTCCAGAGACAGAAGCTTTTATTAGGATATCCCCGGAGTCGAAGTTTGGCATTATAACACTTTATCTATATATTCAAGCACATTAAAGTATTTAATCCATGGCCCTTTATAACAATCACAACATCGGTTGCGAGCCGGCAAGATGTGATAGTCTATTATGACCTTGGAATTTTTCCTCTGCCTTTATTAGAAGTCTACAACATCGGCTGCGAACCGGCAAGATGTAGAAAACTTTTTATGGCTTTGGATTATTATTATACATTATCATATTCATTAATTATTTGTGTTGCCAAACCCCAAGTCCTACAGCTTTTATAACAATCCCAACATCGGTTGCGAGCCGGCAAGATGGAATAGTCTATTACACCGTAACACTGACAGTACCTTGATGTGTACCCAACTTTCATAAGCAAGAATTCTCTAAGGAAGAAATAAAAAACTAATTATCGCAAAAACCAAAATACCTTTAATTATTCCTAGATTACTATTATTAGGGTGAAACAAGCTTATGGGAACAAAAAGCCACAAGTAATTTTGATGAGCTCTAAATAGATCCAACTACTCCACGTTTAGCAATCTAACTTATAAACAACTTTAGCATTTCTCGTTCTTCGCAAATTTAAAATCTTAAATAATAAGATCCGCGAATGCTTAGCCTTATAATCAAGCCATGTATATATAAAGTCAATTATGGGAACTTGCAAACTCTTAAAAAGAATTCGCATTTTATAGCTCCTTGTGTAAAAGACTAGCACGAGCTTATAGATTATAAATGGTTAAGGAAACAAGCTAGGGCTCAACACGCCCGGTCAAGTCAGAATTTTATTCCTACTCTCACCAGCGGAAAGTCAACAAAAATGTCAAAATTTATTATATTTTTGCACAATAATTTTTAAATTTTTCTCTTTTTTTTTTTTTTTTTTTTTTTTTAATTTTTTTTTTTTTTTTTTTCAATTTTTGAGGAAAAACGAGATTGCATGAGTAAACGACAATAGATGCAAGGCAAAAATCAAATCGACAGATTACCCCCCCAGACTAAAACGAGACATTGTCCTCAATGTCTTAAAGGTAAGGGTTCTCCTACATAAATCTAAGGCCGTTTATTAATTATGCCAAAGATAAACGTAAAACGATAAGATTTTAGGTTATCGGATAAGCAACGAATGATGAAACTCGAGTGGAGAGAAGTAAACCGCGAGCACGAGAGTCTTCATCAATCGGGGAAATCCTGGACACATCACAGAAAAACACGAAACACAACAAATGGAAGAGGCAGCCCTCCTCACGTCACTTATTAGAAAAGAGATAAGAAGATAGATGGATAAGCATGGGGTGCCTCCCACGAAGCTCTTGTTTTTTATCGAGTCGTATAGCTTAGACTTGCCCCGAATTCATTTGTCCTTGGGGGAGCATGTGGAAAAAGAAATCTCCATCGGACTTTCGTTCAAGATGTTTGGATAAACACTGAAGCATACGAAAGTTCCACTCCGATGGGATACCCGCGGTATTAAGAAAGAATAACCATAAATGGTAATACCGGGGTCAAAGATGGTATCCTCACTCCCAAAGGAGTGAATGATAGGAGAAGTCACAGCATATGTGATGAAGAGCATAAAGATTTGAATAATTATCGTGAAATACTCTTCATCATCAGCAGAAGTTTTTTCAAAAGTCTCGGGTGGGAGGGTCGGGATGAAATACTCATGAGAAAGTACACCTCCCCCCAGACTAATATCTTCCTCAAGATCAAAATAAAATTTATCTTATTCTGGAGGAGATATAAAGAAAGAAAGTTCATCGGAGAACTTGTTGAGATAAAGATCATTCATATCAAAATGAAATGAATCATACTCGGGAGGAGAGATATGAGCATGAGAAGTGGTACTGCCACTACTCGTCTCCTCCGAATGATCGATATCAAAGAAGAAGGTTTCAAAAGATGGTATAGAAAGATTGAGATCAGAAGTGGGCTTGCCACTAGCCGTGTCAAACGTAAAACTCTCATATTTGGGACAAGCATCCTCGAGCTCGAGCTCCAAAGGATCTGACGGCTTCTTTTCAAGATTAACATCTTCATAAACTTCCTTCGGGGGAAAGGAAAGGAACGGTTCATCAATTATTTTTAATGAATCATCTTCCCCCGGATCACTGTCAGTCTCAACAATTTCCGGTGAAATTGGAGTTTTATCAAAGAACACCTCGACCTCTTTCCTAGAGATAACATTTTCTTCAATCGTAGGAGAAGGATGGGAAGAGTCGGAATCAAGAATCTCGATGTGATAAACTTGTTCTGGAGGTGGGACAAGTGGTGTGCTCTTAGAGCTAGCAATTTCCACCACTTCCGTAGTAGTCTCCGATTCATCTTCATCATCGTCGTCAAGAACACTCTTAGTATTTGCAGCACAACACTCAAACCATTTGCTCGATCCAGGAGTAATTTTCATGGCCTTGAGCTCAGCACGTTTTTCTGACATACTCTTGACCGTGAATCTTGAAAGGTTTGGATCAATTCTTTTAGGAGCAATTACGGGATCGGACTTTTGATCAAGCGTAGCGACATTGCATTTGTCGGTTTGAGGTTTCGAGTTCGGATTAATGTTGAACGTAACTTTTTCCTTATCGACCAGCAAAGTAATTTCTTCACCATAGACATCGATCAAAGCACGCCCGGTCCTCAAGAATGATCTTCCGAGAATGAGAGGAACCCGGGGGTCGGCGTCAAAATTAACAACCACAAAATCTGCAGGAAAATGGAACTTCCCCACTTTAACGAAGACATCCTCGGCTATACCTTCGGGACGGGTTACGGAACGGTCCGCAAGCTTGAGGGTCATGCAAGTGGGGGTAAGTTCGGGCAAAGAAAGTTTCTTCCAGACGGATAATGGCATTAGGTTGATGCTCGCACCAAGATCGGCCATGGCGTGGCATTCAACCATTCCCGGAAATCCACATGGGATGAGAAATTTTCCGGGATCTCCAAGCTTTTCCGGAAGCTTTTTGAGAATTGCCGCTGAGCAGTTTTCGTTCACTGGAGTTTTTGCTAGCTCTGATAATTTTTCCTTATTGCTCAACAAACTCTTGAGTGTGGAAGTGAACTTTGGCATCAGAAGTAAAGCGTCCGCGAAGCTTATATCAAAATGTAATTCTTGGAATATTTGAAAGAATTTTTCCATTTGACTCGAAGCTTTATCGCGGAGCTTTTGATCATTCATTCTTGAAGGGTAAGGAAGTGTGGTCTTAACGGGAGCTTTTTCGGGCTCAAGCACAACTTCTGGTTCAGATGGGTGGACAACCGGAGGTTGGACGTCTTCGGTTCTTCCGTTATTAGTAGGAAGTTCCGTGTCCTTTGTCACCTCGGTTTCACGGTTGACTACCTTGGGAGGAAGAGAAGAATTGGTAGTCGGAGCCGTGGGGCCCTCATATGAAACACCACTCCTTGTAGTGATCGCCTTAGCATCGCCCCTCGGGTTGGCGATCGTATTGCTTGGAAGAGTTCCAGAGCCCGAGGGTCGATCATTTAAAGATTTTTTCATCTCAGTCATTTCTTTAATCAAAAACCTAGTTGTTTCTTCTTGGTTTTTGTTAAATTTTTGTTGTTGTTGACTTTGAAGGAGAAGCTGTTTCAATATCTCATCCGAGGGCGATTGGTTTTGCAAAAATCCTTGATTTTGATTATTGTTAAAATTTGGCCCTCGGTTGTTTTGATTAAAACCTTGGTTGTTATTTTGAAAATTTCCCTGATTCTGATTTCCTTGGTTTTGAAAATTTCCTTGATTCGGGGCTCGGTTAAAATTTCCCTGGTTTTGATAACCTTGATTACCCCGATTTTGATTCTGGTTATTTTGAACATTACGGTTTTGCACTTGTTGATTTTGATTTTGGGTAAAACTGGGTGGTCCGAGAAAGTTGTTAGAACGGTAGCTGAGCTAATTACGGTCTCCTTGGGGTTGGTAACCGTTACCTCCCTGATTAAAGGATCTCGTAGCAGTGTAAACGTTCTCTTGAGTGTAGCTACCGGAGGCTGGGCACTCGAAATACGGATGTGGACCACCGCATGTCTCACAACTATGGTTAACAACATTGACTCTATTGTTGTTGTTTTGATTCATAGTCTGATGAATTCTTAAGATAGCCGTTGACATATCATTCATTTGTTTAGAAAGAGCGACTATCTCGGAGGTAGAAGAATCAGTGCTAGATCTTGTTGACTCATTCCTCTCGGCAGAGGAATCCCAAAAATTATGGTGGGCGGTCATGTTTTCAATAAGATCATAGCACTCTTCGGGTCGACGTTTCATAAACGTACCACCGGAAGCAGCATTAATCGTATCACGGTGTCGTAATGTCAAACCGTTATAGAAGGTATCTATAATAGTGACCAATAACATATTGTGGTTCGGACACCGATCAATCGATAACTTGTAGCGTTCCCATGCCTCAAATAAGGATTCATCGGGAAGCTGACGGAAATTGCTAATCTCATTCCTTAATTTCGTCACCATCGACGGTGGGAAATATATCGCCAAGAACTTCGTAACCATTTCATCGAAACTACGAATGGAGTTCTTGGGAAGACGATCAAACCAAGCGGTGGCATGATGCGTCAAGGAATAAGGAAAGAGATATAGACGGAGGGCGTCATCGGTGACCCCATTTTGTTTCATACTTTGGGTGACGGTTATAAATTTGTCAAGATGCTTGTTCGCATCATCACCCGGTAAGCCATGAAATTGACACGAATTTTGGACTTGTTGAATCATATGGTGCTTAAGTCCAAAATCGGCGGCTTGAATATTGACGGGGGCAATCGGGCCACCACGTCCGTGCATTGTAGGTTGGCACAACTCCTCCATCGTTCGGAGATTGGGAGCTGGCATGTGATTTTCACCACCCATCGGCGGGTGTTGATTGTTTGGGTCGTCGGCCATTTCCTCAACGGTTGAGAAATGAACACGATTGTTATGACGAATAATCCTCTCGGGATTTGAGAGTGGTGAAAGAAGAGGGTGAGAAGTAGAAGAACGGGTGTGCATACACCAAAAACAAACACAAAATCAAAAAGGAAAACCAAATTTGAAAATAAAATATTTTTGGATTTTTTTATTAAGGAAAAATTAGAATTATTATCTTTTTGGTGATCGTTGATCAACCGTACTCGTTTCTTTCAAAACTACGCGCAGCGTGGCGGAGAAGCAAAGGTCCACTCGAAGGTGATTAAAAACCCGCCTCTTTCGGTCTGCAATTTAATGTCAAGACCATCCTTAAACCCCGTGTATAGGTTGTAGCAAAGAAATAATCCGAGTAACGTTTAATTTCACGATCTCTTTTGTTGTTTACTTCGGAATGGTTTACAACGCCCTCTCGAGAGCGAGGATATATTATTTTTGGTATTTTTGAAAACACTTTAGGAAAAGTATTATATTTATTTTCTTTTTGTATTTTTTTTCTTTTTATAAAAACGAGAAACTTCCGAGGAAGGGTCTTCAAAACACGATCCAACGAACGAAATTCAAACTCTTCTCAATCCTTCCCCGGCAGCGGCGCCATTTTTTGATTTGTTATTTTTATTCCAAAGAAAACACAACGAATGCGTTTTCCCCGGGTCGTGTCCCAACGAAGGTTGAATTTGAGTTGTCGTTACGTTTGTCGAATATGTGTGGTGAATGTGTGTGAAAAGAGAGTGATGATTTGTGATTTTAATACTACGAACAATGAAATATTAAATGAAATCTACAAATTAAGCTAAGGGAACAATTAAACTAAGCACGTAATACTATGAACGAAAATCGGATTTAAAAACGAACGCGACGACTTTTAAAAATGTAAATAAAAGTGATTTGCCAAATTATAAGCCCTAAAATTATGAAAATAATTTTCCTATATTCTAAATAATAAAAGAAAATTTTGAGAAAAAGAAAAATATTTTTTTTTGACTTTTTAATAATTTTTTATGAATTAAAAACTAATTTAAACTATTTAAATGATTTAAAAATAGTAAATGAAATTGGAAAAATATGAAAATTTCCAGAAAAATCTAAAATTAAGCTAGGAAGCTAGGAAAAATAAAATCAGAACTAATCTACACCTAAATAAGCAGTTACAGATAATAAGCAGTTTCAATAAGCACTAAAAATAAGCAAATCTGATCCAGAAATTCCAAAAAGCTCAAATACCAACAAACACACTATATTAAGCTTAAAACAACTTTTGGTGGCCAAAGAAGTACTCAGGATAAGCAGATAAGCACTTAAACAGTCACAATGTTAAGACAGAAATGATGGCTAAACAGTCAACTTCATAGCCCAAATAAGCAGTTCTAATAAGCAGTGAGATTAAATATTAAGGGGGCAAAAGATACTCAGAACTACTGGCTACCCAAAAATACTTCAAGTTCCAATTTTCATCATCATTTGCTTATTGAAATCAGCCTAGAAAAAGTGCTTATTGGACTGAAAATTTGTTCAAGCTTAAAAGCAGTCCTGATGGGGGGTATTTGCAAGCTTGAAATAAGCTATCTATTAAGCTCAAAAGTAGAATCCCAGATGATGCACTAGAAGCTAGTACTACTAGCTAATCTCAGACCAAAATTCAGAATTTTAGCTTATCTAAATAAGCCACAACTAATCCCAGAACAGAAGCTAATCAAGTGCAGGTCTGCACTAAAAGGCCCTGGTGCAGCAGACAAATTTTTGGCGAAAAATACTATCAAACCTTAACCAATTCTAACCAACTTTTGGACACTTTCTTTAACACTTATAAGAAGCTTAGAAATGCCAAATTGGGGGTTCAAATAAGCTCAGCTTATGCTGAGCTTATTAGAGCAGCTTGTACTTTCAAAATTCTACCAAAAGGCCAAAAAGACTATAGTGAGCTACAATGACTTAAAACCTACTGAACTATGCTCAAAATACCTTAACTATGCTGAATTCAGTTTTGCTTATGTGCAGGTGAACAGTAATAAGCCACAAGTCCTTTTTACCAAACACCCCCTTAACTAATGATTAAGCAACTTTAAACTAGATACTACTGAAATAAACCTTGAAATTAATTAACTACTGCATAACTGACTTATCTAAATATTAAAAAGCAACTTCTAATCCTAAATAAGCACTATTAAGCAGTTTACTCTAAATAGCTATATATGAGACCAAATTGAACTTACAAGTGAATACTAAGATAGAACACAGATCTTGAACCAAAAATGAACACCCAGGCTTATCAATAAGCCAAAAACACCCAATAAGCTCTTCCTGAATCAGCTTATCCTTCAAACTGCTTATGTTGACCAAATTTGACTTTTATGTTGACTTTTTGACTTTTTGAGGTAAAAACAGTTTTGAACAAACCAAAAGCTTACTATAAGCTGCTGAGCTTATATAAGCTTGTAAACTAATGAAATTAGCTTATTGAAGCTAGGATTACAATATTTTTTTGATTTTTTGAATATTTTTGGAATTTTGGAAATGAGATGAACAAAAGATAAGATTAAAATTTGAAATAAGCCATATATGATTTTAACAAACTACTGAAACAAACAATAATCTAATCAATGAGATTATAAGCTAAATTGATACAAATAAAAAAGAGGATCAAACTACTTTCATTAATAAAAACTTGAGAATTACAAAACTGAAATTGAAATACAACTGAAATGGAAACAATTACACTACGAAAGCATTAAAATGACAAGAATAAAATTGGCAACAATTTTCTAAAAGCGTGAAAAATTGGACAAGCTTAGCTATTGAGGAGGATGTCTCTATTTATAGCCGAGCTAGGATCATTCTAGACCTGCCATGTCATCAATCCGCGTGCATTTGTGCTACTTTGAATCATTTTCGACCATCTGATCAAGCCTTGATCACTACTCCTTCATTGCTGGCCCTTGGATCAATTTCAATGAGGTGTTCGGTCCAATGAAATGCTGCCACGTATCCATTCGTGTGCTTCTCTGACATCTGACATCTTCTAGAAGCCCAATGATTGGTCAATTATACCCTTAATTGCGGTTATTTTTAGGTTGGGGTAACTAGGGTTTATCCTGGTAAAATTTGGGGAAGAACAAAAAGGCGGGTGTGTTTGTTTATTTTTTATTTTTATTTGACCGGTTTATTAATACTTTTGACTGGGTTGTTTTTGTGGATCGGGTATAAATGATGGACCGGGTAAAGGGTTTTATAAAAGTGGGCTTGGGGTATAAGTGTGTGGGCTAGTGGGTTTTGTTTGTGGATTTTGGATTTCTATTATAAATCCGGATATAGGTAAAATGGATTTAGGATTTGTGTAATAATAAGGACCATTTTTGTATTTTCAGAATTTTCAGGGACTGGTTTTGCCAATTTTCCAAATTTGATCCAAGGGTCATTCTTGACAAATGATGATTCTTTGAAGACTTGATTGACATAAAATTTCCCGGCATCGGCTGTAAATATCCTTTCCATATCTCGTGCTCATTTTTACCGGTTTTGACTTTATTTTGTCCTTTTTCCTCGATATCCGTTCCTGCACATAAACAAACACAAAAACACAAATATCTTTGGCATTTTGGTTAGTTTTTGGTCTATTTGGGTCCGGTTTTGGTCAAGAAAAGGTATGTGTTTAAGCACATACCAAAGCCATCTTTTCTAATCCTGTTTTCTCCATAAACTCAACCACATCATCTAAATCATCCTCAGCCATCTTCTTTGCTGACTCTGCATCAAGATCTATTTGAGATTGTTCTTTTGTTTCTTCATCCTCTTGAAATTTCTTAGCCACTTCAGCATCATAATCTATTTGCATCTGAGTTCTTGGCTTAACTATTTTCTTCTGATGAGGCTCTTCTTCTTCAATCAAAATCCCTTTACCCTTGTCTTTAGCAGTTTGTACTACTACTTCTGGCACCTCAGCAGTATGTATTGCTTCTTCTTCAATCTCAGCAGTACCTTCTTGATCTTGAACTTGTTCGCCCATATCTGTATCATCATTTCCACCAGCAGTACCTTCCTCATTCAATCTGCTTGTTCCTTCTTCATTCCTCCCCTGAGTTCCAGATCTCTCTTCACCTTGTTGTTACCCAGATTTCCTCATTATCCTCCCCTGTTTGGGAGAATCACCACCATCATCATCTGAATCATCTGAGTCACTATCTAAAGAATCATCATCCATCACCACTCTTGATCTTTTCCTCTTTGGTTGATCTTCCAACTTCTTTACCCTGAGAGTCAACTTTGTGTAGACATTAGCAAAATTGGTCTTGTGGCTTTTGATTTCTTCCTCCAGAGATTCTACCTTGGCAGATAACTTGGTACATAAAGCCGTCAATTCATCAAGTTTAGTACTGCCCTCATCACTTCTAGCTGTGTTACCTGCTAGGAGAGGTGAGTCATTGGGCAAGGGTATAGTTTCCACTCTAGTTAGACTAGGTGTAGACCTTCTCCTATAGGTTGTGATAATTGGGGGTGTATGGGTTATTTCTGGAACTTGAATGGGTGTGTGATGGGGATCAGTTGGGTTTACTGACCCTTCACCCTGATCAACTTGAATCATCTCTGGAAATAGTGTTATTTCTACCCCATTAAACAATCTACTTGTCATAGCCATATTTTGAAAAACTTTTGGTTGCAGGCTAGGAGTAGGAAAAATTTCTTTATGTTGTTTAAGCAAATTCTTTTTCTTATTCAAAAAGCATTGAACAAATCTTAGATACATAAGAAATTTTGTTTTACTTTTTACATTTGCAACCATACTCTAAAAGATAAATTTTGAAAAATTGAAAACCTTGTTTGTTGACAGACATATGAGAGCAATAGCAATATTGCTACTGAATTGCTCCCATGATGTTCTTTTGGGACTTAAAGAATGTAAGAGAGTATGTATTAGAAATCTCCATTGTGGGGAGAAACATCACTTTTGAAAAGTAAGTTTTTGATTGGATGTATCATACCCCATTCTGGCAAGTTCTTGCCAAATTTTAGTGTTTAGCATATTGTTGATACCATCTGAATCTTGCAACTTAAGATGTCTCCTAAGAGTAGATTCGGTAACAACAAAAGATATGCCATCCACTTTGGAGTGAATTTCTATGTCTTCCTCTTCACTAATTTTGACAATGGCAGTTTGCCAAAACTGTGTGATATAAGAGTAGGGGAAACAGTTAAAGCATACCTAATATGAGACGCGTTCAAGAAGTCCACAATCTCATAAAATTTTGGTCCATCCCCGTCCTCTTTTTTCTCAAGAAAAGCGACTTGGTTGTGAGTCTTGATAAAATCCAAATTAGCCATAATATTCTCAGTAAAAATTGATTTAACTGTGGTGAATAGTGAAATTTAGGTTAGAAAGTAGAAGATGAAAGTGAGATGAGATATTATTGAGAGAATTAGGGTTTCTATTGACCGACTTAAAGAATATGTTAACTTTTATTTTAGGATAAGATTATAATAGAATAAAAGTTAAAATATCTTGAAGAGGATCCCTTCAAAACCGTAATTTAATCAGTAAAAATCTAAATTATCTTCCAACAGCTAGTTTCTAAACAAAAAATAATTATTGACACAACAGTACCAACGGCTAGTTCAGCAGTACAAACTTTGCACTAGCAGTACAAACCATTATCAAAAAATTTCAAAGAACAGTATTATCTTATATGAATTTGAAACATTATAACTCACATATAGTTTTTAGTAAACTATCAGCTATCAACGGATTTGATATGTCTTTACCAATAGCCGTTTGCTTTGGACTAGCCAACTCTTCACTGTTAGATATGGTGAGTTGATAACCATACAATTTTTGGTAAATTGTCAACCATAAACGGATTTAATTAGTCTTTACCAGAAACCGTTTGCTCTGGACTAGTTGGTTCTTATGTGGGTTAGACATGGTGAACTAATAACCATTTGTTGTGTGCAAAGATCACACACTAAGAGCTCCAAAACACCATTTAGTCCAAAAACATAAAGCACTTGATAATTCTTTTATGCTCAGCATCCATTCCTGCAATTGTTAGTCCAAAAACAAAGAAAAAAAGTGCAAAGCACTTGTCTCACAACAACATAAGCATATGACTAACATTGCACCCAAACAAGGAATTAATTTCCTTGTGGAACCCAAGCCATCACAGACTTAGGTTTGCCTCTAACATCAACATAATTCATTCTCTTTAAAATAATTGAAGTACCATTAGGTTTGATAGGTCTCGAATCCCATGATGCTGATGCATTAACACCATTGCCCATATTTCCCTTAGCAATATGATTAAGATTACCAGTACTAACTATTGGGCTAGCAGTATGAACTGCTGGCTTTGTGGTTTGTACTCTTGGTTTCCAAACTTGTTTGTTTAACACTGCTTTGTTATTAAAGTGCCTTTTAACAGTTGTTGGTGCTGATTTAAAAGTTGTTTTTGCACCTTGACCTGTTGGTCTTGGGTAAACAGGTCTACATGGTCTAGCAGTATGAATTTCTGGTCTAGCAGTATGAACTGCTCTTGTTCCAGACCTTAAAAGAACTGATCTAGGTATCATTCTAGCATTTGTAGGGTGAATGGGAGGTCTAACTGAGTTCACCCTAGGACTTGAATACCTAGTTACCCTATTGTTGCAATAAGCTGCAAGATGGTCAAAGCTACTACATGTAAAATAAGCTTTCCTATAGCAAACAAAGTCATCACCTAGTTGGTGAGATTTGAGGTTGTTCTAACTCTTTTGGTTACCTATGGGTTTGTGATGAGGCGAAAAGTGTACCGCTTTTAAGGGGTCATTTAAGCCCGAAATCGTATTTATTTGATCAAATATTGCCCTAAATCGTTCCTTTTGTCATTTTAGGTACTTTTGAGGAGAAATCTGGAAAAGGAGGCATTTTGGACGTTTTTGGAGCATAAAAGTGAAGAAAACGGCAAAGTCTCAAAATTGTGCTGAAAGTCACCTTTGACGGCGTCAACATTAACTCCAGACGGCGTCATGCCTTGGCAAGAAAAGTTGGATGTGAAATTTACTCATGACGGGCCAGTGAGTTTGCATGAGAATTCTGACGGCGTCACGCTTTAACTAAATCAAGGGCGTCACGGCTTAAATCATAAGGGGACGGCGTCACGTTATAGGTCCGACGGCGTCAAGCCTTGATAAGCCAGAATGGATTTTTGAAGAGCTAAAGAGGGACGGCGTCAAGATGGTCATCCGGGAACCCTAAAAGCGGCGAGGTGACGGCGTCACAATGCATAAGGTGACGCCGTCAGATGTCAAAGTCTATATATAGTTTTCTAATTTTTTGTCATTAAAGGAGAGCTTAGTGTGTGGAATTTTGGGATAAAACCCTAAGACGATTTTAGCTACTTTTTCAGGGCTTTTTGCCCTGAGATCTTCCATGTTTCATTGAAAGATAAGTTATCAATTAATCATTCAATATGTCTATGTGTTGTTTGATTCTATCTTATGCTTGTCTTTTGTTTAACATGTTAGGCTAATTTTATCTTGTGTTTGCTTAGATCTAATGAAACCTAGCTATTGATTATTGGTTGTTAGTGTGTTGTTAGTTGTATTGGATGATTGTTTATCTATGTTAGGCTTAAGAAAACTGGCTAACTTCCTATTCGGTAACTTGCTTGAACGTCTTAAGAAACATGAACCAAACGCGTACTAAAGGTTTTTATGGTTGTATTTAATGCACAAGCGAATTCTAGTGATCCCATGTTAGGAGCTTCCTAGCCGGCTCGACATAGGAGTGAAGTAGGAGCTTGTAGAGTTTGGGGAAGTAAGTACGCCACCCCACGAATGGTATTAAGGAATACACCCGTCATCCACGCGACTAATACACACTAATTAACCGGTAAAAGATAGTTAGGGAGTAAGGAAATCTAAGTAAACACATTTCTCTACACATAAGTTTCTCACCACTTTTCATTTTTTGTTATTTTATTTTATTTGCATTTGTAGTAATTTGGGTTAGTTGACTAGCAACTAATTCCGCCCACTCCTTCAAAACCCGAGATTTTACTTGCTTTCATAAAATTATAAAAACATAAAAAGAATCTTCCTCAACCCTTAGACCTAATTAGAGTAGCCTTTCACACCTAACGAACACTATTCCCTGTGGAGAACGATCAATCCCCCGTACTTACCACTACACTATACTACATCGGTCAGGTACACTGCCTGGTGGGGTTGTAAGCCTCTTGAGATCCCTCGAGAGGTAAAACCTGTTGTAAGGTTGCAAAACCCACGCATCAAGTTTTTTTTGGCGCCGTTGCCGGGGAATAGTTATTGTTTAGGTTGAATTTTTATTTCTATTAGGTCTACTCACTAGATTCCTTTCTAGTGAGATTTTTATTTTTCTTTTTATTAGATTTCTTTAGTCTATCTTTTTCTTTGTGCCCTTTGTTTGTAAAACCATTTTCATTTGTCACCATGGCGGATGAAATTCCATTTAGATCATTAACAATAGAGGAACAATTACTTTACACGGATAGATTTGCTTCATGTTGTTCCAATGAATTTTTAAGTGATCTTAGATATATACAAGAGGAGATGGGTATAAAGTTTGATAGGTTTGATGAATTATGTGCATGTGTGGCTTCTATTAAACAATCATTGTTAGGATCAACTCCTTTTAATAAGACCCTTTGGAAAAATTTTGAGGAAAGCCTCCTAACCGTGAACCATAAGTTTAATGAATTAATGGGTTCGTATACATCACAACTTGAGGAAACAATTGAGGAGGATTTAGCCGAACATGAGCATATTGAGCAAAAAGACCTAGGTTTTATGATCAATGACTTTGAATCTCAAGGAACACATGATGAATCCTTTAGGCAAATTGAACATAGTAATCATGTTATCGGGGAAGATTCTTATGAATCGGACTTAGAACTTGAAATGGCTAGAGAAGGATTTGAGATACTTAGGAACATGTTTGGGTTAGATTCTACTAAAACACATGATGTGGATATAATTGATATAGAGACAAGGAAGGATGAGGTAAACCTACAAAGTACCCCACAAGTCCTACCATCATTCGAGGCATACACACCGCCCGTGACTTACCCGGAAGAAGTAGAAGGGACTATAGGAACCCCAATTGAAGTAGAACCTTTGGAAGAAACAAAACTAGAAGAAATAGGTTTGAATACTTGTAGTCATAACCTTTCTTTTAGTTCTATGGAAGTTCCTAGTTTTGATGAACCGGAGCCTAAACCAAAACCGTTACCTAATCTTCCATCCTTAGATGTGAACTTAGGAATTGAATTAGGTCCCGATCCACCCATCAAACCATGTAGTCCGGGTAATGTTAAGATTAAGGTAGTAGACTCTAGGCCTTGTAGAGAGGAAGCTAATATAGGAGTGAACCATGACCTTACATACTTACATCACCCATTCATGATAGATCACAAGAAACACTATGGGTTTAAACCGGGTTTATTAGGTCAAGATGGATTCCCAACTAGGAATCTCTCGAAGTTGATAGAAGATGATCCCTTTTTAGGAGAAAACTTTAATTCACCCATTGACCAAAGTGAACTAGGTAAGGTTATGATGAAAGGAGCATACCCCTTTGAGTATATAATTCATCCACTACTCTTTCCTCACGTGGCATACTCCTACCGAGCTGGTGTGTATCGCTACTATCACCCGCACTTAATCCTAGGTGTAGGGAAAACCTCTCCTTTATCCATTAAATAAGGGTAGAGTCAGGCTCATGACTCGAACAAAAACAAGCGCTTCTTGGGAGGCAACCCAAGCGTTATTAGCTTTATTTGCTTTGTGTGTTTATTTGTTTGTTTGTTTGTTTTTATTTGCTTCCGTATGTGTGTTTAACTTTTATTCTTATTGATTCATGTTCAAAACTAAATTGTGAAAATGCTTTATTTTGTTTTTAACTTCGTCTTAACTACATATAAAGGTATTTTGCAAAAGTTAAGTGTAAGGGAAATCTAAATTGGTTTATTAGAACACAAATGAACATGAATCGTAATAATAATAAATGAACATACATATTCGTATTTGTTTGAGTCAAATGCTTGTATCGAGTCATAATGATGTTTTGCAAGAATTCCAGGAAGTAAGGTAAAGGTTTTTCCAGAAATTTTCCGGAAACTTAAAATGAGAATTTTTGTCAGGTCATTTCTGACGGCGTCAGGGTTTATAACCTGACGGCGTCAGATTTAATTTTCAGAAATTTTTGAAAGTTTTGTTTTCATAAAAGTTTTTATTAAATCTCCAACTTATAATCTCCAGGAATCTGCAAAATTATCATTCAACAAGCATTATATCTTTATATATAGATTTATCCCGCCGATGTTATGCAGGTTTTCGTGTTTGTTTTCTCAGGTTTAACAGGTTATTTTGGACAAGGAGATGTATATGGAATCAAGCTTATGGCGATGCATTAGTCATGGAGCTTCTACATTACCTTGGAAGAAGATTTAACCGTATTATTTCATTATCCACCAAGCGAATCAGGGGAGTATTTGATTTCATTCTTTTACTTTATGCTTTTACATTTGTTATTTGAACATTGGGGACAATGTTCATCTTAAGTGTAAGGGGAGGGTAAAAGTACGATTTTAGAGAATACAATTGCGCTTGATTTTTGTTTGTTTGATGGTAGATGTGTAATAAAACTGAGAGAAATACTTGTTAAGGTAATTTTAGTGCCAAATTTAAAATTTTTTACAACATATAGGAGTGAAACTTTGATCTTAATGAGCGTCTCACGGATAGGAGTTATATGACTAGCACAAAAACCGTACCACTAAAAAATTTTCCACCCCCAAATATGTGAGGTTCGCCCCTAGAATTGGTAGGAAAAGCATTTATGCTATGATGTGTGTACCGGTAGCACTTAGATTCTAGAACTTGCGTTAGGACCATTCCGAGGCCACAAGTGAGACTACATTCGTGTAGTTAGATTTACTACATGATAAGAGGCATTAGGATTAACCCATTGTTTTACACCTGTGTTTTTGTTATAATTACTTTGGCTACATTGGTCAAGTAATTCTCCCACACCCTTTGCGTTGTACTCATTTTTAGTACACGATACCCCTAGTACACCCCTCAGAGCCTATCTTTTCGTTTCGACCTTTAAGCATTTTACTTAAAGGAAGAATTTGTTACACCCCACTAAAACGTACACCCAAATCGCCTTAGCCTACCTTGTATGCACTCATTTTTAGTGCATTATTGTTACAACATTTGTTTAAACCCAAGTTAATTATCTAATTGATTACATGGTTGCTAAGTCGAGTCATATCCTTGTACATATTGTTTTGGGATGATTGGGACTCATGGGCAAAGTACTAGTGTTATGGAGTAATGGGGAAGAACATCATTTATTACCCCCATATGTGCTAAATGTTTTAAAAGTACTCCAAGTTTTTCAATTATCTTAATTCGAGTCATTAGAATAGTTATTTGTAAAGTTATGTAAAAGTTCAAGTGTAAGGGGATGCAATGCCCCTATGATGTATCATTTTGGATGGTAGGGTAAAAGTGTATGCAAAAAAAAAAAAAAAAAAAAAAAAAAAAAAAAAAAAAAAAAAAAAAAAAAAAAAATCGAAAAAATCAAGAAAAATACAAAAAAATGAGAAAAAGAAAAGTAGAAAAAACATACGGACTACCATCCCGTTTCATTTTATGTTTATTTTATGTTTATGTTTTGTTATTTTCTTTCATTAGCTTAAGATCGAGTCTAGTCTTGGCTTAGCAACGTTGTATAGTACATGTAATTGATCAAGATCTTTAACTCGCCACCAGTAAAATATCCTTTATCCAACAAAACCGTGTTTTCCTTTTCCCTACACCTAACGTTATAACCCATTTAAAAGCCCTCTTTGATAGTTTATCTTAGGTGCTTACGCCTAGTGGAGGAGGTTTTCGATCCTTTCCCAAGCCTATGGTAATCTATTTGCTATGACAGGTAGTGAGAGATATTTTCCGTTTTCATTTATGAGATTTATTTTGATGACACTTGAGAGATGTGAGTATCTAAACACTACTTGTGAGGTGCTAGTATATAATCTCCGTGCTTATTATGATTGAAGTGGAACGATTATTTGTTGTAATTACTTTTATGTTTGCATTAAATGACCCCTAACTTGTATTTTGATTAGAATAAAAGCGCATTTGCTTGAGGACAAGCAAATCTCAAGTGTAAGGGTATTTGATGAGGCGAAAAGTGTACCGCTTTTAAGGGGTCATTTAAGCCCGAAATCGTATTTATTTGATCAAATATTGCCCTAAATCGTTCCTTTTGTCATTTTAGGTACTTTTGAGGAGAAATCTGGAAAAGGAGGCATTTTGGACGTTTTTGGAGCATAAAAGTGAAGAAAACGGCAAAGTCTCAAAATTGTGCTGAAAGTCACCTTTGACGGCGTCAACATTAACTCCAGACGGCGTCATGCCTTGGCAAGAAAAGTTGGATGTGAAATTTACTCATGACGGGCCAGTGAGTTTGCATGAGAATTCTGACGGCGTCACGCTTTAACTAAATCAAGGGCGTCACGGCTTAAATCATAAGGGGACGGCGTCACGTTATAGGTCCGACGGCGTCAAGCCTTGATAAGCCAGAATGGATTTTTGAAGAGCTAAAGAGGGACGGCGTCAAGATGGTCATCCGGGAACCCTAAAAGCGGCGAGGTGACGGCGTCACAATGCATAAGGTGACGCCGTCAGATGTCAAAGTCTATATATAGTTTTCTAATTTTTTGTCATTAAAGGAGAGCTTAGTGTGTGGAATTTTGGGATAAAACCCTAAGACGATTTTAGCTACTTTTTCAGGGCTTTTTGCCCTGAGATCTTCCATGTTTCATTGAAAGATAAGTTATCAATTAATCATTCAATATGTCTATGTGTTGTTTGATTCTATCTTATGCTTGTCTTTTGTTTAACATGTTAGGCTAATTTTATCTTGTGTTTGCTTAGATCTAATGAAACCTAGCTATTGATTATTGGTTGTTAGTGTGTTGTTAGTTGTATTGGATGATTGTTTATCTATGTTAGGCTTAAGAAAACTGGCTAACTTCCTATTCGGTAACTTGCTTGAACGTCTTAAGAAACATGAACCAAACGCGTACTAAAGGTTTTTATGGTTGTATTTAATGCACAAGCGAATTCTAGTGATCCCATGTTAGGAGCTTCCTAGCCGGCTCGACATAGGAGTGAAGTAGGAGCTTGTAGAGTTTGGGGAAGTAAGTACGCCACCCCACGAATGGTATTAAGGAATACACCCGTCATCCACGCGACTAATACACACTAATTAACCGGTAAAAGATAGTTAGGGAGTAAGGAAATCTAAGTAAACACATTTCTCTACACATAAGTTTCTCACCACTTTTCATTTTTTGTTATTTTATTTTATTTGCATTTGTAGTAATTTGGGTTAGTTGACTAGCAACTAATTCCGCCCACTCCTTCAAAACCCGAGATTTTACTTGCTTTCATAAAATTATAAAAACATAAAAAGAATCTTCCTCAACCCTTAGACCTAATTAGAGTAGCCTTTCACACCTAACGAACACTATTCCCTGTGGAGAACGATCAATCCCCCGTACTTACCACTACACTATACTACATCGGTCAGGTACACTGCCTGGTGGGGTTGTAAGCCTCTTGAGATCCCTCGAGAGGTAAAACCTGTTGTAAGGTTGCAAAACCCACGCATCAGTTTGTTTGTGGTTCTGTACATTTCAGCATACCTAACTGTTGGTCTAAATGGTTTAGCATTAGTTTTAGGCCTAAAAGTCTCAGTTTTGACCATCTTAGGTGCTTTTGTTTTCTCAACCTTAACACTATCAGGCTTAACCTTATCCTGATCACTTTCATCATCATCAGAAGTCCAATCCTCTATGGTTGGAGCATCTGAATCCCTACTTGAGGACCTATCAGAGGACACTTTGTCCTCAGAGAGTGATTTATCAGTTGCACTCTCAAAGCTTACTTCTACAGGCTTGTCTACTACCACATTCTCCTTAGGTTTTGGACCATATTCCATTTTGGGTAGTTGAAATTCCTCTAAACCTATGTGTTCTAGGTCAATGCCTGGAGGTGTAGGTATTCCTCTATAAGGAGGTGGAACAGACTTATACCCTAGGCCTGACTTAGCTTTGTTGAGGATTTGACATTCAATTATCTTACTGACACCCTTAGATGCATACTCTAATGTGTCTACACTCATTTGAATGTTTTCTTTAGCCTTTTTCAACTTTTCCAACTCATGTTTTAACACACTAATTTCATCATCTCTAAACATTAAGTCTCTTTTAAGTATAATAATATCATCAGCAAACTTAGACTCATTACCTTTATAATGAACAATTTGTTCTTATAACATAGCTAAAGCCCTTTTATGATTTGCTAAATTAAAACTGGTCTAGGTTAGCTCTATTCTTTGTTCATCATATATTTTCCTAAGAGTTTCTAGATCTTTTAATGCATTACAAGATTTAGAACACTTAGAAACTTGTACCTCAGAATCTGAGAAAGCCATAAGAGCAATCTCTGTAGATGCTTCTGCTTCCTCTTCTGCAATGTAGATCCAATTAAACCCCAAGCCATCAATGGCAACCATAGCCTTTAGCTTGAGTCTGTAATCTCCACTTCTCTGGTCTTGCTTCCAAAGCCTTTGTTCTTGCCATCTTGTTGTCTTGGCATTCTGCACTCTCTTGAATAATGACCCTTCTTATGGCAATTATAGCACTCAACTTTTGACTTGTCATACCCAGCAACATCATTTCTGTTAATGATTATCTTCTTGCCAGTCTTCTTCAAGAATCTCTTAGCTCTCATGCTGAGAAGAGAGAGTTTCCACTTGATGTCTATCTCTTCAATGTCATCTTCATCAATCTCTTGAAGGTCTCCATGAGTCAACATAATTCCATTGTGCTGAGTAGTCAGGAAAGCACAATAAGTATTCTCATCCAAGAGTCCATTAGTACTGCTTGAAGTACTAGCAGTACCAACTGCTCCAACAACTTGAACTTCTTCCTCTGGACTTGAGGTACTGGGAGTTGACACAAATGCCAAATTCCTTGAGCTTGAACTTGTTCCAGCAACCTTTTTCACATCTTGTTCCACTATCTTGAAGTTGCTATACAGATCCATCAGACTCATAGAATCTATGTCTGGCTTGTTCTTCCAGAGAACTACATGCATAACCCATTATGATGGTAGAATTCTTAAGAATTTAGAGTTGAGATCTTCCTGAGGCATCTCAATTCCAAGAATAGCAAGTTGACTCACCAGCTTCTGAAGTCTGTTGAACATATGATCTAGTGATTCATTGCTTGTAGCTGAGAAGTTCTCAAATTGTTGCTTGAGTAATGTCTTCTGAGTTTTATTGGTGGCTTCATTCCCACCATATCTGGCAACAATAGCTTCAAACAAAGTCTTGGCACACTTGAACTTACTGAAGTTCAACAATTGATCATTAGGAATGGTCATAAGCAGCATGCTTCTTGCCTTAACATCATTCTTGTACTGGGCCTTCTCTTCAGTAGTCATAGGCGTTGTCTGCACTTTTGTTTCAGTCCTACCTTCAACTACAGTTGTAGTGGTTGTAGGCTTGAATGTGTTCCCATCTTCTATGATCTCCCAGAGTGCATAGTCTTGCACCTGGAAGAATTGCTCTATTCTCAACCTCCACATATCGAATTCATTAGGCTTGAGAATTGGCAATTTTGCAGCAACATTGGTTTGGGTTGTTGTCTCCATGTCCATCTTCCTTATAGATAAAGTTCGTCTTGGATCTTCTAATTCAAAGTACCAGAACCTGGCTCTGATACCACTTGACCGGATCTTAACACACTCCTTGTGTTAGATAGATACTTTGATTTGATATTAACTAGCACGCGGAATTTACTAGTTAACACGTAGAAGATTATTTGTATGTATGATCAATGAATGGAACAGTGTTTATGTATACGAACAAGAGACAATTGTTTAACCAAAACGATTCAATATTATTATACCAATAATACGAGTACTCTTGCTAGTACTAGGGTTTACTACCTTGAATCTTCACAAAAACTGATATCGTTTTTCTATATCAAAAACCTAACATAGGACATCCTATTATAGACCAAGGATTCCTGTACAAGATAACTATAATCTATATCAATAAGGATATCTACTAAATCCTTTCTATAATTATCCTTTTACACGTTTACAAAAACATAAGCAGTACCAATGTCTATAACAGCAATACTAACTAACTTAGTACTGTTAGTGTATTCTTCAATAAATCTTCAACAATACTAACTTATAACCAACAGTACTAACCGTTAGGTTTAATTTCCAACAAAAAATATCTTAGGAACACTTTCCATATAATACACCTGTGTTCACCAATAAGGACTCATGGTGTACAAGGGTCTTAATGAGATCTTTGGATCTTGCCTTATATCATGATGGTTACGAGCTTCAAACGGTCTACAGTCATGGGGTGATCTCCAGTGACTCACTGAATCGTAGGTGCACTTCGGTGTGTCTGTGTAAGCCCTTTCGGGGGTATCCGATTCAGAACAGCCCTGGTAAAGATTAGAGAAAGTTTTCACACTATGCTATTAATGATCTCAAAATCTAAACCTGTAAGCGCTGGACGATTTATTGCTAACTGTTTTATGCAGGTACTGATGAAAGTCCATTCACCATCATCATATGTTTCAACATCTACAACGTCGATGCAAATGTACAGAAGATGTTGATCAAAGGCAAGAAGGGCCAAAAGACGATACTTCGAAGATCACAAAGCATGAAGGAACGATGAATCAAGACTATTATACATCAACACACAAAGTTAAAGACAACGAAGACGAAAGACCAAATCACTGGGAGCATCATTGAAATGACCACCCCTTAGGGGGAGATTGTTAGCAATTAATTTATAAATGCAAAGTGATGGTCATTTGTAATATTGAAACTTGTGTGTTGTATGGTTAAGTTAGTCTAACAAAGTGGGCTTTTGATAGATAATATGTAAGATTTAATGTATAAGTCTAGTCCAACACAAAAGCCCACTCCAAGCCCATCAAAGCCATTTAGGGCGTCACATTTGTGGCATAAATAACACACTCCCATCCTATTTCCTGTGTGCTTCTTTAGACAGCCAAGGTGGGAGTGTATATGCTTTAGGTTTGTATTTGTTATCTTTTTCTTTAAGCTAATCGATACACAGTTATATTTCATACGATCCACTCTTCTCATCTTGTTCTTGTTTGAGTACAAGTCGATCTATAGTTAGTTTGTGTGATAAAGTAGTGATCCTTGTTCATAACACAGTCACTCGGGAACTGACTTCAAAGTCCAGGCTGAGAAAACCCACTCAGTGCACTTGGAGGGGTCAGGACCCGGCCACAACGAAGGCAAGCCCTCTTCTGAGGAGGAAATACACAACTCTCCTCAGCACCCTGAACAACAACAATCATCTCCTCCTCCTGAGGATCAACAACCCCTCACCCTAACCAACCCAACAACATCATTATCATCATCAGGTCACTCATCTGCTCCTGCTACTCCTCAGTGGTTGCAGAAATTGTTGCTCCCTTAACACACTTAGAGTTAACTAGAAAGTTAATCTATTCGTGTTTATGACTAATACAATGTTATGATTAATTCTAACAGATAAATGAAACGTAAAAGTAAAAACACATAAGTATTTTTCAACGTTTAAATTCTTATTAGAAATGAATCAAAGAATCTATTACCCAAGTGTTTTGCGGAACAAACACTTGGGATTGAATAGACAAGGTATGGTGGTGTCTCCTATCTAAACTCAAGCTTTGCTTTGAGTGGTAACAATTCGACCCACTGAGCTATCTCAGGGATACATTACTCTTTGTAGGAGAGAAGTTGCTTTGTAAAAGTCTAAGATTTCAATGTACAAAACACACTCAACTTCTCTCCCATCTGAACCTATTTATACACAAGTATAAAGAGTAAAAGTGATTAAAAATAATACAAGTTGTTGAAGCAAGCGTGTCTGACAATTACAACAGTAATTGTCATTTCCAAGAACCAATAGGAATGGGCTAAAAGTCTTTAGGAGTGGTTGGTCTGACACTTCATGACTTTTAGCCGTCTTAGGGAAGGTTTCTTCCTGACAAGATATGATTTGATCTTATCTTAAACTCTTCCCAGATCTTCCCGCCTTTCTTTCAGGCTTTAGGTTCTTCAATACACGCCTTCATTTATTAATCACAATTGTTGTTGAGGAGACTGGGGTTCAGTGAGTTCTTGTCCAACACTCACTGAACCATCATCTTCTTCTTTGGCTTAAGTCATACTCAGGGAGTACCGCCTTCCTGAGTAGTGAATCCTTCTTCTTGAATTCACCTTAAGCATCCTGAAGATGACTCACTGAGAGACTGTTCTCTCAGTGACTTGAATTGTTCTCGGTTTAAGTTAACACTTAGTTAATTTGTGTTCAAATCTTGTTTTAACTATTCTTGGGTACTGACGGACCCAACAATCTCCCCCTATTTGAATATAAATTATTCCTAAGTGTTTTGATCAATAATGAGTGAGCTAATGACTTCTACTCATACTGAATGTACTAGAATGTAAATAAGGACACTGAAATAATAAAAACATCATCTTATTAATATCATTACAAGTCCTATCAAAACTAAGTACAAAAGGTGGTGGTGGTAGTCAGGCAGATTCATCAGTTCAACTTAATCCCAAGGGCTTCAAGCTTAGGCTTCTTTGACTGCAGTTCTTGTTGGTCAGGGTGCTCTCGGATTTTCCTTTTCAGATCTTGACAAAACCTCGCATTTTCAGGAGTTTTGAGTGGGGAGGCCATCATTAGAAAGCCAAGCATGGCTTTGATCCCTGATTGATCAATATCACTCCATCTCTGAAAGGCTTGGTCACCGAACTCATCAATGAAGAACATACCTCTTTCAGGTTGTTCAATGACCACATTATTCTTGAATGGAACACCTTCAGGGAGAGCCCTATTACAGTCAAGACCAGGAACCTTGATCTCAGGCTCAACTTCAATCTTCTTTCTCTTTCTTGAAGAAGATTGAGAAGTGGCAGGCTGTTCGGCTGAAGCGGGAAGAAGAGATGGAATACCAAGTTCCTGATGTGCTGCTGCCAATCTTTCATACCTCAGTCTTAGGGATTTTAACAGACCAGGGACCACAACATTAGATATTTTCGCTAATATTGAACCCAATTCATCCAACTCAGTGATCCCGAAGTCTGCGAATCTGAAGGGGCTATGAACCTGAAGGATTCTTTTGTTAGTACTCCTGTAGATAGTAACAATGGCAGGGTTGGAGTTTCGGTGAATCTTGATATCAAGGATGGGTTCAGGCTTCAACCTGCTTGTCATGACCCACTGATATCTCTCAATCCTGTTCTGCCTAATTTCTTCAGCCCTTTTCGCCCTTTCTTCTCTTTTCTGCCTGAGAGCAGTCAACTGAGCATTCTGAGCTTCCACAAAGCTCTTGCTACCTTCCCTTTTTGCAAGGTCTTTTGCCTTAATCCCAATCTTCTCAGCCTCTTCTCTTGCAACCTGAATTAGAGCAAGCTTGTTCTGCTTTTCATCATCAGCAGCTTTCTTCATTGCCTCCTCTTTCTCTATGTGAGCTTGAATTTCAGCATGAGTGAGAAGTTTCATCACCCCATTGATTTCATAAGGAACCCTGACTGGTTCATCAGGGTCTGGCCTTCTTCCTCTGAGGCAGGTACCAATATTGTGGGCTCAGGCTCAATGGTTGTGAGAATGCCCTTGCCTTTGTCTTGATGGGATGAAGATGAGGTGGCTTCAGGATTCTCCCCCTCAGTGTGAGAAGGAGGTTGTTCTTGTTCAGGTTGTGGAGGTTCTTCAGTGACTTTCTCCCCCTCAACTGTTGCTTGACCCATAGTGAGAGCAAGAGTTGGTTTGCTCACTGAAGTTGAGGGAGCTTGACTGTTGAAGGCCTGATAGATCTCAGTCATCATAGACTTGATGTCTGAGGTGTCCTCCTGAAGAGTTGAGACCTTAGTCTCAAGAGAAGCCTGAGAAGTCTCTAATGCAGTCATCCTTGGCCCAAGATTCCAAGTCATGGAGGAAGAAGATGATGCCAAAGAAGCCATGTGGGACTCCATAAGACCTAGGGAAGATCGGATGGAGTCCACTGAAGAGTTGAGTCCCTGAAGATTTGAGGATCTCAGCACAGTTACCAGCTCAGTCAACTGAGAAGTTTGTTGCTGGTAAGTTTCTGAAGCCTGAAGAACTTTTTTGTTTAGCTCAGGGTCATCTTTCACTGACTCTTTAATAGTGTCAACGCTATTTTGTAAGTTGGTGAGAGACTCGTTGAACAGTTTTAAATTGTAATCAAGATTCGTCAGGGAGAAGGAGATAGATGACATGTGCTCATTTTCATCATCATGATGGGCTTCCACTTATTCCTTCAAGTTTACATAATGAACAGCGGCTTCAGTGTGCTGGTCAAACATTTCTTCAGTCAGACCTTGGAAGAGAGCCTTGTTGGTCTTGAGCAGGAACTTGACCAATTGTCTCTCAGTGAGAGGAAGAGTGTTGTCATACTTAGTGAGGATGTTGTCAGTATTCGAAGAACCAGCAGCTTGAGATTCTGATTCTTCACTTGGATGTGGAGATGACTGATGTGATTGTTCAGGTTGTTCAGAGTGTTCAGATTGTACATCAGTTTCCATATCCTCACCTGCCTCAAAAATTTCCTCATCACTCTCTTCCTTGAGCTCATCATCAGACTCAAGAAGAGCCTGAAAGTCCCCCATGGACTCAATACCCAAAAATTGAACCGGCTCCTCTTCATAAGAAGACTCACCTTTGTTTTGGCCAGGTCCTGACCCCGTTGTCATAATAACTGAGTGGGTTTGCTCAGCCTGACTTTTGGGGGCAGTTCCTGAGTGAATGGATCCGCCTGAGGGGGTGATGGGTTCCATATCAGCGGGTTGTTTCTTTCCCTCTGAGTCTTTGTCCCCCTTAGCGCCTTCAACTACTGATGGGTGTTTTCCAGTAGTATCACTAGGCACTGATTGTGATGATTGATGGACCCTCTTCCCATCAGGATTGTACTGTCCTTTTGGGGATTTAGGGTCCTGAACTCCCTGAGATCCTGAGTGTGATTGCTCAGGAACGTTAGCAGGATGTGATTGTTTGTGGGTCCCCTTCCCAGTAGGATAGTGCTGTCCTACTGAGGATTTAGGACCCTTTTCTCCCTCAGGCCCTGATTGTGATTTATCAGTTCCTTCATCGGGATGTGAGAGGTTGTGGGTCCCCTTCTCAGTGGAGTAGTGCTGCCCCACCGAGGATTTAGAACCCTTTTCTCCCTCAGGAACTGATTGTGATTTGTCAGTTCCTTCATGGGGATGTGAAATGGTGAATGTTCCTGATCCCTCAGACTTGTGTATGTCAGTGGGAACATGTGGAAAGGGTTTGCCCGAGGACACTGAGGATGATTTCTCAGTGCCCTCCGTTGGCCTTTGTTTTGTGGTCAGGGGGTCTCTGTAGTGGGTGTCTCAGAGGTCTGGGCCACATTCAACCTCTTTTTAAGGTTGAGTTGGTTTTTGGCATCAGTCTCAGTGGCGAGTGGTTTGGGTCTAACCACCTTACTGGACTGACCCTTCTTTGTCTTCTTCACCTTCTTTGTAGGTGAAGGTACTGGAGAAACAGCGTTCTCCCCCTGAATAACTTCTTGCATGTAGTTAGTCAGGGCAATGGGTTGTACCTCAGTGATGCCACTAGTGAAATTGGTCTTGTGTAAGACGTCAGGTTTCATACCAAAGACGTCAGGCCTCACATAGTCAGAACCAAGAAGGTCCTGAAGCACACAGGAAATAAACCTAGGATAAGACAAGTGTTTTTGCCTAGATTTCCCTGAGAGCTTAGCAACAAGGTCACGGAAGATAATACCTCCGATATCTATTTTTCTACCCTCCAAGAGACTGAACAACATCAATTGTTGTGATGAGTTCAATTGCTCAGTGGAGGATTTATTCCCCCCAAGGACCTGAATGACGAATGTCATCAGGATCCTCCAGACTGGGTGGAACCAGGTTTTGACAATTGGAGCCTTTTCTAATAAGGCTCCAGCGGACTCCTTAGGACGTTTGGGGTCATGAGGTCCTAAGAATATCAACTCTGCTTTGACCTCTTGGTCAGTAGGATTGGGCTCAAAAGCCTCAGCAAAATCAAGGCCTGTGGCCTTGATGAAGGTGTTGTAATCCAGGGAAAGGGGTCTTGGTAGTCATGGTAGATGACTGAGGGGGTCTTGGTAAATGCCTTTGCAAGAAAACAGTTTTGAAGATATTTCATAACGTTCTTGTAGGCAGAGAACTTTTGTGGATAGGAAAAATTTCCCACCACATTGTTCTTGGTGAGGTCTACACCCTCTAATATGAATTCCACATTAGGGGCGTAAATGACAGCTTTGGAAGAAGCCATATGTGTAGGTGAGTCTGGGTTTGACATATGGTTTTTGGGTTTCTAAAGCTTATGAACACACACACAAAATTTTGAGAGTTAAAAATGGCAGAGTTTTGCTTAGTATTCTAAAAAACGTGTGTGTCTTAATTTTGTTTGGGGTATATATAGGGAAGTGAAGTGGAGGTTATTTTAGACATTAAGCGGATTTTATTTATTCAAAAAGAATTTTTGGAAACTGTTTTGAATAAAATGTTTTGGGATCCGCATTTAATGCCAACACTCCACTTTTCCCTTGTTTGGCGCAACAGTCAAGGTGAACAGTTGAGCAGTTCTGCAAAAGTGTAATTTGAAGAGATGAGTCATCACATATCTGTAATGTGATTGGAGAGGCATTTAATGCCAAGTGGGAATGTGGGGGACCAGAGGTGGAAGCCAGAAAGGCAAAAAGAACAAATATTCTTAAATTAAATATAAGTTCAGTTACCAACCTCGGACATTTACTAACTAGATACTTAGAGCATTTAAGTCAGTATTTAATGTCACTTGAGGACCCTGAATGACTTTTCATTCAGTGAACCTGATTGTCAGGAATTGGGTTTAGTCACTGATGGTTCTAGTGATCAGGAATTTGGGTCTAATTCCTGAGGTTCAAGAGTTCAGGAACTTGGGTTTAGTTCCTGAGGACCAAGAATTTAGGAACTTAGGTTTAGTTCCTGAAGTTTAGTGACCTTTCTCACTGAAGAACACATTGAGTCAGGGACTTGGGTTATCAGAATTTACACATATTTGGATGGAGTCAATCAGTGGACTGATTTTCAATATCCAACATTCCTAGTTCAGCTTTCAGTCTGGTGAAAGTTGGTTCATCCAATGGCTTGGTGAATATATCAGCAAGCTGATATTCAGTAGGAATGAAGTGTAATTCTATGTCACCATTCTTGACATGGTCCCTGATGAAATGATATCTGATATCAATGTGTTTTGTTCTCTGATGAAGAACAGGGTTATTTGAGATGGCAATTGCACTTGTGTTATCACAAAAGATGGGAACCATCTTGTACTGAATTCCATAGTCACTGAGTTGACTTTTTCATCCAGAGTACATTTACACAACAGCTTGCTGCTGCAACATATTCAGCTTCAGCTGAGGACATGGCAACTGATTGTTGCTTCTTAGCACTCCAACAGACTAGTTTTCCACCAAGAATTTGGCAAGAGCCTGAGGTGCTTTTTCTTTCCATGTTGCATCCAGCATATTCAGAATCTGAGTATCCTTTAAGATCAAGGCCTGAGCATTTTGGATAATATAATCCAAGGTTTGGAGTACCTTTCAGGTACTTGAATATTCTTTTCACAGCAGTGATATGAGTCTCTCTTGGGTCAGATTGATATCTGGCACATAAGCAGACTGAGAATTAGATATCAGGTCTTGATGCAAGTAAATACATCAGTGATCCTATCATTCCTCTAAAAAGAGTTTGATTAACTGGTTTTCCAGTAAGATCAGGACCAAGGTTGTTTGGGGGTACCATGGGAGTCTTGACTTAGGCACAGTCACTAAGCTCATACTTTTTCTGTAGGCTTTTGACATACTTCTCTTGACTGATAGAGGTTCCTTTATCAGTCTGCTTGATTTGTAGACCAAGGAAGTAAGTTAATTCTCCCATCATGCTCATTTCAAATTTCTTTGCCATTAGTTTTTCAAACTGTTTGCAAAGTTTATAATTTGTTGAGCCAAAGATGATGTCATCAACATACACTTGTACAAGTATGACATCATTATTTGTCTTGTAAATAAATAATGTGCTGTCTATCTTGCCTCTGACAAATTTGTTTTGGATTAGGAAGGCTGAAAGATTCTCATACCATGCCCTGGGAGCTTGTTTTAGTCCATAAAGGGCTTTGTTAAGCTTGCAGACATGGTCAGGAAACTCATGGCTTTCAAATCCAGGAGGTTGCTGAACATAAACTTCTTCTTTCAGTGAGCCATTTAAGAATGCACTTTTAATATCCATTTGGTACACCTTGAAGTTCATGTATGTAGCAAAAGCAAGGAAGATCCTGATGGCTTCCATCCTTGCTACTGGTGCAAATGTTTCTTCGTAGTCAATGCCTTCTTGTTGATTATAGCCTTTGGCTACAAGTCTGGCTTTATTTTTAATGACTATGCCATTTTTATCAGATTTGTTTTTAAATACCCATTTCATGCCAATGACTGAAACATCTTCAGGACATTTGACCAAGGTCATTACATTGTTTCTGTCAAATTGTTCCAGTTCATCATTCATGGCTTGAACCCAACTTGGATGTTTTAGTGCTTCCTTAACACTTTTGGGTTCAATTGTGGAAATGAAGTCCACAAATAGGCACTCATTGGCTGAGGCTGCTCTCAGTTCAGCAGCCATGCTTCTTGTGAGCATGCCTTCAGTAGGCTCACCAATTATATTGACAAGTTCTATATTCTGAGACCTAGTCCAACTGTCCTGAGGTCTTTGAAACTGATTAGAACTTGTAGAGGCCTGATGGGTAGGGTCAGGATCAGACACATGATGTTCATCAGCATCTTGAGTGTCTGAGTGGGTTGACTCATCACTGAGATTGTTTAGTACCTGAGCACTTTGTACTGACTGAATGAATTCATCAGTATTTTGTGCTTGAATAAACTCAGTGATGGTTGGGTAAGGAAGGTTGTGGGGAATGATGTAATAGGAGATGTCAGCATTTGCATGGTACTGAGTGGAAGGACCATTATCAGCATGATCTTCATCAGGAGGGTATCTTGATGATTCATCAATACCTATCTCTTCCACTGAGTTGTTAGAGACACTGATTGCATCAGTGCTCTCATCAAAGGTAACATGAAATGTTTCCTCAGCATGCTGTCTCCTAGTGTTGAACACCCTGAAGGCTTTTAAGACTAGGGAGTATCCTAGGAAGTATCCATCATCAGCTTTGGCATCAAATTTTCCTAAGTGATCCTTGTTATTATGAATAAACACAGGACACCCAAAGACATGAAAGTAGCTGATGTCAGGGATTCTTCCCTTGAATAATTCATAAGGAGTTTTGCTATGTCTCTTGACAATGATGGATCTGTTTTGCGTGTAACAGGCAGTCTTTACTGCTTCAGTCCAAAAGTGTTTAGAAAGGACTGATCCGTTTAGCATTGTCCTAGCTACTTCAATGAGTGTTCTATTTTTCCTTTCAGCCACCCCATTTTGTTCAGGTGTGTAGGGTGAGGAAATTTTTTGTGAAATGCCTTTCTCATCACAGAAACATTCAAGTTCATAATTTTTGAACTCTGTTCCATTGTCAGTCCTAATTGTTTGACTTTGATGCCATTCTGATTTTCAATGTTCCTGACAAAGGACATAATTGTTTCAGCTGCCTGACTCTTTTTGATCAGGAAGTATACCCAAGTGTATCTTGAGTACTCATCCACAATGACCAGAGTATACTTCTCATGTTTAATAGATCTAGGACTAATTGGTCCAAATAGATCCATATGAAGAAGATGTAGGCAATTCCTGATGGAAAAGTTGGTTTTGGTTTTAAAGGATGCTCTGTGATGTTTACCTTTTTCACAAGCTGAGCATGGTTTGTCCTTTGAAAACACAAGAGATGGTAAGCCAAGGACCTTGTTTTGTTTTACAAGGTTGTTTATGTTTTTGAAGTTCAGGTGGGAGAGTCTCTTATGCCAAAGCCAGTTGAGAGTATCAGTGGCCTTGGTAAAGAGACAAGTTCCATTCTGAGTCAGACTGGACATGTCTAACACATAAACATCATGTCTTCTTGGTGCAATAAGGACAACTTCCTTATTCGCATTGAAGATGATTCCTTGTTTATCATCAAACTGAACTATGTATTTTGCATCACATAGTTGACTGACACTTATCAAATTGTATTTTAGACCATTTACATAAGCTATCCTAGTAAAGACTATACCATTGCAGTTTACTGAACCATAACCTTCAGTGAGACATGATGAGTTATCAGCAAATATCACTTTGGGTCCTGATTCATCCACATACTTGTGCAGATACTCCTTCACACCAGTCATGCTCCTTGAACATCCACTATCAAGATGCCAAACAGGATCCCTGGCATGTTTCTGCACAAATGGTAAATTGGGTCAGTGGTGGAGTGGACTGAGCTACCACATATTATGCATTTGATTGCTGATGTAGACTCAGTGGACTGAGAGGCTGACTTTGTCATACCTCTACTGGCCTGAATGGCCTTACCACGTCCTGAGGTGTTATGAGTGGAACTTCCACTATTTTCACAACAATTGTCAATTTGACAATCCTTAGGATGGTGGTCATTGAACCCACAGTAAGGGCAAGGTGCAAAAGGCTTTGCCTTTTGTTTCTGTTTCTGTTTAGAATCAGAAGGATAGTTTAAAGACTGAGCTTTAAGACTTGCCATGTTTGATGTGACTGAATGTGTTTTGTGATCAGAGGTCCTGTGATCATCCTTTTTGCAAACCATGCAATAAAGAATTCTATAGCAATCATCAGTGATATGATTGGTATAGTTACACAATTCACATCTTTTCAGGGGTTTTGTGGGTTTGGGTTTTGAGGAAGATGGTTTTTGTTCCTTCTTGGATTGAGAAGGTTTCTCAAAAGATGCAATCTTCTCTCCCAGCTTCCTGACCATTTCAGCCAACTGATCAAATTTTGAATCAGGGCTTTGGGTTGTTACTTCAGAAGGGACTGAAGTTGATGAGTCATCAGTATTTACTGAGACTTCAAGAGTTGGTCTCTTCAGGATGGTTGTTTCCTTTCGTGATCTCACCTTTGGAAAGTGTGGTGAGAAGACCATTGGTGGGAGGCCTAAGTTTGGTGCAGCACCTTGAAGGGTATTCAGTGGAGGAAGTGGTGGATACGATTCTGATTCATACTCATTCACAGACTCAGTATTACTGAGTTGTTTAGTGAGTTCAAGCTTACTGAGTTGTTCAGTAAGTCCAAGCATATTTTTCAAAGCCTGACTTTCAGGAAGCAAGATCTTTCCAGTCTCAAAGTTTGGTAACTTACTGACTGGGTTGTCCCTGACAATCCAGTCATTTGACTTGGGAAGCATCTCTTGCTCAAAAGATATGCCAGCTGGAACAAAGGTCAGTTCACTGGGATTTACATAGGGGTTAACCATGTGATGGTCAATTCCTATAGTTTTCCTAGGGATTAAACCCACAGTATCAAAGACCTTGGGGTTCTTTTTGGTCCAGCCTTGGATGACAACTTTTTCTTTGTTAAGTTCAGTTTGTAGGGCTTGGTTTTGTTTCAAAATTTCAGTGTTCTGAATTTGTAGAGTTATTGTTTCTAATTTGGCTTGCTTTAGTACAAGCAATTCATCTCTACATTTATTCAATTCTGACACTATGTTGTTATATTTTGAACACATGTTAAGCCTTTTTCCTCAACAAATTTAAGATCTACACAAATATAATTCATGTAAGACTGCCAATCAGAATCATCATCCATAGAAAGTAAAGTGTTTACCTTCTTCATGGTGATGTTTACCCATTCTCCATTCCTTGCATGGCTTTTCCCAACAGCCACCTGATCACCTTCAGAGAGTGTCATCAGTGCACTCACTCTAATTTCCTCATCTGAGGAGACCTCTTCATCATCCCAGTCATAAGCTTCAGCTACTAAAACCTTATTCTTTGCCTGAACAGGTTTGGGTGTTTGAGCAGCCTGAGACATAGATGGATTAGTTTCAAGAATTGAAAGTTTGGCCTTGGCTTTCCTATATTTTGCTTCAAAGTCTTTTTGACCCTTGTTTTGAAATTGTTGGGTCGACTGAAACATTCTAGGTTGAAACTTTCTAGTTTCTGAGGAACTATTTCCTGAAAATTTGTAAGAGGGTTCTAGGTTGTTTTAGAATAACAGTCCCTAGCAAAATGACCCTTTTTACCACAATTAAAGCATTCAGTGGTTTCATTTGCTTTTCCTTTTGAAAAATTGGACTGGTTTCTTTTGATGAAACGTTTTGAACTAGCAAGGAGTGCCCTCTCTTGGAATTCCAAGTTTAGATCTTTTAGGTACTCATCACTAGTTCTTTCATCAATTTCATCCTCAGACTCCTCTTGAAAGTCCTGCACAACACCATTAGTATAAAAAGCAGTTGATATGGGTGTGGAGGTTAAGGCCTTTTTGGACTCAAGAGCTTTTGAGTCAGGATATCTCCTTGAGATCAAGTTGTCCTCATAAGACAAATTTCCATAGATTTTAGGGAGCTCAAGGGTCTGAATGTGATTAGCATTCCTCAGGCCTTGTGAGAAGTTTAGCCACTTCTCAGGGAGACTGTTGACAAAGCCAACATTTGTCTCATGCTTAGATAATACTACACCATCATTTGATAGTTCGTTTATCAAAGTCTTGTATCTGGTATAAGTCTGAGAGAGACTTTCAGAGTCTTTTGCACTGAAAGTATTATACTCAAGTTTCAGGTCCATGACCCTGTTTTCCTTGGTATCTGAGGGGCCCTCAAAGCTATTAACCAAGTCATCCCAAGTTTGCTTGGCTGTTAAACAGTTGATGACTGATTCCATTATATCGTCAGGAAGACAAGATATAAGGTTGCTTTTAAGGCGCTGGTCTTGATTGACCACCCTCCTTTCATCAATGGTCCATTGTGCTTCAGGCTTGTTTAGCCCTGCAGCAGTCTTAGGGACAAATGGGCCATCCCTGATACAGGTGATATAGTAAGGTTCCATACCAGTTAAATAGCAAATCATACGTTTTTTCCATTTGCTAAATTTTCCAGCTTCTAGTCTGGGTGCAACAGTAGAATAGCTGCCACCCTTTTTATCGACCAGCTGGGGTACATTAATATCAGTCATAGTAGGATCTTGGTTTTAAAAACCTTGAACACTCTAGGTTAGTTTTGAAAGATTTTATAAACCAGAGGCTCTGATACCACTTGTTGCTCCCTTAACACACTTAGAGTTAACTAGAAAGTTAATCTATTCGTGTTTATGACTAATACAATGTTATGATTAATTCTAACAGATAAATGAAACGTAAAAGTAAAAACACATAAGTATTTTTCAACGTTTAAATTCTTATTAGAAATGAATCAAAGAATCTATTACCCAAGTGTTTTGCGGAACAAACACTTGGGATTGAATAGACAAGGTATGGTGGTGTCTCATATCTAAACTCAAGCTTTGCTTTGAGTGGTAACAATTCGACCCACTGAGCTATCTCAGGGATATGTTACTCTTTGTAGGAGAGAAGTTTCTTTGTAAAAGTCTAAGCTTTCAATGTACAAAACACACTCAACTTCTCTCCCATCTGAACCTATTTATACACAAGTATAAAGAGTAAAAGTGATTAAAAATAATACAAGTTGTTGAAGCAAGCGTGTCTGACAATTACAACAGTAATTGTCATTTCCAAGAACCAATAGGAATGGGCTAAAAGTCTTTAGGAGTGGTTGGTCTGACACTCCATGACTTTTAGCCGTCTTAGGGAAGGTTTCTTCCTGACAAGATAAGATTTGATCTTATCTTAAACTCTTCCCAGATCTTCCCGCCTTTCTTTCAGGCTTTAGGTTCTTCAGTACATGCCTTCATTTATTAATCACAATTGTTGTTGAGGAGACTGGGGTTCAGTGAGTTTTTGTCCAACACTCACTGAACCATCATCTTCTTCTTTGGCTTAAGTCATACTCAGGGAGTACCGCCTTCCTGAGTAGTGAATCATTATTCTTGAATTCGCCTTAAGCATCCTGAAGATGACTCACTGAGAGACTGTTCTCTCAGTGACTTGAATTGTTCTCGGTTTAAGTTAACACTTAGTTAATTTGTGTTCAAATCTTGTTTTATGTATTCTTGGGTACTGACGGACCCAACAGAAATATGATAGTGTTCTTCCACTTACTGAAAGGCAGCTGGTAATGTTTCTCCGCAAAGCCAACCATGCACTCTTTCGTGAGATTACTAAAGAGCAATGGGATCAACATACTGAAGCAGCAGCCAACTATGCTGACTTCAGGGCTACTGTTGAAGAATCTCAGGGCAAAGTGCTTCAGGTCGCCAAACTTACTGACAAACAACTCGGTGACCTGAGGGAATCTCTTGATTGTATGGGAACTGAACAAGACAAGTAGCTAACCAATATACTGAAGGCTCTTAATCATATTCAGGAAGAACTCGGAAATGATCCCACCCTGATCACAAAGCTGAAAGAGTACATGGATACTCAGAAGACTACCTCCACCAACATTACTGAGCTTCTCAAGCTTCTTCAGGGGGTGGATCTCAAAACCATAAGGTCTCAGCAAGATTCTCTTCATTAGTCAGTCGCTGATTCCAAGGAGTACCTGAACAAAATATCCTCAGCCTTTGATCAGCTCTTAACAAAACATAATGAGCTGATCACCCACTATACCACCAAGGTCACTGAATTCACCACCACTTAGAATGCCATGGCCGAAGAAATGACCACACTGAAGAATGAGACCTCTGAAATGAAGAAAATGGTCTCCAACATCCTATCTATTCTTCAGGCCTCTCCGATTACCCCAACTCTTCAGTCAACAGGTGCATACACTGAAGTTCCATCACCTGTTGAGGGGGAGAAATTTGATGATCGTACTCCTAAACCTTCATCCTCAGGACTTGTTATTGCTACAATCCCTGTACAACCTGAAGCCACAGCAACAGAAGTGCCTGAGACTTCCACCAGTCAACCCCCTCCCACTGACAAAGGGAAGGGAATCATGGTGACTGAAGATCCTCCTCAACTGCAATTGGTTCCGGCATCTACTAAAAGGCGACCAGACCCGGATGCACCATTTATGGTTGAATTGGATGGTGGAAAGACCTTCTTTGGGACTCCAGCGGAAGTGGCCGTAGTCTTGCATGAAAATGATATAAGAAGGGCCAAAGAAAAAGGCAAGCAAATCAATAGACCTATAATTGCTGAAGTTGCCAAGGAGGTAATAAAAGAGACTGATCAGGATATCAGGGGGGAAGAATTCCCCAAACTTCAGGCCGACCGCATCAGGGAACACAATGAGCAGGTCAGGCTTAAAGATGAAAGGAGGAAGAAAACCTATGAGAGGTACATGTGGCACATGACAAAGACCAAGGGTGAAGGCACAATCACTGACATGACCATTCACGTCACCAACTCAATAAGCGTTACGGTTCACAGGGGACCAAGAAAGTATGAGGTAAATAAACCCTTCAGATTCTCAGAATATAGGTTAAGGGAATTGGACATGATGATGCCCATCCTGAGGAAGAAGCATGGCAAGATCGTTCCCAGCCTTCTCAAGACCCTGAACTCTAAATATGAGGAACTGGAAAAAGTGGCTAAGAGTTTAGGAATAGATCATGAGAAGGCGCTTGCTTCTCAGGGACTGTCAATCCCTGAACCTACTCAGAAGACCGGGAGGAAAAGAAAAGCTGTAGGTTAGGAGCCTGAACAATTCATAGCTGCTCTTCACTGCAACATGATTCCTCCTCAGGGAGTCGAGTTTGTTCCCAACCTGGTCATCAAGGAGCCTGAGTATGGTATATTCTTTGTCAATGAGTTCAACCAACCGGCATTTCAACGATTCAGTGATATCAAGCTTGTGGAAACGACAACTCTCTTAGCATAAAAGCTAATGGCACTTCTAGTGAAGGGTCCTGAAAATGAAGAGTTTATCAAGCTGTTGGATAGGATGATGAAAGAGCGACTTGACAAAGGAGTGTTAGTGTCGAAGAGAGCTAAACTGGAACTCTTGGGTATCTTGGAAGGAGAACAAGAACCCTGAGTGTTATGTTAGATGTTAGGACTTTGTAAATGACATAAATAAAATGATGGCCCATGTTTTTGTTATATAAGTGTCCTTAATAGCTTTCTAGTATATTCAGTATGAGAAGAAGCCCATTTTGCTCATTCATAATTGATCAAAACACTTAGGCATAATTTATATCCTAATAGGGGGGGGGGATTGTTGGGTCCGTCAGTACCCAAGGATCCTGAAAACAGGATTTGAATACAAATTAGCCAAGTGTTAATCAACCTTAAACACTCTCAAGTCACTGAGTGAACAGTCACTCAGTGAGTTACCTTCAAGATGCTTAGGACGAGTCTAAGAAGAAAGATTCACCGTTCAGTGAGGCGGAACTCCCTGAGTGTCACTTAAGCCAAAGAAGAAGGTAATGGGTTCAGTGAGTATTGGACAAGAACTCACTGAACCCCCAGTCTCCTCAACAACAATAAATGATTGGAGACTGAAGATTGAAGCCCTAGACTGAAGAATCAGAAGTCTGAAAGAAAGGCGGGATTAGGCGGGAAGAGTTTGATAAAGATAAGGAGTAGTATTATCAGGCCAGAAACGAACCTTCCCTAAAACGGCTTAAAGTCAAGAAGTGTCATTGCTGACACTCGAAGACTTTGTTTCCATTGGTTCTTGGAAATGACAAATACTGTTGTAGTTATCAGACGGGCTAGGTTATTCTTTTTGTATTTTTTAATCATTGGTGCTCTTTTATACTTGTGTATAAATAGGAACAGATAGGAGAAAAGTGGGTAAAGTTTTGTGCATTAAAAGCTTAGACTTTCACAAAACCAGTTTTCTCTTACAAAGAGTAACCAAGTCCCTGAGATAGCTCAGTGGGTCGATATTGTTACCACTTAAGAATATCTTGAGTTTAGATAGGAGACAAACCATAGCTTATCTATTCAATCCCAAGTGTTTTTCCGCAAATACTTGGGTAATAGATTCTTTGATTGATTTCTAATAAGAATTTAAACGTTGAAAAAACTTGTGTTTTTATACTTACGTTTTACTTATCAGTGTTAATTAATCAATACATTAATCTCAGTCATAAACACAATTAGTTTAACTTTGTAGTCACTTCTAAGTGTGTAAAGGGAACAACATGTACAAATGACAGAGTTTGGAGGAAGAATAGAAACGTAACACAAGTTACGTGTGTGTGTGGACTACTATATAACACTTCGATTTTTGACGACTTCGAGTGTTCTTCTATTGCACTTGAGATAGAGGATGACGAGATCACTTATAAACCCATATCAAAAAGTTATAGTGATCAAAGAAGGAGGAAGAAAGAACAGAATATTTTTGTGCAAAGAGGGTTGATTTTTATGAAGAAACATAGCAGTATTTATAGGCACTAGGAGGAGCGGAGGACGGTCCCTTAAAGTTGGACGGTCCTTTATATATAAGGGACCATCTGCACATTTACGGGACCGTCACCTAAGACGCTCCTATTTTTGTTCTGATGTGGTGAAAGTTTATCTGGTGAAAAACTTATCTGGTTTAGGGGGGGAGGAAATAGTTGTTGGAAGATTTGAAATTCAAATTTATTTTCTTTAATAAAACATTTCTTTTTTATTACAAAAATACTTTTGTAAAAATGTTTTGTCACATAAAAATTTGAAGTTTAGGTAAAAGAAATTCTTTGATCACTTAACTAAGTTGGTATGGTGTTTGTTCATACCTGAAGTGATGTAGACTTGAGCCGTCGAGAAATGTTGATGCGTGCATGCATTGATGATTTGTGTAAACGAGTAAGTTGTGCACTTTACGTTATGTATTACAAGTTACATGTTTATCATCATTAAAACATGAAGACACTGTATACATTAAACGTCGTAACGTTTGCACTAACAAAAACATTAATACATTCGTATAGATGTAGAATATGAATTTTAGTGTTTGTTTGTGTGTGGTCGGTCGTAGCATTTTCCCCCGCGAGAAGATGAAGTAAATTATACTAGCTCTTAGTAGTACACTATGCCGTTGGGTCCCTCCTAAGAACCTATATATTTCAACTTATTTACTATGTGTTAACCGCAATTATCAATTTTTGAGTTTGCTCGTTACCTTTAAAGGAGAAGTTGGACATGTCTCCGCCAAAAACTTGCGTTGAATTTTTCCTGCTAGGGTGTGCAAGGTCAGCAAGATTTTTGTTGTTTAGTGACTTTTGACGGGGACAAAAGTGTCCTCGCCAAAAGTTGGTCGCCCGTCCTAACTTTTGTTAAGTGTTGTATTAGTTTTTGAAAGTAAGTTCTGTAACATTCACAGAAAAGTTGTTGTCACGCAAGTCTAAGACCATGTGTAATGGGGCGCTGAACTCCTCAAAAAACCCACTTCCGCGCCCCTACCACGCCCCTGAACCACTACCTACAGGCGCTGAACCTCCAAAAAACCGTTGGGGCGTTTTTCCTTCCACGCCCGCGCCCTTTCTTCATTAAAAAAAATCTAGCCATTCAAAAACTAAAAGGATCAAACATAAAGTACTATTTCTGTGAGTATTGCTTAAAAAATAAAAATAGTTTAAGAAACAAATATAACTAACCTTTGATGTTTTCCGGTGACCAGAGACACGGCGGCGAGTGGGGTTTAAGGTGGGTGGCTGTGAAGGTAATAGGGTTTAAAATGAGGTTTTCAAGAATATGTATATGTTGGTATTGTTGATATAAATAATGACTAAAAATATTATTAATACTTCTTGATATCTCTATGTTTTGATAATCACAAAATATAAACTCATTAAACAAAAACTTATTAAATAAACAAGTATTTAGTTGTAAATATTCATTTCTACAACTTAATCGCTCAAGGTATGAATAAACAAATGCCTAATGCATTATATGATCAAAGGAAAATTTTCTTAATCACTAGATTTTTTTATAAAATGTCACAATCATTTTATATCTTTTACAAAATCATTTTTGGAAATTAAAGAAAAATGTTTAATCTATTATAAATTTATGAATTCAAATTTTCAACCAAAAATGGTAAAAATGTTTCAGAAAAACCTTCCCCACAAAAAGACAAAGCTGAGCAACGTTCAGATTGGGCGGCCCCCTTAATTTACTAGGCGGCCCCCTTAATTATTAAGGGGACCGCCCCGCTCCTCCAGCTGTCAATTTTTGCCTATAAATATTGGACTAATCCTGAACTTTTTCCTCACCTTTTGCACCCCAAACCTTCTGTTCTAAATCTCTCCTTATCTTTCTAAATCCTTTGATCATATATTCTTAAGCATTGGTTTCTAAGTGATCCAAGCTTCTACCATCCAAGTGCAAAAGAAGAATACTCCTTCAACAACTAGAGAAGAAGTATTGCAACTTAGTATCATCTTGCTACCTAAGTTGTTTGTGTAATCATTCATTCATTTGTGTATAAGTTGTGTATATTTGTTAGATAGGTGTGAACATAATTGTTTAGGTTAGATTAGTGTGGTAGTGGTGAAGTTGTGAAGAAGTTAAGGTGTGTAAGTAGTGAAGGTTAAGGAAGTAGAAGAGTATATAAGTAGTGCTAGGTTGTGAAGTAGTTGTGAAGCCGTTGTGAAGTAGTTGTGAAGCCGTTGTGAAAAAGTTGTGAAGCCGTAGTGAAGAAGTTGTGAAAGTCGTGAAGAGTCGTAAAGAAGTTGTGATTAAAGTTGTGAGATTGGTTCTAGCTACGAGTAGAACTCGACATTTAGCTTTGTGTCGTAAAATTGGTGTAAGAGAAAGTTGTGTAAGGTTTTCTCCGCCATAAGGGAGCTTGTTGACATAGTGAAGAAAACTCTCGAGTTAGGTGCTCGAGGAGTGGAGTAGGGCAAGGAAGGTGTCCTTGTAGCCGAACCACTATAAATCCTTTATCTCGCGGTTCGATCTTTCCATCTCTATCTTTCATTTCATTTCATTACTTTACTTGCATTGTTTATTTAGATTTACTTATATTTGTTCATATTGTTCAAGAGTTGAGTTCACATAAATTCGAATATAAGTTTTTAAAAGTAAACAAAGTTTTCATAATAAAATTAAAAAGACGTAAAACTATTCAACCCCCCCCCCCTTCTAGTTTTCCACAATTGGTATTAAGAGCCACGTCAAACATGATTTTTAAAATAAACTGTATTTTATAACTTGAAACGATCTATGGAATCCGAAAAATATTTAGAAGGGCAATCTATGCAAAGACCACCACTATTTGAAAGTGATGGTTTTCTTTATTGGAAAAATAGATTCGAAACTTATGTGAAATCAAAAGATCTTGATCTTTGGCATATTATTACTCATGGTGATTTTCCCCCTATTCAAAATAATCTTTAACTAAAAGAATGAAATTGTACCTTTTGAAAAACAAAATGATGATTTGAAAAAGAAACTAGCAAAAAATAATGAAGCTAAAATTGGTAATTTATAATGCATTACCACGCAAAGAATATGAAACGAATTTTTATGTGTCAAACCGCAAAAAAAATTTGGGAATCTTTATTAATCACTCACCAAGGTAATAGTCAAGTCAAAGACAACAAAATGATCTTCTTGTTCAACAATATGAACAATTTACAATTCCTGAAGAGGAATCTATTGATAATGCATTTGCTAAATTTAACACTATTATCACAAGTTTAAAAGCACTTGATGAGACTTTTTCTAGCAAAAATTGTGTAAGGAAATTTCTTAGGGCATTACATCCAAAATGGCGCGCGAAGGTCACGGCTATTGAAGAATCGAAGAACTTGATGACGTTATCGCTTGATGAACTTATCGGCAACTTGAAGGTCCATGAAGAAATTATAAAGAGAGACTCGGAAACGGTCAAGAGCAAGAAAGATCAAATCAAGTCTCTTGCGCTAAAAGCCAAAAAGGAAATTAGTGATGATGACGATTCAAGTGACGATAGTGAAGACGAAGAATATGCAATGGCCGTAAGAGAGTTCAAGAAATTTTTCAAGAGACGAGGAAGATTCACAAGACAACCACGAGATGAAAGAAGATCGCTTCAAAGAAATAGGAATGATAACTACGGGAAAAGAAAGTGCTTTAGATGTGGAAGCCCAAACCATCTCATTGGCGAATGTCCAAAGCCACCGGGTTATGATTACCAAAGCGCCTTTGTTAGTGGAGCATGGAGTGATAGCGACAAAGACGAAGCGGACAAAGCAAACGACGAAAAATGTCTTATGGCAAAGACATCAAATGAGGTACTTTCCGAAACCGAATACTTTAGTGACAAAAATCAATCATTAGACGAAAAAGACCTAGATAATGAATATAATAGGTTATGCAAATTAGGTCAAAAAGTCATGGCTAAAAATAAATCACTAAAACATATTAATAATCGATTAGAAAATGAAGTACTCGAATTAAAAATTAATCTACAACATTTAGAAAAAGGAAAAGAAGTTTTTATAGAATGTAAAACATGTCTAGAGGTCAAAAATGAAAACAAAAAACTTAAAGATGAAATTTCCAAACTTGACAAGTTTAAAAATAGTAGTAACTCACTTAAGAAAATAATAAGTGTTCAAGGAACTTCGGGAGATAAAACCGGTCTAGGATTCAACTTAAATAATGTTTCAACTAGTGAAAATAAAAATGCAAAATTTGAATGTCAATCTAGTAAACAAAAACCATTAGAGTCAAAACCTAAGTATATACTTATAAAAGATAGAAAAATACCTATTGCGAGTGATGAGGAAGTAAAAAGTTTTTATAAACCATCATTAAAAGCCGAAACCGGATTTTCTAAACCGAAATTAAGATCTAAAACTTCACCTCCAAATAGACCAAGTAATCCTCATCCTCGGTCTAAAACCCCTCAACCTAGAAGAAATCAAGGTAGACAAAAATTTCCTAATAATAATAATCACCCAATGTGGAACTATTCAAATCTACCAAGTTTCAATTCTTGGGAATACTTCCACCATATATGCATCCTAGTCAATTGCAAACCATGTTTGGTTCAAACAACTTTGACCAATTAGACAATGGGGACCAAGTGGCTAAATTGTCAACTCATCAGGAAATTCGGAATCTCATCAATGATTGGCTTCTATTAGTCAATATATTATTTTGAAGTGCTTGAAGAATAGTTGTTGAAGACCAAAAGGTACGACTCTCTTTCATGCTCATTGTTATAATATATGCTTAGATTAATGACTAGTTATTTCATGCCTATTTAGCTCATAATGCCTAGTTATATATATACACATAATAGCTTATATGAATCTACTTATAACCTAGAATCACTTGTTCTTTTTCCTTTGGCCCTCTTAAGCTATAACATTTAAAATGGAAATCTTCTATGTCCACTATTAGAAAACTCATGGTGATGAAGTGAAATGAGTTAAGTGGATTAATCATTAACATAGAAGTAAGATTAGATTTCTCGCGTTAGAAAACTATGGATGAAACAAGCTCTCGTAGACTATGGCATCAAGTTAGATAAGTGTACGACAACAAAGGAGCTATAGATGTTAGGTTATACCCCAGTTAACACTCTCGCATCAAACATATAGAATTTCGTCATCACTTCCTTATGACCATAGGATTTGTAGAAAAGGGTAGCATGTGACAATAGCCTTAACCAATTCCCTTGAGCATGAGATCTCTAACAACCATTTTTTAAAATCTAGGATTAATGGTATTTGTTGTCAAAAATCCAGTATCTTTAAAAATATACAGAAACTTCACATTTTGGAAAAATGATTTTTTTTGAACTATTTCACTTTTCTATTAACATGTTTTACTATCTCATTTTTCTTCTTAATCTATGTCCATAATTCTGTTTCGATCAAAGTCAAAGATTGGGAATTCTTTTTCTTACCCATTCTTTATAAACACATTTTGAAATAAAACCCAATCTATTTTATTCAAATAACTTTCACATCTACATAAAAACTCACTTTCAAACATTGTTGAATAATGCTAAAAATATTTCTTTAAATCATGCATGGTGATCTCATATTTGTCATCTATATTTATGTACATGACATTTATAAGTGAACTAAGTCAAATCAAGCGGACCATGGTTTGTCTATTAAGATTTTGTTTGTAACAAGTCTAGAAGTCCATGCTATCTTAAGTTTCCATTTATTGCACATAGGCACACATTAGGATCCATCAAATAGTTCATTAATCTTACTACTTACATATAATTAAGAAAATACTTGGTGTAGTTTATTGCTTCCTAGTCCATATATATTACTTGCTTGATGAGTATATTTACATGCTAGATGAAATTACTTGTTTGCTTAATCTCTTTAATTAACATGTTTTGCATAAATATCTATTACATGCTTAATTGCCTCAAAGAGTTGGACTTGCTTGAAACTAAACCAAAAAACACAACCCTTTCTACAATTTTCTGCCAAAAACCCATTTCCAGTAATCTGGGAACCAACAGATGGGCGGCCCCCTTAAATCATAAGGCGGCCCGCTTAATATTTAAGGGGACCGGCCTCCATTTAAGGGGACCGACCATCTGATGGTCGAAGGTGCTGTTTCCTTTTCTACTCTTTAGCCCATTTGATCCTAAACTTTCCAAAATTCACAAACATATCTTATTCCAATCCATCCAACAAATTTTATCCATTCCTTAGTCCCGTCAATCCTACACTATAAACACTCCCATTCCTCATAATCTTCCATCATCTCATCACGCCATCTCTCATCAAACCAAAGCCAAAAACTCAAGGTTAGCAAGGATGATCGAAAAACCCGTTTGGAGAAGAAAACCTAACCCCCGAAACAAGTCCATCTCAACAAATGATGTGGCTAAACAAACAACACCTCCACCCACATTTGTTCCCAACTATAATCCCAATCCTCAAGCTCATTCCAATGAACCCTTTCACAAAACTCATCATAATAACCAGCCATCCATCTTTACTCCCAAAAATACACCTTCATCTCATCCATATGATTCATATGAAGAGCATGATCAATCCCAAAAAAAAATAATCCCAATCTCATTCATAACACCTCACATCTTATTCAACCTACCAATGCACCATCCAAAACACTCACCACTCTTGGAATATCCCCTTCATCCATATCTCCATCCTCATCCACTCATGATTACCCAAGTTCACAAATGTCTCCACCACCAAGAGTATCACCACCACCTCCTACCAAATCACATGTTACTTCTATGTTGTATATCCAAACATCCATCCAAAATAACAACCACACTCCACCATCATCACCTTCTTCCAAACACTTGAAGTTCATTGAAGAACTTAAAGAAGCCCATGAGCTTTGTGCTCTTCTTTCCTTACACTTTGCTCAACGCAAGATTGGATCAACTCCCTTCTAGCCCTCCTTCATCACAAAATAACCTCAACCTCCACCTTCGTTCCAAACTACACATCTCAACCTCAAACTAATCTCAATGAAACCTTTCAAAACCCTCATCATATTGGTCAAACATCCAAGTTTACTTCCAACTATACACTCCAATTTCATCCACTTCCACCAAATGACCAAATCCACATTCCCACGAAAAAGGAAAAGTTTCGTGAAGAGATAAACCAAATCCGTGACCTCATTGCTATGCACCTTGCACAACGCAACAAGGACCAACCTCCACCCTCCATCCTCACCCTACTCAAATTGCTTACCTCACCCCCACAACTTGAATCAAGTCGATAATCATGTCAACTATTGTCCTTGTTGTGTCCTTCTCCAAAAACAAATCATTGCCTTAAATAAACATTTCACTTGGATTGAGTATCCTCTTACTATATCTCATCCAACACCTCCACTAGCACAACACTCTAACCCTCAATCAACCGATTCCGCTCCAAACTCCTCACCTCCAAACTCTCCACCTCCAAAAATATACCTCTATTAATCAAACATCCTTACCCTCACTCAACCACTTCCACTCCAAACTCTCTACCATCAACCATCTAAGCACACTATATGCTTATGTTTTATGTTTTTCAAATAAAATAATTCAAGCTTTTGTGTTGCAAGCAAGTCCAATGGCTCTCTTTGGCAAATTAGGACCTTTTTACTTGTTGTATGTTTTAAACATAATAAATGTCTCACATACTCATTTTGAATTAATGAATGTCTTGCTATGTGTTTTTAATATTTGTTTGACATGATTGTTGTTTTTATATTCCATATTTTGCTGTGTATGCTTGTGCTTCTAATATTTTTCTTGCAAGTATTCCATATCTCGATTTCTTGATGCCCTCAAACGAGGGGGAGCACACATCAAGGGGGAGTTCTCGTTCCGACAAATTTTGTATCTAAAACTTGTCGGCATAACCTTTTTGATTCTACAAAAAGGGGGAGAAGTGAATATAAACTCACTAAATACTTGTCCAAAAATAATGTTTTGGATTTAATGAGTTTAAGTTTTGTAATCATCAAAAAGGGGGAGATTGTTGATATAAATAATGCCTAAAAACATTATTAATACTTCTTGATATCTCTATGTTTTGATAATCACAAAATGTAAACTCATTAAACATAAACTTATTAAATAAACAAGTATTTAGTTGTAAATATTCATTTCTACAACTTAATCACTCAAGGTATGAATAAACAAATGCCTAATGCATTATATGATCAAAGAAACATTTTCTTAATCACTATATTTTTTATAAAATGTCACAAACATTTTATATCTTTTACAAAATCATTTTTGGAAATTAAAGAAAAATGTTTAATCTATTATAAATTTATGAATTCAAATTTTCAACCAAAAATGGCAAAAATGTTCCAGAAAAACCTTCCCCACAAAAAGACAAAGCTGAGCAACGTTCAGATTGGGCGGCCCCCTTAATTTACTAGGCGGCCCCCTTAATTATTAAGGGGACCGCCCCGCTCCTCCAGCTGTCAATTTTTGCCTATAAATACTGGACTAATCCTGGACTTTTTCCTCACCTTTTGCACCCCAAACCTTCTATTCTAAATCTCTCCTTTTTTTCTAAATCCTTTGATCATATATTCTTAAGCATTGGTTTCTAAGTGATCCAAGCTTCTACCATCCAAGTGCAAAAGAAGAATACTCCTTCAACAACTAGAGAAGAAGTATTGCAACTTAGTATCATCTTGCTACCTAAGTTGTTTGTGTAATCATTCATTCATTTGTGTATAAGTTGTGTATATTTGTTAGATAGGTGTGAACATAATTGTTTAGGCTAGATTAGTGTGGTAGTGGTGAAGTTGTGAAGAAGTTAAGGTGTGTAAGTAGTGAAGGTGTAAGGAAGTAGAAGAGTATATAAGTAGTGCTAGGTTGTGAAGTAGTTGTGAAGCCGTTGTGAAGTAGTTGTGAAGCCGTTGTGAAGCCGTTGTGAAAAAGTTGTGAAGCCGTAGTGAAGAAGTTGTGAAGAAGTCGTGAAGAAGTTGTGATTAAAGTTGTGAGATTGGTTCTAGCTACGATTAGAACTCAACATTTAGCTTTGTGTCATAAAATTGGTGTAAGCGAAAGTTGTGTAAGGTTTTCTCCGCCATAAGGGAGCTTGTTGACATAGTGAAGAAAACTCTCGAGTTAAGTGCTCGAGGAGTGGAGTAGGGCAAGGAAGGTGTCCTTGTAGCCGAACCACTATAAATCCTTTGTCTCGCGGTTCGATCTTTTCATCTCTATCTTTCATTTCATTTCATTACTTTACTTGCATTGTTTATTTAGATTTACTTATATTTGTTCATATTGTTCAAGAGTTGAGTTACATAATGTTAGACTTAAAGTTTTGTCATATGTGGGAATTGCAATAGCATTTAAAGTACAAGGACTAGTTTATTCATATTGCTAAGTTAGAACTTGTAGCTTGTAATAAATACCCTCCTATGTCAATACTAGGAGGGTTGGAGATTCATTAATACAAAAGAGGTGTGTGTGTTTTCTCTAGCTTCTCTCTAGAAAAACATACACACCTCGACAGTTAAATAAACCGAATATCATGTTTAATCTTTAGTTCGTGTTTATGGTGTTTCCCCCACCTCCATGTCGTGGATCTTGGTCATATCAATTGGTATCAAGAGCTAACCGGGTGGCTAACGTGGTGTGTTTGAGGTAAAATCTGTGATTCGTGGTGTGTTTTTAATTTTTGTGTTCGTTTTTTTTGTTCCAAAAAATACCCACTGCTGCGTTTTTTGATCTTCAAAAACGTGGCTGTTTGTGTTTTTTGTTCAAATCGTACACATGTTGAAGATCAAAGGTTGTGTTTGTTTTGTGATATATCGACTTGGGCTGTGAATGTTCACTAGTTCTTCACTCAAATCTTGCTTAAAGGAAGAATAGACTTTGGTTTGTTCTTGGTTCATTGATCGAACATCACTAACAAATTTTGTAAAAGATTTGTTATTGATTATTTTAGTGAAGATAGTGCATTATTGAAGTGTGTAAATGTGAGTAAAAATTGGCAGAAGATTGGCAGACAAGCATGGGAGTAGCATGGGTAGTAGCTAAAAGTCAAAAAGTTAGTGAAAGTGGGTGAGAATCTGCGAATTATCGCAATTCACTTGAGCAGACGTTTCATCGCATTTCAGCTACCACTCCTTCTAGTTTTCCACATGTATGAAAGTTTGTAACTCTACATGTTTGATCCTTTTAGTTTTAGAAAGTTTATATTCTCTCTACAAAAAAAATATCGAGGTCTTGTAGCAATACTCATCGAAATTGTACTTTATGTTTAGCATCCTTTTAGTCAATAATGAAATTGTCTTTTTTTTATATTATTTAGTTTTATTTATTAGTTTTAGTGTTTAAAAAAAATAAAAAAAGAAAAGAAAATGGGTGCTACATGTCACATCATGTCTCATCTACCATTACACCACTTTTTATTCCAAGCCCTATGATGGCCCACAATGCCACATGTCAAACCATGACCCATCCTTCTTACACTATCATTATACATGGTCTAATGATAACATTAGACATTTTAGACTTATCAATCATTTGTTGTATTAAATCTTATCAAAACAATGAATTACAATTATTTAGTGTCGAGTTAAAAGTATTACATTATCGAGTTAAAAGTATGACATTATTGATAACGACATTTTAGACTGTAGGTTTTTTAATATGTTGAAAATGTGATAGGTATTTGGTGTTATTTAGTACACTATTTACGGGGATGATTCAAGGACATGTGAGACAAACGCATATACAAACATGTGAACTTACATATAGAGATTTTAGGAAGTTAAGGATATATATGCATGTGCAATTTTTTTTTTTTTTTTTTTTTTTTTTTTTTTTTTTACCGGTGGAATATTATTAAAAATAGCTAGCAAGAAAGCTAGACAAAAAGTTACATAGAGATTGCATTTAGACTAAGAGTAGTGGGGAGGGAGTGAGTTGGGGCAAATTCCAACATGTGGCGGAACTAGATAATGAAAGTTTTTTAAAAAATTGGAGTAGTGGGTTGGGGCGTTAAAGCTTGTGTGATAATTTACTTTTTTTATTTATTTAACATCTTTGTATTTTTACTTTTGACACTTTAAAAATACACAAACAAACGTTAAAGCTTTAAAAATTGAAAAAAAAATAAAAAAAAAAAAAGCTGGCGTTAAAGATAAGATTTACCACTGTTAACGCCAGAGAATTCAATGTTAACATTCAATTTTTACCACTTTCAACGTTAACGTTCAACTTCTTTTGGCGTTAAAGTTTACTTTGACCAACGTTAACGCCAAATTTTACCTATAAATACAACACATTTTTACCTTTAACGCCACAATCTTAACCCTAAAAATTAACTTTGCCGTCAACGATCTCACAAACACTCAAAAAAAAAAAGTGGCTAGCCCTAGCTAATCACGAGTAGCATGGCAAGAACATGAAGAAATGGCTTTGGTCAACTCTTACTTGACCGTCTCCGACATTCGGGCGGAGACAAATGACAGAAGTAAGGATTTTTGGATAAGGGTGAAAAGCGATTTTCACATCTCGCTTGGTAGGGAGCGGGAGTACCGGAACATGGACAAGATCACGTCCAAGTGGCATGCACTTCGGGCGGACATGTTCGAGTTTGAACGGTGTTACCGTGAGTGTACCAACGAGCTGGACGACGAGGATGACCAGCTGAATGACGCGATCAAGCTGTGAAAGGAGAGACACGGCGGGGTCGCGTTCAAGCACCTCTCCAGCTGGGCAATCGCGAAGAACCATGTGGGAACTAATATATTTAATTTTTAGGTTGTTTTTTATTTTGTTTTTTTTTTTTTTTAAATTTTTTTTTAATGGAATGTATGTTTTTTTTTTAATGGAATGGTTTTTAGTTTTTTTTGGTGTTAACGTAGCGTTTTTTATTTTTTATTGAAACATTAACGTGAATAAAATTAAAACACAAAAAGTAAATAAAAGTTAATAAATTAGATTTAAAAATAATAAAATTAAATAAAAAAAATGCACAAACAAGCTTCAACGCCCGTTGTTCAATCAACGCTCGTTGTTTTTTATTGCATTCAACGGGCTTCAACGCCCTATAGGGGTGGACCAACGGGCGTTGAAAAGGCAACTAAGCCCACTTCAACGCCCCACTACTCTTGGTCTTAGCGGGTCATTTAACCATGCTACCCAATTAACATCAAACTTCCTACACCTATAATTTACCCAAAGGAAAGTATGAGAAACAATGTTGTCGAAAATCATTCCTTTAAGAGGCTTCTTCAATGAGAATAAGGTCTCATTCCTACGTCCAAATATGCCACTCACATGGAGAAGAAAGAAGCTTCCAAAACTCTAGCTGTTGAAGGCTGTTGAAGTTAAGGCTGTTAAATCACGTCTCCCTTGTGTATAGTAGGGTACGCACGTACTTTTATTTACATTTTTTTAAACAACACTTATATGAATAATTTCATAATGACAATACAAATAACCATGTGTCATTAATCTTTAGTACTGTAGTTAGTATTAAAAAACATCACAGTCACCAAGAGTCCATGGTAAAAAGGGTTAAAAAAATATATATATACAGTATAAAAAAGGGAATCAAGGTCTCACATATAGAGATGAACAGACCGTGGGGGCGGGTGTTTGGTTTGCATTAATGACTTTGCTTGTCCTTTTATTAACATCCTCTTCCTTTATATGTCCCTCATTCTTCATTATTTTCTCACACACAATACTACTCTTTCTCAATTATTGATCATAGATGTAGAGAACAATGATTTTTGTAGGAAGTTCTTTCTTTTGAGGGGAATGTTGTCTGGCTCGAAGCCACCCGTATTTCTCTTGATACATCACCAAGCAACGGATTCATCTTCCTTGATCGATCATATCCGTTACTTGGTGATTAAATATTAGTTTTAATATAATCTAGATTGTAAAAAATGGGTGTCGTCGGACCAGGCTTCATTCCCCTCAATTGTCCTTCCTTTTATAGATCTTTCTAAATCTGCCCACTTTGCCTAGCTCACCAGCAGGATTTAATCTTTTTAGGTGAGTTAATCTTTCTAATTTAAATTTTGAAAGTATAAATTTAGCTAGCTAACTTATAATTTTTGTTTGAAGTATGCTTTTATGTCATTTGTTGTAAATATTGTACATATATGATGCACACGGAATATTTTTGCTGGTTCACAAAAATACAAATTATCTCTCCTAGATGAAGATTTGTGTAATGATTATTATGGGTTAGTTTGAGCTTTCTCTGAATCTGTTAAATCCCCAGAAACAGGATATTACTAGAAAGGTTCTTTAATCATTGTACTACTCTAAATAATCACTATATAGCACTCTCTTCATAAAGCGAACAATTATTTTAGTACATCCTAAAATGACAAAATGTTTTTCTTTTTCGTGTATTGATTATATTTTGTCAGTCTTTTTAACCCTGATTTTGGTATGTCTGTTTATCATCATCTACTTTTTTAGCATTGATGCTATATTTGACTTTTAACACCACACCTCTCTCATCATTACCTCATTATTGTCACAATAATATTTTCATCATTTTTCAGTCTAGGGTTTTAGTGTTGCATGATATATGCTAGTCCAATGCTTATTTGATCTCCGATTTTTTTCTTTTTCGGATTGTTTTCTTTCTGTTTTGCATATGCTGTTGTCATGGGTGATTAGGGTGTCTAACTATTATGGCTGATTAACATGAACCCTAGAATTTTACAAAATAGTATAGTACTTGATTGATTTGATGTCATGAATGATAATTTGTCATCACTATTTATCGACAGTACTTAAAAGGGCTCAGATCTAAGATTGCCTACTTTGTTACCAATTATTTAGTTGTTCTATACTTCTATGTGGTTAATAGTAGTATTTATGGTAGAGGCGCAAACATGCATTATTAATATTAAGTTTTTTAATTAGTGATACAAAACGTGGCTTAAAAACTTCATTGGCAGTTGGTTTTTGTATAGCTAGAGTTTCATCAATGGAAGAAACATATTGTATATACTGTAGTAGATACAGAAGAAGATTTCATGAGAATCTGAGTTGTCTTGATGCATACATTATTATATTGAATTTGAGTTGTCTTGATGTATATGAGTTGTCTTGATACATAATTCAAGAGAATTTGAGTTGTTTTGTAAACATTTACTGTCAGCAGTTTTTAAGGTTCGAATACAGTTTTACTTTTAATAATAACTTTCATGTTAATTTGAATTCTCTTGAAGTATTAAGGGGCTGAGATGTGGGAGTCACCCGCATCCATTGTACTTAAACGTTTTTTGAAGTACTAAATTTACGAGAAACCCTTTATACAAATAAAAAAAAAACAAAAAAAAAAGTCTTGAAGCATTATTTAAAGTGTGGTGTTATCCGAATCCCCTCATATTATTTGCATCCATCTAATGTAACAAAAAATATTAGTTTTTCTAGTTTTGTACTTTTTTCCCCCCAATTTTCTTCTAAATCTTTTATGTCCAGGGTGTTGGAGATCAGAAAGTTGCCTCAATCAATTATTTAGAAGCTACTTTTTAAAGCCTAAAAAGCACTTTGTGATTGTAGCATCAATGCAAAGAAGGGTAATATCATACTATTTTTCTTGCTGAGTAGTACACAATCACATAACTGATGAAGCAAGCTATTAGTATTTCTATTAAACAATTTCGTCATGTGGTAATGTGGTATCTCCTGATTTTTCACTGAAAAATGTTGCAATGTTGAAAAAGACAAGACTCGAGGCTTGAAAAAATAGATTCACAAAGTTTTATACTTTTATATGTATCCTCTTTACTAAAGTAAGTTTATCCCATAATGGACTTTCACCGTTCATTGGTTGATTCAGCAATATATTTTCTTTGTTCGCGTTCACCCATGTGCCATGAACCGTGAAATTCCATTATTGAAAAGAGGATACAACTGTTAATGTACTATGTCATTCTTGATTACACTATAAACACACTACCTTATGAAATAATATGGGGACATGATAAGTGTAATATTAAAGCGTATTTTTGTGTTAAATACCATAAAGGGTTCTGTGTAGTTTTTTTTTTTTTTTTTTTTTTTTTTTTTTTTTTTTTTTTTTTTTTAATTTTATTTTTTGTGTTAGTTTGGTTGTACGGCGAATGGTGCAAAAAGTACATACTAAACCGATTTTAGTCCTTTTGTAGAATGCATACAATTTATTTTATGTTGTGCACCATGACTATTTACTTTTCATACATCTATTCAGTGTTTAATAATTATATTATTATATGACTTCAAATCTAACATATTATTTACTCACACATTCTCAACAATCAATCATTTATCTGTTAAATGTCTTTACATAATATATTATATATTGATTTTACGGTTTTTTGTTTAATCCCGTGAATTAACGGGTTATTGAACTAGTTAATTATAAGAGAATGAAATTGATTATCAGTGTATATATTGAATGAAATGTACTAATTTACCAGTTAGTTATTTGTTTGTTACAATGAAGATTTGCACTTTCTATTGGTTATAAGCTTTAGCTATAGCCAGATTACAAAGCATTCGGAAAAAAAGATATATCTTCTACCATATCTTTCTACTTAAAGTTTTTGAATATTTGGAATATACTAATTTTTCTCTATATTTAAACTCTTGATTTTGGCACACGTGAGGATCTTTTATTTAGGAGAATAAATATATACCGGACGATTACCCGTGTATAGCAACTAGATTTTATAACAGTGTATAATTATAATAATATTTTGGTTAAGTACTTTGTGTAACGTTTTTTGTAACAAAAATATCACTATAACTATCTGCGCTATAAGATACCATTTTTATGCACTGATAATCGTCTAGTTTTGTTGTGTGTTTTTTAAACTAACATTTAAAAGGTCTCTCACTGTTTTGGTGCCTTTTTTTAAAAGGGATTGTCTAACGGGTGCTCTCAAGTCAATGTTTAACGTTATTATGAAAGGAAACTTTGAGTTTATTAAATTAAAATTAGATTTAATTATGATAATTTACGAGTTTAATTAACGTGTATTAAATTCAATTTCTTATTTAAAGGGAAAGTTGGTAATTTTTTTTTTTTTTTTTTTTTTATAATAATAATAATAATAATAATAATAATATTATTATTATTATTATTATTATTATATTATTTTTTATTTTGTTTTATTTTTAAATCATATTCTTTTATCGATGTTCAAATCTATAAGCTAATACAACATTTTAAAGACGTGGGACATGTTAATTTCTCTGTAAGCACTTGATTTTTAAATTAATCATATTCTTTTATCGATGTTCAATGAAATGGTGTTGCCTCACTGTACGTGATATTTAAGAAGCTCTTTTTTTGGTGGAAATCACCTCCTCTAATAATACTAATTATATGTTCTTTGATCGATGACTATTTGAATCCGAGCAACAAACACAAGTAAAGATCCGTGATACAAATTCTTTTGAAAAAATTATTAGGATGTGGAACTCATAAACCTAGATGGTTTATCATCTTTTTTTCCCCTCTTTTCTTAACTAAAGATGTAGTTTATCATCTTTTTTTCAATCATCTCCCGAAATCAAAATTTACAAAACCAAAAAATGTAGTTTGTATCTTTCTCTTTTTCAACACCAAAAACCATAAATAAAAAATTGCTCAAATCCACTTTCAAAAGAATTTCATAACTTTTCTGTATCAATAGTGCCCACAACGTGTTTGACAAAATGACACAAAGAGATTTTCATAACTTTTACTAAAAACACAAAAAGTTTCCTTTCATAATAACGTTAATTAAACTCGGAAGTTACCATAATTAAATATGTGCACCATAATTAAACTGGTAAGTTACCATAATTTAAACTCGTAACGTTAATTAAAATCAGGTTCAAAACACAAAAAGTTTCTGTACCATTTACTTTGAGTTTATTGCCCGGATGGTGAAGTGGGCAATAAAGGAATTGTTCGGTTAATTTCTCATCTCAAGAGGTTACACCTTCCGACCGATGAACGTAAATGTATCCTACGTGAGGCTATTTCTATGGACCATGGATTATTTATGGCATTGGAGGAAACTTTGAAGGCATTTGACCAATGGTTGTGTGGGGAATGTATGACTTTACATGCTGTGAGTCGTGCTTGTCATCACCCGGATGGTCTCGTCCGCTTTTCCAAAGGGTCCGATGACATGAATGGATACATTGTTGGCATTTCAAAGCCGTCTAATAAGGAGCCTGAGACAAAAGTAACTACGGGGTTGGTTTTGGATGCTGATCTTCTCGATCGTGTTTTTAAAGTGCCTATCACCACTGTCAAATCTATCCCTTATGCTTTTCGGCTCGCCTTATCTCAGGCGTTGAAAACAGTTCTTTACAAGGTGGTTGCTCAGCCCGACTCTGTCAATGCTTGGGTTAGGTTGTTACTTTTTTCACATTGTACGTTGTAAGTGTGTAGGCCTAAGAATAGACAAGAACGTAGATCCGGGAATAGAAAATCCATGCAACAAAGTTCTATCTTGAAGTCTCTGGCTAAATGGGGGAAAGATGAGGGTATTACAACGTTAGTTAAACTTATGTTAGACGGTTCTGGGTTGGGGTTTCTCCTCACTGTAACACCCCAACCCGGCAAGGGTAGAAGTATTACGCAAATGGTGACATATCAAAGGCAAGCATAACATACGACTTACATAATATAAATGGTTTACAATATTACAAAGGAAATATGCCAAATCTACGTAGTCATACATAAATGAATACTAAAACTAAGGTATCGCCTTCAAAAGCTAATCTCTCATCCCAAAGCAAACCCAAGCTCCTGGCTTCCTACTAAAACCTGCCGCAGGAAAAGAAATGCGGCTGAGCTTAAAAAGCCCAGTGAACAGATATATAATAAACGGGAACCAAAATCAAATGGAACTGAATAGACATATCATAATGAATGAGATATAAGAAAAGAAAATAAAGAGTAAAGGTTTAGGACAGTCATCCACCACGAGCCCATAACTCAAAGTCATAATCTCAAAGTCAACATCTCAAAATCATAGTCTCACAATCAGAGGGGATACCTCTCAGGCAACCAGATAATATGAGGGGTGTCCTCATGTATCAAAGGGGTGGAGTAGCTAGCTCCCAGAAATGTGAAAGGCGTGTATTGCACACAGCACCAGTCACCTCAAAGTCATACTCAAAGTCATAGTTAAATCCACTAAACATACATGCCTAGGATTGCAATCCATACGCCCCCACTCAAAGTCAATCTCAAAATCATAATCTCAAAGTCATCATGGCCATATCATAATATAAAAGGGGACGGCGTGAGAAATCACTCCCCCACACAGGAGTCATGCCAGTGGTGCATCACAGACATGGCCAGGTTACCTTCCTGGCTAGGAAACAAAAAGGTGGCTCGGGTATCAAACTAAGAGTCATATCTCAAGGTCATCTCAAAGTCATATATCAGAAATGTATCTCAACGTCATATCAAAGCATATCTCAAGGTCATGTCAAAAGTGAATCTCAAAGTCATATGAAAAGTTCATATCAAAAGGTTCATAGCAAAAGGGTCAAAGTATCAGATGGTCAAATTTTCAAAAGGTTTAATATCAAAAGTACTTTTCAAAAGGTTTTCTCTTAAGGTTCATTTAAAACAATGCTTCAAAATAGTTTTCATAAATGGTCTTTCAAATAGTTTTCATAAAACGAACTTCAAAAATTGTTTTCTTAAATCCAATATATCATGCTTGAAAAACCCTTTCAAAATACTTTACTTAAAACATTTCCATCTCATATCAATAAGGTCTTCATATCATAGGTCCAAAATCAGAGATCAAGGTCGAAGCAAAGGTGTCATAGCAAAAGATCGTAACTGAGTATCAATCAGATATTTAACAGATCGGAAAAGAATCATAGGAAACCTTACAGAGAAGGTCAGAATATCTGTACCTTATTCCAAAGCAAAGCACAAACCAAAAGAATAAGATGCAAAGGATCATGTCCTCTCCTTCTTCACACCTAGAGGGGTAGAAAAGAATTACAACCCTTTCCATTTTAAGTATTACAGATGATCGTATTCATAGTTTAGGATTCATAATGTCTTTTACAAAGTTTTAGTGTTCATATAGTAGTTTTCATAATTTAGGGTTCATTTGGTAATTAGCATAAGTTTAGGGTATAATATGAAAATATCATCAAGTTACAGATTTTACAAGTCATGACCTTTGGTTTTAGCCAAATATCCATTTACACCCTTTAGGTTACACAATAAACACATCACACCCTTTAGTTTACAATTTTTACCCTTTTATAACTTCGCACAGTTTTATATACGAAATTGTTAGGTTTTCTATAAATCATAAACCATACAAAAACTCAGTAATAAAATACCCAAAAATTTCCAGAGATGTCCACATGTCTTAAGTATTTTATCAAATTTTTCCAGATTTTATTATGTAGTATAGGTACGTATTAAAATTCACTTAAACTAACTCGTCCAGATTTCTGAGAAGTTTTACTATACGAAAAGTTATCAATTAGGAACCCTTTAAGAAAAATTCATAAAAATCTATAAAAATTCCAGGAAGTAGTATACATCTTATAGATTACCCAGTTCAAAGGAAACATCCTAATTCGTTATGGTTAGAAAATGATAAATGAAAAACCCGGACTGTTTTCCAGGCTTTACAAATCCGATCAGACATGTGATTTCCCAAAAATCAAAAAGTAGCCTTCCCGGCCTCTAAAAATTACAAACTAAATTTTCCCAGGTAGCCAATTCAATGAACTTAGTTTTAGACTCCCGAAACATGAAAATATACGTTCGTATGACCAAGTTACAGCCGGTTAAAATCGGTTAAAGATTCACCTCAGAAGCAGTTTTTATATAACATGAAATCACTTAGGGTTTTATTCATCCAAATCATTAGTTTTTCACTCCAAACGAATTTGGTTGAGTCCATAACATATTTAGGTCATTCTATATCAGTTCATAACATATTTAAATCGAATTAAACACCATATAAACAGCCCTTCGATTCACATAATCAGTTTTTAAGATTTTTAGGGTTTTCATGATTTCATGTGATTAGTTTTTGATTCATAATTCGAATAGAACACATATAGGCGAAAGAATGATGGAACAAGTGATACTATACCCTTGTAGAACACGAAGAACACGAACTCAATGGATCAAAACACCACACGAAAGCCCCTTTCTTCCTCTCCTCTCTTGATCGATCGACCATGGATCAAAACAAAGGGAATTAAGGTTTTTGTTGTTACAAATCAATTCACAAGGACTTAAGACATTGAAGACATGTTACCTTAAGATGAATAACACAACAATGGAGCAAAATCAACCTTCCTTTGCCTCTCCAAATTCTCGACAGCAGCAGTTTCAAAGGACAGCAGGTTTGTTTTTGGTGTTTAGGGTTTCCTTTTGGTTGTTTGTGAAGACCGGTGTTAATAAGGAGTATGGGCTGCTGAAATAGTGTTGGGTCGTGGGTTTGGAGTAGGGAAAAGAGGATTGGATCGGCCTATAAGCCCAAACACACAACACATATGCCAAGTTTCATTTTCTTCCTCGTTTTATAAACACGACTTACACGTAACAAATTTTTTAGAACAACATAATTATAACTTGTTGGGTTTTTGGTTCAAATGACTAAGTAACGCTTATAAATATTATTGTTAGCTTGTAAAATTATTTTATGGTGCCTCATAATCATTCCATGTCATAATTGTTTCGTTTTCATATGTTTTGCGAATTATTTGTAAGTTATATATGTTTTATTTAAATTTTCAAATTCTGAGGGCATTTTGGTCTTTTAATACGTTTTAGATTTTCGGGTTTTACAACTCTTCCCCTCTAACGAAAAAAATTTCGTCCTCGAAATTTGCAAGGAAATCAGAAATGAACGGATCGAAACAAAATAGTGACATACCAGACCAGAATACAAAATGCGGATAACTAGCTTGTATCGATTCCTCGGTTTCCCAGGTAGCTTCCCGCTCTGGGTGGTTCTTCCAAAGAATCTTTACGAACGGAGATGAAACGAAACAGAAGACACAACGGACATCGAACGGAAACGTAAAAAGACTTGTTTCTCTTGACTCTTCATTGCCGATCCAAAAGTAACTTCAGTTCCCAGAATTGACATATCATACGAAATTCAGATTGCAAGAATCATATCCCAACATGACAGAGGATTATCATATTCTCTCAGAAGAGATACTGGAATACGTAGGACTTTGATGGACATGCCGTCCATAGAATTCGATTAAGCAAATCAGATGAGATCGTACATAATACAGATTGTTGATGATATCAAATGGCATAAACTTATAGCAGAACTTAAGATTCTTATCGGAATAACAAGGGTCAGTAACCGCGTATCGAGAATCCAACGTATCAATCGCATAACGGCGAAACAGATTAAGCGTATAGGTGGAACGAACCTAAATCTTACAAATGCGAAATTTCTCACATCTCTAATCAAAATTCTAAGGTTTCTAAAGTACTCCTCGAAATATCCTATGAACACAATGAGGGTACGTCATATGACGTAAGTATTATCACGTTCGCGAACCGTCATAATACCAGCATCATATGAGTATACCATCATGATGGTCATACTTTATCTCAAGTCGCAAACAAACCACTTATCTTAACCACCTATCAGTCTTTCTACCTCCTAAGGTTGGTCCAAATCAAACATCACTACGGATTCTACATCGGAGGAATTTGAACGTATAAATAGCGTAACGGAATGTGTATACCTTAAAATGAAACTCGTCGTCGAAACGTTAGGTCTTCCACAATTCATCATCTTTCTCATAACGAAACCATCATCCAAACAAATGCATAACGAACACAGAACGAAATTTCTAATAGGGTAAGGCTCATTCAAAAGATCCTATCGAAAAGTAACGGAAACTTAAGTGGTCTTAAGAGGAGATGAATTACGTCTTCAATATCTTCATCCTTTACAAAATCAAATCTTCCAAACGTTTACTACAAAATTTCATCCATTCAATTTTATGATCTCGAATCTTTTCAAATTCAAAGTAGTCTCTCTCTTGTCACTTCATACGATCATAGGTTGAAAAAGGAAATCATAAACTTGAGTCTGGTTCCTCAAGTCTTCGACACTTCTTCTGTACACTTCGGTGTGGTAGCGTGAATCTCCGACGTGATCACCGTGCATACCTCCATTTGCGAGTCTGCTTCAGCTCTCAATTCATCTTAGTACAACTAAAATGACTTAGAGAAACAAGGTTGCGTGTCTCCTACAGGTCTTCTAGCATGATTCAAAATTCACCAACTCAAACTGCTGTGGACTTCCTGGTTTATGTGCTGAAAGCTCATCTTCTACGGTCTGGTCGTCTTGATGCCCAACTGAAATCTCCACGTGCTGCTTGAAGTATAATCGAGTCTCATCTCAGTCTGTCTTCTCCTCACCTGCTTCTCTCTTGGTAATGCATGTCACGAACCTCTTCTACACAGCTTCTACAAGTTTTCTAACTCTGACAATGGTCTTCAGTCTTGGTCCTTTTCGTGGAAGCTCTTTTGTCATCGGATACCTGGTGGTGTTGTCTGCTACAATCTCTGATCGTCAAGTAAATCTATTCTCCTAGAACAAAGGGTCGGTTCACTTCATACTAAAAATGGTCAACGTGTCCCTCGTTCGTCTCTGAGCACAAACATACTGTCATACTATGACAATTGTTCGAATACTTGCGAAAACAAGAGTCTTCTAGCCAATACAATTGACATCATTCAAAACTCATAGTGGTCACACGGGTACGAAAGTAACTTCAGGAAATATTCTTAGGGAAAAACTTCATATCACAAATCTTTCTCTTCACAAATCAAATTGTAAGGCTTCGAGGAACTTAAACTCAACTAATCGACTTCCTTCTCAGATGTTCTTGTGGTTACTTCTTCCGTCTTTCAAACTCAAATGAGGTCGTCTGCTACAGAGTTTCAAAAATAGAACAAATCAAATATTGATACGCGGAAATGGAATAATGATTACGGTCACATTCACGATGGTTGGTGTGCCGCCGCACACTTCTCTCTTTCTTCTTCATAAACAAACAGGAGCATTCAAAGAGATCACTGAGGTAAACAAACTCATATTTCATCAGTTCCTACAATCTCTTAACTTCTTCAGTATCGCGGTTTCGCCAATTCAGATTAGTTCAATGCAAACTTTACTTCCCTAACGGATTTCAAAAGGTACGTCGGAAACACCAGAAATTCGTACATCAAGACTTCCAAAGGTCGGAGCTTTCCAAGAATGGATATTAACAGGCGTTAGGAGGAAAATTGGGAATCAAGAGATCGGAGTATGTGCTTCATAGCACAATAATCATAACAGATTCAAATGATTGAAAATATCCTAAAAATATGGTGAAGCAGATTGTGAAGGGTCACATTTCCAAATATTGTAGTTTACGGTAGCTTCACGGAAGCCACCCATCCAAAATCAAAAGACTTCAAAGTCCAATACATCCAAGGTAAGCGGATTCTCAGAACGAATGTGGTGGTCAAATCATACGGATAGTTCACATATCAAATTTAGGTACATGGTTCATCAGAGTGTGGGATGGGAGAGTATTAGAATATATCAAAGTCAAATATATCAAATTGAAGGTTAGAATAGTGAACAGTTCAAAAGATTAGAATCTTGTTTAGCTTATAACATAGGAATGGTAGGGTGTGCACCGATAGTAATACGAACATCGTCTAACTGTCAGAGTTGAGATGTATGAAACATCAGTTATTAGCATCAGCATGCTCCGATAACAATTCCGTACTAGACAAATGTCAACATCAAATCCTTCCAAAGGGAATTGGTTATCATACAAAGTTCATTCCTCAAATGACGGAAGGTAAGACTTCCTCGTCTTCTGAGATAAACGTTCTTATAAGGTGTGACTAAAGGCAAGATTCAGAGTGATGCGGAAGCAAATACTACTCACATGGATGTCCTAGTCTACCCATTCCTCACCGGTTGTACTTATGTTCTTATGGGAAAATACTCAAGTAACTTCGCAAAGGTGATCCTACGAGCGCCTACAGTGGAAACTTAGGGGTCCTAACTTACACAGGCCAAGGGTAGATGTACTACAAGTCGCAAACCTGGCTCTGATACCATAATTGTAACACCCCAACCCGGCAAGGGTAGAAGTATTACGCAAATGGTGACATATCAAAGGCAAGCATAACATACGACTTACATAATATAAATGGTTTACAATATTACAAAGGAAATATGCCAAATCTACGTAGTCATACATAAATGAATACTAAAACTAAGGTATCGCCTTCAAAAGCTAATCTCTCATCCCAAAGCAAACCCAAGCTCCTGGCTTCCTACTAAAACCTGCCGCAGGAAAAGAAATGCGGCTGAGCTTAAAAAGCCCAGTGAACAGATATATAATAAACGGGAACCAAAATCAAATGGAACTGAATAGACATATCATAATGAATGAGATATAAGAAAAGAAAATAAAGAGTAAAGGTTTAGGACAGTCATCCACCACGAGCCCATAACTCAAAGTCATAATCTCAAAGTCAACATCTCAAAATCATAGTCTCACAATCAGAGGGGATACCTCTCAGGCAACCAGATAATATGAGGGGTGTCCTCATGTATCAAAGGGGTGGAGTAGCTAGCTCCCAGAAATGTGAAAGGCGTGTATTGCACACAGCACCAGTCACCTCAAAGTCATACTCAAAGTCATAGTTAAATCCACTAAACATACATGCCTAGGATTGCAATCCATACGCCCCCACTCAAAGTCAATCTCAAAATCATAATCTCAAAGTCATCATGGCCATATCATAATATAAAAGGGGACGGCGTGAGAAATCACTCCCCCACACAGGAGTCATGCCAGTGGTGCATCACAGACATGGCCAGGTTACCTTCCTGGCTAGGAAACAAAAAGGTGGCTCGGGTATCAAACTAAGAGTCATATCTCAAGGTCATCTCAAAGTCATATATCAGAAATGTATCTCAACGTCATATCAAAGCATATCTCAAGGTCATGTCAAAAGTGAATCTCAAAGTCATATGAAAAGTTCATATCAAAAGGTTCATAGCAAAAGGGTCAAAGTATCAGATGGTCAAATTTTCAAAAGGTTTAATATCAAAAGTACTTTTCAAAAGGTTTTCTCTTAAGGTTCATTTAAAACAATGCTTCAAAATAGTTTTCATAAATGGTCTTTCAAATAGTTTTCATAAAACGAACTTCAAAAATTGTTTTCTTAAATCCAATATATCATGCTTGAAAAACCCTTTCAAAATACTTTACTTAAAACATTTCCATCTCATATCAATAAGGTCTTCATATCATAGGTCCAAAATCAGAGATCAAGGTCGAAGCAAAGGTGTCATAGCAAAAGATCGTAACTGAGTATCAATCAGATATTTAACAGATCGGAAAAAAATCATAGGAAACCTTACAGAGAAGGTCAGAATATCTGTACCTTATTCCAAAGCAAAGCACAAACCAAAAGAATAAGATGCAAAGGATCATGTCCTCTCCTTCTTCACACCTAGAGGGGTAGAAAAGAATTACAACCCTTTCCATTTTAAGTATTACAGATGATCGTATTCATAGTTTAGGATTCATAATGTCTTTTACAAAGTTTTAGTGTTCATATAGTAGTTTTCATAATTTAGGGTTCATTTGGTAATTAGCATAAGTTTAGGGTATAATATGAAAATATCATCAAGTTACAGATTTTACAAGTCATGACCTTTGGTTTTAGCCAAATATCCATTTACACCCTTTAGGTTACACAATAAACACATCACACCCTTTAGTTTACAATTTTTACCCTTTTATAACTTCGCACAGTTTTATATACGAAATTGTTAGGTTTTCTATAAATCATAAACCATACAAAAACTCAGTAATAAAATACCCAAAAATTTCCAGAGATGTCCACATGTCTTAAGTATTTTATCAAATTTTTCCAGATTTTATTATGTAGTATAGGTACGTATTAAAATTCACTTAAACTAACTCGTCCAGATTTCTGAGAAGTTTTACTATACGAAAAGTTATCAATTAGGAACCCTTTAAGAAAAATTCATAAAAATCTATAAAAATTCCAGGAAGTAGTATACATCTTATAGATTACCCAGTTCAAAGGAAACATCCTAATTCGTTATGGTTAGAAAATGATAAATGAAAAACCCGGACTGTTTTCCAGGCTTTACAAATCCGATCAGACATGTGATTTCCCAAAAATCAAAAAGTAGCCTTCCCGGCCTCTAAAAATTACAAACTAAATTTTCCCAGGTAGCCAATTCAATGAACTTAGTTTTAGACTCCCGAAACATGAAAATATACGTTCGTATGACCAAGTTACAGCCGGTTAAAATCGGTTAAAGATTCACCTCAGAAGCAGTTTTTATATAACATGAAATCACTTAGGGTTTTATTCATCCAAATCATTAGTTTTTCACTCCAAACGAATTTGGTTGAGTCCATAACATATTTAGGTCATTCTATATCAGTTCATAACATATTTAAATCGAATTAAACACCATATAAACAGCCCTTCGATTCACATAATCAGTTTTTAAGATTTTTAGGGTTTTCATGATTTCATGTGATTAGTTTTTGATTCATAATTCGAATAGAACACATATAGGCGAAAGAATGATGGAACAAGTGATACTATACCCTTGTAGAACACGAAGAACACGAACTCAATGGATCAAAACACCACACGAAAGCCCCTTTCTTCCTCTCCTCTCTTGATCGATCGACCATGGATCAAAACAAAGGGAATTAAGGTTTTTGTTGTTACAAATCAATTCACAAGGACTTAAGACATTGAAGACATGTTACCTTAAGATGAATAACACAACAATGGAGCAAAATCAACCTTCCTTTGCCTCTCCAAATTCTCGACAGCAGCAGTTTCAAAGGACAGCAGGTTTGTTTTTGGTGTTTAGGGTTTCCTTTTGGTTGTTTGTGAAGACCGGTGTTAATAAGGAGTATGGGCTGCTGAAATAGTGTTGGGTCGTGGGTTTGGAGTAGGGAAAAGAGGATTGGATCGGCCTATAAGCCCAAACACACAACACATATGCCAAGTTTCATTTTCTTCCTCGTTTTATAAACACGACTTACACGTAACAAATTTTTTAGAACAACATAATTATAACTTGTTGGGTTTTTGGTTCAAATGACTAAGTAACGCTTATAAATATTATTGGTAGCTTGTAAAATTATTTTATGGTGCCTCATAATCATTCCATGTCATAATTGTTTCGTTTTCATATGTTTTGCGAATTATTTGTAAGTTATATATGTTTTATTTAAATTTTCAAATTCTGAGGGCATTTTGGTCTTTTAATACGTTTTAGATTTTCGGGTTTTACATGGGGTCCTTGGGTCAGGGCGGAGGTGATTTTCTGGAGGAGAGAATAACGGGTAACACCAATATCAAGCAGTGTCTTCGTATGGTGGCGGATGGGCATTTTACGGCAACAGTGAAAGTATTATCCTCCTCCGGTGTTGCTCCATATTGTGATGATACCATTAAATCCTTGGAGGCTAAGCATCCTAACAAGCAACCCCCATCTATGCCGAGTAACACATTTTCTGAGCCTCCCCTTGTAGCAGAGATTGATTGTGTCTTTGGTTGTATTAAATCGTTCCCTAAAGGTACTTTATGCGGAAGGGATGGTTTGAGGGCACAACATATTTTAGATGCTTTATGTGGAGAGGGGTCTCCTACCTTCGCAGATCTCTTAAAGGCAATCACTTCAGTCGTTAATTTATGGTTAACGGGAAGGTGTCCGCTTGTTTTAACAGAGTTTGTTGCATCTGCTCCTCTCACGCCACTCCTTAAACCAGATAACAGGATTCGACCTATTGCAATAGGCACTATTTGGAGACGTTTGGGTTCCAAGGTTGCTATGAAAGGTGTAGGTAAAGAAGTGTCTCATAATGTAGTATTATGATGACACCACACTAATGAATCATCAAATGAGTTATCCATCATGATAATTTCGTGGGTTTGGTGATAGTGGAGGGTTTTGATGTTTTAATTAGATATTAGATGTGTTGTGTAGTGTATTTTGCTTCCGGTAATTAAAACGTGGAGTTTTAAAGACACGAAAGTTAAGTAAGTATCAAAACATAGTATATTTTGTAAAAATGGCTGCATTTAGTTTAAAATGAGTACTTTTTGGTGTTTCATGTATTTCCCGAGCCTTCCGGAGTGTCATAACGTATTTAAAGCTTGAAACGCAAGCCAAAAACGCATAAAACGTAAAAAGTGCACACTTCGCGTACAAATGGAAAAATTAAATTATTCCATATAAAAACAAGTATGTGAGGGAAAATAAATCATATAAACGAGTGGACTGGGCATAGTCTGAGGCAAGTTAAAAGTTTAATTGTACGCGTTAGGACGTACTCGGGTAACTTTCCCGGCAAAAGCTAATTTACTTAAAATAGAAAAATTAAGTAATTAAAATTAGTAAAAATAATGACCTGAAATTTCACGGTTGTTACATTACCCATCCGTTAAAAAGGAATCACGTCCTCGTGATTCAGTTTATCTTATCGGTTGATGGTGTGTAAAAAAAATTAAAATAAAATAAGAATTGAGGGTACTCTCGTCGCAATCTGATCTTCTCGCTCCCATGTGTATTCCGGTCCTCGTCGAGAGTTCCAACAAAATTTTAAAATAGCAGTACGGCTCTGCTTCAGTCGCTTTACCTATCGGTCAATGATTTCTATAGGTTCTTCGACAAAATGAAGTTTGTCGTCAGGTTGAATCTCCTCTAGTGGAATGTCGAGGGTTTCTTCTGATAAGTATTTCTTCATGTTTGAAATGTGGAATGTATTGTGTACTCTACTGAGTTATGGTATAAGTTCGAGTCGGTAAGCAACCGGTCCATCTTCAGCCAAACTTTTGAAGGGTTCAATATATATCGGGTTCGTTTTTCCTTGTTTCTCGAAACGTATCACGTACTTTCATGGCGAGACTTTTGGCATGATTATATTTCCAACCTGAAATTCTAATGGATTACGTGTCACATTGGCGTAACTCTTCTGACGACTTCGTGCGGCTTGCAGCCTGTTATCTTGGGGTGTTGCTCCTAATCCCTCATACGTACTAACGATTAATGTAGATGGGACAACCACGGAGGCGTACTAATAGTCGAACGAAGTAGATGCCAATGTCATGGAAGAAATGATATTCACAAAAATTGAATAACATTAAAATTGAATGAGCTAATGAATCATAAAAATAGTATTGCGATTCTGCCGTTTGTAATATCTAGGAGCAAAGATTGCTTAAAAAGGGATAGATTAAATATTTGTATGAATAAAGCAACGAACCATTATTGATCAATGCAAATGATGGAATTGATGAATAACAATAATGGATCAAAATTAGATATCAAGAACATTCGTACTTATCATGAGCAAAGAGTGCTCGAAAGAAAAGATAGGTATTTGTACGAACAGAGAAACAAACCGTTATCAACCGATGCAAGTGGAAGGATCAATGAATTAAAACAACAGTGAATAGATTTAGATATCAATATTATTCATACTTGTATGAGCAAAGAGTGCTCAAAAGAAGGATTTGATATTTGTACGAATAAAGAAGCAAACGAATGATTGTGTAAAAGAGAAGTTAGTGACTCAAATTTACGCAAATAGAAAAAAAATCGTAATTTATCACAATAGTAAAGAGAAGAGATATAGAATATCAACACAAAGTAATTCAATTAACCGAGAGAATCAATCGAATTAAACCAATAGCCAAAAGAGGCCTATATTGAAAGACAAAATTCTATATGAGGTTTAATAATAATGAGACAGACAATATTCATTACGAATGTCAAATGAGAATGAACAATGAAAATCCATATCTAAGAAGAATAATAAACATCATGATTGTTAAGAGATTAAGTGAAATGGACAAGAATTGAGAAAACAATAAGCATCACAATATGTTAAATGAGAACAAATTAGATAGACAATAAATGTGAAAGCAAACGATAATGAGGAAGACAATAAGTGTCACGAAGGAGATCAACAATAAATGATGAAGTCCATAAATATTACGAATGTTGAATGAGAATAACTGAGAAATCAATAAATGAGAAAGACAATATGTATCTCAAATGCTAAATGAGAAGAAATAAGAACGAATAATAAATGAGAAAGACATCTGACAGCACGAATGCTAACTGAGAGTAAATAATTAATGAGAAAGGCAATAAGTGACAAGGACAATAAGCATTGCGAATACTAATTGAGAATGAGTGGGGACCAACAATAAATGAGAATAACATTACGTTGTAAGCACGCATTAAATGAGAACAAGCATAAAATGAGAAAGAAATTGAGTATTACGAAAGTTGGTTGAGGATAAATAAATAAAAATAATAAATGGTAAAGTCAATAAACATCACGAATGTTGATTGAACTTCGGGCTTCCTTCTGGTCCAATGAGACTGTAGGTTGGTCATCATAGCTCATTTCTATTGACGTGTAATATCTCTCATGATGCGCCATGTGTGTTATTAGCAATGGGATGGTGCGGTGGATGAGATCTCTGGTGATAGACTCTGGTCGGGTGGGAGGAGTAGATGTAGTAGTGGTTCTCCTCCTCGTCTTCCGAGGGGTTCTTCTTCGGGTGAGTGATCTTCCGGTTTGAGTTCAGACACCATAGCCTCGTCCTCGAATGACTTCGTCTCACTGTCAGGATCAGTAAGTAAGTCGGTGACGTGGATGTCGGAAGGGCGGCCGCCAAGTTCTCCAATTTGTCCTTGGAATTGAAAGATAGCATTAGGGTAAACATTGCTGTCAAGTTTCGGGGTTACCTTCATGGTGGCGTAATTCTTCAAAACTAAAAAGAGTGATTAGAATGAGATATTATAAAATCGTGTTCTGAAAGTAGGTGTTCCATGAGTATAGGTAGAATGTCCAAACTCGTCTCTGGAGACAGATAGTAAGACAATCGAGGGAATTCGATAGACTGTAACGGGTTTGTGTAAAACGATGTTATGAAAGATCATGAAAAGTTTTACGAATCATGGAATTACTCGCAATATTTTGAAATTAATTGAGACTATTGTTTTACTCACAATGTCTCGAAAACAAATGAGATCATTGTGTCATCCACAATGTCTTAAGAAAGTTTTAGAGATTATTAAAATGTAAGTGTAGTTATGTGATCGGGGAAAACAAGATTCGGAATGAAGTTCTGGAAACAAGTATAAGAGATCAAAATCAATCAAACTTTTATATAAATAAATAGTGATCAAAAGTCAATCAAGTGTATATATAAATATTCTTTATATATAAATAGAATAATGGTGCCTAAAATTGTGCATAAGTGTTTGGGAAGTGTAAGCGCACGGAGAGTGTAAGGCAATGCAAAGTGGAGTAGTTAAAATATAAAAAGCGGTTATAGTCTAGGTCTAAAAAATGCGACCTAGTTCTCTATAACCATGGCTCTGGTACCAATCTGTAACACCCCAAAAATATCGCAGCGGAATGTAATATCATTGGAGTGCTACTTATTAGTACAACAGTCATAATCATAGAAAACGACTCTAAATGAGACGTTTTAAAAGTTTATAATTCGATCAAAATAAAACATCAGAGTTTACAAGAGGTCCCAAGTAATTTTAGAAAACATAATGTATTGACATAAAAGTTTTCAAGAGTTTATCGAATGATAACACAATGCAAGCCCTCAAAATAATCTCCGTGCGACTTCGTGCTTACCAAATACCTTAAAACCTGAGATAAAACACACTAAAAAAGTCAACACAAAGGTTGAGTGAAATTCACAGGTGTATAAATAAATAATGGACCATAAGATTTCAAGTTTAATAGATAATGGATAAAGCAGTTATTATTGCATTAAGCTCATGACACGCAAAACATTAACGTGGGATATCATATAAATGATAATAAAGCACTAGAAGTAGGCAATTTGCCATTATACCTAGATACTCAAATATAGCTCGTTTGGCTGAATCGACACAACACAAACGAGATTCGTCAATCCCAATAGGCCTATTCACAATATTCGCGCTCACTCGCAAGTGATTAATGGTTCATGATGCTAGGGACTTATCTTTGGCTATAACGGTACTTAGGCAATAATACATTCAGCTAAGCATACAGTTCAAAGTACTTGTGTCCAAATTGTAAAATAGTATGTATCTCTCCCAATGGGTTTATAAACAATTTAAGAGTTAAAGTGGGGCTATGAAGTCACCAACGATGAAGTAGAAGAAGAAACGAAAAGTGTGCACGTCGAGAAAAGTCGTGAAAGTCACAAATGACCTAAATAAAATATAACACAACTTAGGCTCGGGGAATTAAGGTGTAACACTTATACTTATATTTTTATTCAGTACTTATACTTGTAATACCATAAGGTAATTTAGTTAAAAGTCTTATAGTAAGTCATGGGTCGAAAAGATATTTATAAAAACTTATATGGTTTAAATTACAAAGCTGAAGGAAAATTTTATAAAAATACCGCAGTAAACGGATCGCCATTTCTAAACCGTGAAGGCTAAAATTATGAACTTTATATGGTTGGAAAGGTATGACCTTGTATTATTCAAAAATCAGGGCCTCACTTAACTGAGAACTTCAGAACATATGTGAAATTACTAATTTACCCATGTGTCTCAAAGTAGGAAGTTCCAGCACTCAGTTATGCTTACAAAAATGAGTATATCTTATTAACTACAGGTCTAGGGGACTTAAAACCAACGGGAAAAGTTTTCTATATGTCCTAGCTCAAACTTTCATGTTTTGACCAACATAAGGTTCTGGGTAAAATTTTGGAGCAATTGGCCTTTCAAAACTGATATACATTCCTGGACAAGTTTAAGTGTGGATTTTCTCAAATATTCCTCGGAATGAATTAGGACATGAGGTTTTTGGAAAAATGACCCTGAGACATAGATCTACATCTCGGTATTTTTATTTTAGGTTCAAAACTTACTGAGGTAAAAAGGGTGTGTCGTTTTTCCACATGAAAAATCTAGACAGATTCATCTTTTAAAAGTCATGACTTTCTATGGTTCAAAAGCTAGATCTAGTGTATAAAATGTAATGACCAATCATGATAAGCTCCTATGTATCTAAATATTTCTTATTTACAGAAGTATAATGAAAGTGTGAGTGATTGGTTTCCTTACAAGGATTGATGAACAAGAAAGAACAAGAAACAAGCTAGCATCAAGGATCTTCAAACTTGCACCTAAGAAGTAACTAGAAAATCAATAGAAATGGTGTTTTGGGTTGGTGAAGCTCACGAAATGGAGAGGATGAAGGGAGGATTTTGGTGAGTTTTTCATGTACTAATGATGTGATAAGGGTGAGCATATGTTAGTGGGAAGAAATGGAAGTAAGAATGAGACACATGCATATGTTATGAGACAAGTGTCTCATAATGTAGTATTATGATGATACCACACTAATGAATCATCAAATGAGTTATCCATCATGATAATTTCGTGGGTTTGGTGATAGTGGGGGGTTTTGGTGTTTTAATTAGATATTAGATGTGTTGTGTAGTGTATTTTGCTCACGGTAATTAAAACGTGGAGTTTTAACGACACGAAAGTTAAGTAGATATTAAAACAAAGTATATTTTGTAAAAATGGTTGCATTTAGTTTAAAATGAGTAATTTTTGGTGTTTCAGGTATTTCTCGAGCCTTCTGGAGTGTCATAACGTAGTTAAAGCTTAAAACGCGTAAAACGTAAAAAATGCACACTTCGCGTAGAAATGGAAAAATTAAATTATTCCATATGAAAACAAGTATGTGGGGGAAAATAAATCATATAAACGAGTAGACTGGGCATAGTCTGAGGCAAGTTAAAAGTTTAATTGTACGCGTTACGACATACTCGGGTAACTTTCCCGGCAAAAGCTAATTTACTTAAAATAGAAAAATTAAGTAATTAAAATTAGCAAAAATAATGACCTGAAATTTCACGGTTGTTACATATGGGCAGGCAACGAGGTTGTATATAGGAGACACACGTGTCTGGTCTGCAACTGGGGTGCAGCAAGGCGAATCGTTGGGACCTCTTCTTTTTGCTCTTGTATTGCACCCGCTAGTACATAAGATCCGAGACAATTGCAAACTTCTTTTTCATGCTTGGTATCTTGATGATGGGACAGTTATTGAATTCTTTTTGCTCTTGTATTGCACCCGCTAGTACATAAGATCCGAGACAATTGCAAACTTCTTCTTCATGCTTGGTATCTTGATGATGGGACAGTTATTGTAGATGCAGAAGAGGTGGCCAGGGTGTTAGACATTATAAGGATGAGTGGTACATGATTAGGTCTTGAACTTAATATCAAGAAAACGGAGATATTTTGGCCCTCGTGTAATGGTATGAAGCTTCGTGAGGGTTTATTCCCTGTTGATATTCAGAGGCCGTCATTGGGTGTGAAGCTTCTTGGGGGAGCTGTTAGTAGAGATGCGGATTTTATTAGTAGGTTGGCTATGATACGAGCTGCGAATGCTGTTAATTTGATGAGTCTTTTCGCGTTTGATACTTTTGGTTTCCTTGCACCTGAGGCAGTGGAGTTCCTCAACAGAGTCTAACGTGTTATGCATAGTAATGTTATTACACCTAGATCCACAGATGTAATTTTCAAAAAAGTAAGTTTTGCAATCCAATAAGGGCTAGCGGCGCAGCTTGTTACCCGTTTGCCTTCCACCTCTATGTAAATCTAAAAGTTAATTCTTAATAAAATATTAGAATTCACTAAATGGTCACAAAAAAAATAAAAATAAAAATAAAAATAAAAATAAAAACCCTAATAACAATGCCAAAACCATATATGACACATGATTTTTGCAATTTCTTTGTCATCATCTTAGGCACTAATTTTTCCATGTGTCGGTTTATCGTTTTCTCATCATCTTAGGCACTAATTTTCCCATGTGTCGGTTTATCATTTTTAGACATAATAAGATGGGTCATGTGATTAGACATTTCAATCGGTTGGTGCTGAAACGATGATGTGTGGCATAGCTCATTTGGCTGCTATCCTAACATTCCTACTTTTCAAAATTTAGCTCATTCCGCAAGTAGTAAATTAAGAGTGATTTATTTTACTAACAGACGTATTAAAATAGAAAACTTTAAAACAGTCGACGTCATATTGAATTTTGGCATTACCACAATAAATATGTTTTCTTATATAACAGCACGTAAAATAATATGATTCATTTTCTTCAATTCTCGGCCCATAATATGAGTCCATCTTTTACTATATTTGACGAGACCACTTGGGTCAATTCCTGGCCCATTTAGTTAGGGCTACGTACTCCAGTTACACTAGTCACATATAGAGGTGCACACGTTATATATATATATATATATATATATATATATATATATATATATATACTAGGTTATTAACCCGTGAAATTCACGGGATTAAATGGAGAACCGTAGAATAGTAATTTTTAATATGTTATGGAAAGAAATACTTTATAGAATAGAACGATTTTTGATATTATGTGAATAAATGATATGTTAGTTAGACGTATGAATAGAAAATATTCATGCTACATAAAATCTATAAACGATATAAAGGTCATCTAATGTTTTTTGCTAATTAAGGTTGAAAACATTTCTCGTATAAAAAGAGAAAAAATAATGTAACAACAAAATAAATAAAATATGTAACAACAAACACAAATAACATTTCATGGCATTTTATAAAAAAAAATTGTAACATACTCTTGACATGTTTGCTACATGGCCGGACATTATGTATTGTATAAGTGCTTACAATTAAACGATATAAGAAAGTAGCATATACCCTCGGAGTATCCAAAAAACATTTATCCATCACAACCTTCAAATATATATTTGTCTATTATACCTTGTTGAGTGACTAAAATCATTCTATTTTAGCAATCTTTCAAGATTGACAAAATCACGCAGTAAGTCACTTATTGCAACAACTTAATTCACGGTAAGTCACTTATAGGGAACAACTTAATTCAAATTCTTCTCAGTTTATTGACCCGTGAATTCACGGGATTAAATGAAAAACCGTGAAACCAATAGAAAAGGTGTTATATAAAGAGATTGGACAGATAAATGATCGATTGTTAACAAAATGTAACATCACGGGATTAAAACGAAAGCAATTAAATCATTTGAGATTAATCGATAAAGCACATACCGTAAGAATTCATGAGTAAAGAATATGATAATAATGTAACTACAATGAATCAAAGAATGTTAATTCCCTTATTTGTAAAAATGAGAAGAATAAAAAGTTATGAGTCTAAGAAATAACATAGCGTATTTGTTGTCGCGGAATTGTTTATATTATCCGGATAAATATAAATCCATAAACATAACATGTGTATAAAAAGTAAACTTAAATACAAATGTATATAAGATAGGCATCGGCGTTGTTCAATAAGTATGACATGTTATTTGGTGAAATGAGCAAAATAATGGATCGATATCGTGTAATGTTGTAGTCGATGTTAGATGTTGTAAACTATCAGGAGGTCATGCTAACATCCTCTAAGAGGAGGGTGTTATCCGATTTAAGTGTGATAGTGGGCTTAAACTCCGGTAATTAGCCGGTCAAAAGACAAAAAAAACATGTTTACCGAAGAAAAGTATGAACAAAAAGTAAGCGTTAACATTACTTTTATTAATTCAAATGATCATACATATAAAATAAACATAGGTAATTTATCAAATTGATAATAGATATAGTATAACATATTGATGCAACTTAGTTCTTGAAATTAGAATGTAAATTGCTCTGTAAAACTATTTCTTCGAATCTTAAGTGACCTTTCCCATAGAGTGCAACATCTTCTTCAATACACAGCCCTCATTTGCTAAATATGTTCCTTTAGTACATGAATATATTTGAAGTTTTGTGTCACTTCCCATTTCAATAGCATGTAATGTTATTGTTTGTTTGATCAATGAGCATTCTGTTAATAACCTTTAACCTCAAATACGTATAACATTATAGTTATATATTATAAAATCTAGAATACAACCTATTTGAAAATCGTTTCTAGCACGGTACGAAAAGGACCGCATACAGCTATCATCTTCGCATACAACTATCATCTTCGCAAGTGCCTTGAACATTGCATGTGAAAATGTTAGAATCAACTGATTCATCTATATGATGAAACTATCTGATTTTATTTAAAGACGAAAAGTTACCTTTGTTCCATAATTAACTGCATCTTCTAGTTTTCCTTTATCCAGGGAATTTTCGAAGACTCCAATAGTGTTCGCCCATCAGCAGAGGAACACAACACGTGCTGTTACATATATATCGATATTAGTACAGTGTTCGACCTGTGTGTGTGTGTGTGTGTGTGTATGTGTGTGTGTGTGGGTGTGTGTGTGTGTGTGTGTGTGAGGGAGAGAGAGATCTACCTTGCAAACCAGTACCATGCTAATAATAGCAGAACTCCTAAATGGATTTAAGCTTTCCATATCATAGTCCCTTGAAACCAGTTCCAATCCAACCTGGATGTGACTAAAACTATTAACACTTAATTTTTATATAATCATATACAAATAAAACTGGCACCAAATGGTACCTTGTGACAAAGTCCTCGGAGAACTGATATCTTCCGCAAGTGTTGCCATTCATCTTTTATCTTGAAATCATATCTTTTAGCTAGAAAAGCTTGCAACCATTGTAGCTTAACACTTTGATCCTCCTTATTGTCCCCAAATAAGAAATTTAGGGTTGAAACTATTGTTGCTGACAACTCAGCAAAGTTTTCTACAGAGGCAATAACAGCTTCAAGTATATGCTTATATGCACGTGTGACCATTTCATGAATACACAGTGAACGTATATGTGGAAGCTTCTCAGCAAGCTCGACCTAATAAGTCAAATTATATAGCAGCTCAGATATTTATTATTTATTAGTAAACATTGGTAAACTATTTGAAAAAGTAGAAAAAGCTTCTTACCACACGTCCCAGTGATCGCATTTGCAACCCTCTAAAATGCATGAAATCAGTGAGTGTACGCCCATCAACGGGAGAAATTTCAAGTGATCCGAAGTCTGTTACCTAAAACAATGACCGATCTTGTTATTGTGAAGTCAAAGTATAATAGTTTTGATTAGAATTTGGTTCTTTAAACAGAATAGTACCAGTTTAGGCAAAGCGACTTCATTGTAGTATTTGTGTGCCATCTCAATAAGCTCATCTACTGACTGTTACAAGAAATGCAAAGCACTTAGCTTATTCAAACATGTAAATTCCATGCTGTCACTTGCTTAAGAAAAGATGTACAAACCTTCAAGTGAAGACCCGTTCCACCTTCTTTCAACCGTAAGAAGGCTTCTTCTGGAATCAATTTTTTCAACTCCGACTCAATGTTTGACTCTTGGCTGTCTGGCTCACCCACAGTGCTTTCTTGACCTAGATTCGCTTTTTCTGTATCATCTGAGCCATCAACATCACTTTGCTTTGTTTCCCCAACCCTTTAACAACTGCTTCAGCTTTATCTTCATTGGGACTTTCTGCATTGTCGCCTGCTGGTGCTTCCTGCTTTTGCAGATGCTGCACCCAACAAGAGCCCAATTCCCATCTGATAGGCTTCCCCGAATCTTTTGACTTCTCCAAGTAGGTCAAACTTTCTTTTATTACTTGTCTAACCAGACACCTTGAAGATTCAAAATTTCCTTGTTCGGACTGAGGTGACTGAGATCCTGATAATTCCACATCTCTCGAGTTGGGAAGCAGAGCCCTTAAGCTGTAAAAGGTTTCCATACATAACAAGTCCTAAAGAATTACATATAAAAGATTTCTATAATGGGAAAAAGGTATATACCTATTGATGTTAAGGGCATTGGCTCAACCTTCAGGCCGATCATCAATCACGATTTCTTGAGACATGAACTTTGCTTTTTTGATTTCCCCAATGATCTTTACAGTTGTTGTAAATCCACAATGTCTTACAAATAAACTGCAAAGGTGCAACCGGCAGCCAGCAATCCACAACCGCAACCGCTACTTCACTACACCTGTTTAATTCAATAAAGATACATATTCACCTTATACCATTTTCAAACAAATCATTATAAGAAATACTATCATGACACTCTAAAAGAAACGCAGCTTCAAATCAATCTTGCATTGGAAACCCGAACCTCAAACATTTTAATCTAACACACATTACAGACTCATAAAGAAATCAAGAATACCTACACTTGTAAAGAATGCACTATTTACAAAAAGATAGCCTAACTTTCTCAGAAGATGTTATTGATACCATATACACTGAAATGGGAATAAAATAAGTAAATAACTATTTAGTACATGGATACATATGATATCTATGTATTAGTTATCCAATTCCAAAACTGAATGCTAATCTGATAAGGCATGTCACCAAATATTTTTACATGGAGAAATATAGGTAGAACTAACCTTGAAACAACCAAATCCCCATAAAAAGAGCAAAATCACCTGAAATAGCCTATAAATTCAACGTCATCAAAGCCATGTGATCTCAGAAAGTATATCTTAATCTTACTAAAGTTGATGCAAAACAGATCATGGTAGAAGATCAAGATGAGAATTAACTCTAAGATAGCTAGATTTCTATAGCGTCACACCTAAGATACATTAAGATCTCTAGCCCATCACACCAAACATGATCAAAAACTTTAAAGATTAACATTGACTTAGTTTGCCTTCTTTCTTTGCACACAACAGCTAATCTGAATATAGATTTTCAAACAACACTCACAAAAGGCATACACAAATAACTCCACAAGCTCTCAAATAAGCTAGAAAACATCATCCAAACACCCCATTTCCTGTTGTCGAGACTTCTTCTATGTTCTATTTAATTATCAAACACATACTTGGAGATAGATGCATACCTTTATTAGAAAGGTTTGCGCCTGAGCAGCAAGTTCGTGACCCTCTTTTAGCATATGGCAATTGATCTCTCCCTATCCTCTTCTTCATACCCTGTTAAGAGGACATGCATTACTATTAAGTATTAACCCAAATAAAGGGGTTTATATACACCCACAATGAATTTTATTAACAATCACCTCATTAAGACTTTATATCTATAGTTACCACAATAGCAGCCAATATATATGCACTTTGATACACAGTAAAGTCTGTTGCTTTGATGATCCATAGTTACCACAATAGTAGCCAATATATTCTCCATTTTTTTTTACTCATAACTTTCCTATACTCACCTTAATTCGTTCAGATATTACTGTGAATATTGTAAATCATAGCAAAGGAATAGGATGCGGATACATTTTGAGGAACAGAAGCACAAGTACCTTGAGATATTAGGTTCAGTTCTAAGAACTAGACTGCATTACTGGTCTTGGGGATGTTTCTTTCTTACGAACTACACTCCTCGACCTGTACTCTGGTTCGGTATTGATCATATCGGCAGAAGGACTCTCACTCCAACCTAAAGCTTTTCATTTAGGGCATAAATAATTTATTAAGATTCAAACTCAAAAATATAGTCAGAAGATAATTTAATGAGTTAATTCAGATACGACACTTAACTGTGTGAATTTGGAGAGTAATAGAAATCAGGACATGTAGTAGAAAAAAACTTACACTATCAAAAGTGGTTGTGACATATCTGAAATATTGGAGTCATGCTTATTCATAAACCAAAAGTATAAGATTATCTGTTTCACCTGCTCATTACCGTTTTGTACTTTCCTTGGCACATTTTGCAACAAAAGCGAGTCTCCATATACAGAAAACCCATGACACATAACAACAACCCGGTTCAAGAACATCATCAAATTTTCCTACAATTTTTCTTAAAAGCAACGGTATATTGATCCACTTGGTACGAACAAACACAAAATCCACAAAATCTTTTACTAAAAAACCAAAGAAAAATAAATCATTGACACTATTTTAACCTTATAATTCAAACAGACATTTTCACAAACACTTGGTACGCATAAACTAAAAGAAAACTAAATTAAACATAATCAAAGGAGAACATAAAAGAAACCAAATAACAAAAGAACTTACAAATTATGCAACGTATGTGATTAAGATCTAAACCCAAAATAGAATTTCACTGATATCAAGATCATTACCAATCATCACATATAATCTATAGAAACAACCAAATTGAACATTGCACGATCTATACATAAAAAATCATTAGCCACAAATATATGATTATCAACACAATTAAAAGAACTTACAATCGAAACCCAAAATAGGTTTGCCTCCAATCAAATTTATAAAGGCTGTACAATGTTATTGTTAGGGTTTCATTTAGGCGGGTTGGTGTTTTTGGTGAAAAGGGGTAGTCATGAGTTGGGCTGATAGGTTTAGTGTTTTTGAGATGGGTTGTGAACGAAAAATGGGTGGGTTAGACTTGTTGAAGGTTATAGTAGACCGACAATTTACAGGCTTCCATCAAAATCTTTTGACTAAAATATATAGTTTCCTTAATTATTGGTATAATTAAAATTATTAGATGAAATGACAAATGTAGACACTCTAGAATTTGAGTATGCCTTTTTGAAAGGGGCATTTAACGTCTTTTTCAACTGCTGTATATTAGAATATATAGATATATATATATATATATATATATATATATATATATATATATATATATATATATATATATATATATATATATATATATATTTTTAATAACCAATCCGGTTTAAAAACTGGTTTCGGTTTCAAACCAATTTTGGGAGAGATAATGTCCGGTTCAAACGAATAACCGGTTTTATCTAGAACCGATACGGTTTAAACCGGTTTTAGCCAAAACCGGTTGACAACAAATAATGCAAACCGGTTTCTAAACCAGCGGTTCGGTTTTTCCTAAACCGGTTTTCCAAAAACAAGTTCTTTAAGAAAATCGGTTTCGGTTTTTTTTTTTTTTATTTATTTTTTTATTTTTTTTTTATTATTATTTTTTTTTTTTTGGATTCTATTTACGAACCCCTTTTTTTGTGCATCTCTAGTCACATACTTGCATTCTCCCTAAATTTCTCCACTATACTGTACTTTTTTACTTTTCTTTTGAGTAAGCAATTGTGTTTTGATCGGGTAAGTTGTTAGACTAGTCTTAATGGGTGGTCCCCGACACCCAGAACGCATCCCCCCATTACCTTACCTCCAACGAACGCGTCCCACCTATAAAAATTGAAGATTTGGTCGGGTTGGTTGACCAAATGGTTTGCATATGTTTGTGTGTGTGAGTGTTTTTTTAATTAATTTTTGTGGAGCATGTTTTTGGTTGTGACTGCGATCACCTTATTACGGGCATTTGATCATGCATTTAATCTTAGAGAGGGAAGCTGAGGTGGCAGAGCATTTGGTCACCCATTTGGTCACCGTTACTGCTAGTGCTAGTCTTAAGGGAGTTGTCTTCGCGTCATTTAGGTTGTCATTGGTAGAGGGGTATGTTGTTTATTTTCGGTGTGTTGTTGATGATTTTTCTTACAAAGGTTTTCATGTGTGGTTTTTAGAAGTGCTCAATGAGGATTGGTGTTTTGATTAATTTATAATTTCTAGCTTCTTGTTTTTAATTTTAGTGACATGTTTCTTACTATTCTTAGGAATAAATTCCATAAATATACATATTTTTAAAAGAGATGCTTATCTAATAAAAACAACAAAAATACATCTTTCTCTAAGATCTCTCACTCATCCATCTCTTTCCCCTTTCTTTCTGAATCTTCACTCTTTCATAATTTATTTACTCTTAAGTAAGAATCTCCACTCTTTCATAATCTCAACTTTCTTTTTGTTAATAACTCTAAAAAACATGAAGAATAAAAGGATTCATCTTAAAAACAACCCAATGACAAAGGCTAGCATGACTAGCACAATTAAAAATAACAAGAACAAACTAGTAGATGCTAGGCATCACATAATCCTCCAACGAAATGTAAAGATTACAAGAGCGTTTTGGGTTGTCAAGTGAAATGATTATATGCTTATCACGCTTTCTTATTTTCAAGAACTATATGAATCTGAAGAAACCCGTTGTGTATAAGGTGGTTAAAGGCAATTTCTTTTTGAAGCATAATGACTCTGCTTGACGTAAACTAATTAGCAAAAAAGAATAATGACTAAAAAGTAGCTATTTCATTGCAATGATCTTCAGTGCATGTACTTATACGCATAAAAAATTAAAAATGCAAGACTAAAGAGAATTATCACTAAGGGTGCGTTTGGTACATGTCTATGGGAATACTGGAATGACAATGAAATCCATAGAATGTGTTTGGTTGATAACTATAGGAATCAATATATGATTGCATACCCATAGACCCATAGTAGTGGGAAGAGGTACCTTTGGTGTCTCATTCCGGTGGGCCCAATTGCTTTTTTTCTCCTCCACATATAAATCACATATTTAAATTTCTTCACCACATATATATCAAATGCTTATTTTCATTCAAACCCAATTTATATAAACCAAACAACACTTTTGAAAGAATTATACCCATTCATATTACATTTCATAGTCAAACCTATACCTATAGTAATTCCATCAAGCATACCAAACGCACCCTAAATGATACAACTAATTTAGCAATATATTTTACGGATAATCAACACCATCACAAGCATGAAGATGTGCAAGAGAGGACATTCGATCATGTGATAAAGGATAGGAGAGAAAAGTGAGCCATTGAAACTTCTAAATTTTCATATGTACATGAACCGAAGTTTTTGGAAGATTGTTTTATTGTTTTTTATTGGGATAATTACGCGAAAATGTATATAACTTGTTACCTTTTGTAGTTCTGTGTATCACTATTTTTTCTTAGTTCCATGTACTCAACTTTTGAATTCATGTAGTTCCATGTACTCAACTTTGCAAAGTCACCAATTGAGACCGATATACACAAAACTTGAGTACATAGAACTACAAAAAGAAGTTTAATAGTACACACAACTGATCACCCTGGTACACAGAACTAAGTGAATTCAAAAGTTGAGTACATGAAACTAAAAAAATAAAAAATAATAGGATACACCGAACTACAAAAAGTGACAAATTAGATATATTTTTCCGTGTAATTATCCCTTTTTATTAGATAAACATACTTTTGAAAGTTGGTTTTCAATCAGGTACATTGTTGTCCGCTTTTTAAAAACAGGCATATTAATGGAATAATTTACCCTATTCTTAGTGAAACTTTGTTTCAGTTTTAGCTCTATGTAAACGAGATTTTGCGATTTAAGCCTTCAATATTCTTTACGGCCATGCATATTCAAAATCGAGATTTTCATATGCTTCCTAGCATATCAAAGATGTTCCAAGCTAGAAAAAAATTCTAATTAAGGTGTTAAAGCTCCAGGAAAAGAGCTACATTTCGTGTTTGTGGTGATATGAATCAGGATCAAGATCTACCGTAATCCAAGTTAGCGGACTTACATGAACGAGACATCGATCGATCAAGAGGGATCTTTGTGTCTTTATGTCTAAGGGATGTAAGAAGTTTCTAAAATTTCTCCATACATGTGAAAATTGTATTTTGTGGATGGGATAAGATTTTATGGTTTGAAATTGTTGACTCGTGATTGTGTTGTCTATGCATAGTTACCCGTGACTTGCAGTTTACTTATACAAGACATAAATCAAGACACATTTCATGCAACTTTATTTCCTATAATTACGCCACCCCCACTTTCAAACAATTCTTTCTTCAACGTGAATCATGCCCATTTCAACACATTTGCACGAGATAGAAGACTGTTAAAATAAAAACAAACATAAATGTCACATCCAATTAATCTTGGAGTGACATTAGCCGTAATTACTATCTTTATAGTGCAATAAAGTAAGAAAACTGGTTTAGTTTCTACCTAGAAAGTGAATGAGTCTTTTTCACGACATGTATTTTTTATTTATCAAATCGGTTGATTTATGGACTAAACTGAAGTTACAATAATTATTTCGTTAAACCTAATAAAGAGTTGATGAAAACACCAGACAAATTCTACTTATTAATTTGATAAAGAGAAAGAATGTTATGATGGCACATGCTAAATGCTCGATTGATTGAGTTGATTAACTATATTTAGGCCTATGTACGATTACGTACTCTTTGTGACCATCGAACTATACGACTCATTTTTAGTTTAGATTGTATATTTTTTCAAGTGGTTTGCATGTGCTCGCTTCAAGAAGTGTTCATAAGGTCTTGTTTAGTGACAAGAACCAAATCAAACATAATGGATTTAGTATACGTTCAATTTTTTGTATTTATTGATAGAAATTTGGTTTTTGTCAACATCCGTGCTATACCTTCTCCATATTTAAGGGTACACATCTTTTTCCACCCACACCTTTCACAATTCTTGGATATATATATTTCCCGCCAAAACAAGAAATGCAGTTTCACAATTTCTTGTATACATAATTATCATTGTTCACATACTTTATAGTTCCGAATAACATGGGGTTTTCCTAAACTTATGGACAAATTATGGGGTATCAAATTCACAAGTTGATACACAAATGGTCAAAATTCTATTTTCATGACCCAAGAAATTACATTGACCAAATCTTGTTCAATTTGGGGAGAGGGTATTTCACCCGGTAAAATATATTACTAAAAAAAAATAACGTTTAAGTACAATGGAATGTGGCTGATGTACCATATTAAACGCAAGCAAACACTTGTCACAACCAATAAATCATTTATGACAGGCAATAAACGACAACTAGCTACAACCAACTAGACCACCAAACCAAAAACCAGCATAAAAATATACAATTTATGCAAAAAAAAAATATAAAACAACCTAGTTAAGACAAAAATCTTGAATTCCAGCAGCCTTTAATTGTGCAGGAGAGAGGCCAAAATCATCATCATTATAATTGTTGCCGTTACCCGTGTCCGCTTTCCATTGCTTATAAAAACTCTGCTCCTTACCTCCACATTCAGCATACAACGTCCCAAATCAACATCATTATAATCTTGTTCAATTCTACATGTCTAATATGTTTTGTTCTCCACCTTAATACTCCCTCCGTCCCTAAATAAATGTCCAGTTTTGACTTTTAAAGTCTTTTCTTTTCAACTTTGACCTTAAATTATTTCATTTGTGTTATGTAATACTTAATGAAAATTATACAAATGAAAATACGTTTAAAACCTAATCCACTTATATATTTTGCATCAAGTATTACATAACACAAATAAAATAATTTTAGGTCAAAGTTAAAAATAGAAGACTTTAAAAGTCAATAGTGGACACTTATTTAAGGACGGAGGGAGTAGATGTTATTTCCAATACAATGAAACTACTAGCAGTACAAGTTGTAATCAATCCTTTTTCATATACCCTATATATAGTCTTGGAGAGTACACATCCTAAAATTATAGTTCACGTTTTTTTTTTATGACGTCCCAATTTAATTGTCCATTACTAAATATAGATAGGGAAGTTTAATCAAGTTTACCATATTATCCTTACTTGAAATTATTATTACAAACTTTAACAAAAGATATTAATTAATTATTTAAGGGTAAAATTGTCATTCTAATAAAAGTAAGAGAGAGAAATTAGTAATAATTATGTTATTTTTTAAACTTTGTATTTTTTAACGGAAGACATAATTTTGGGACGGAGGGAGTAGTACGTGATTTCTTAAATGTATGGACAGAATTATGGAGTATTAGTTTTGTGAGTTGTAGCACTAATATATGGTCAAAGTTCTTCTTTCATTACCCAAGAAATCACATTGAGCAGTTCAATTTCACATGTGTAATGTAATTTATTCTCCACCTTAATGAATGTTATTTCCAATAAAATAAAACTAATAAGTACTGTATATCGCTATTATCTTCATAGAAAAACATATTCAACCTTTTGAATTTAAGTTCCCTTTTAAGGCTAGAAACACAACATTTGTAAAAGTCCATAATGTTTATTTTTGACAATTAAGGAAAAGATAGTATCATTATTTGTATCCATAATAATTCCAATTTGTCACAGTTATTTCTTAGATAGGATTCTTTTTGTTTGTTGCCTCTTTTAGCGCAATTGATCCCGTGATTTCACTAAACGATCATCTCAACTTCCAGTCTATAAATAAACCACACCTTCACCTTCACCTTCACAAAATCACACCTAACCAACTAAACCAATAAAGATGGTTCAATCCAACATTTGTGCCACTTTTCTTATCCTTTTCACTCTAACGTTTTCGTCTTTCACCTTTGCATTTACGTCCGATCACTACTCTGATGCACTCGCTAAATCCATACTCTTTTTCGAGGGTCAAAGATCCGGAAAGTTACCTGCTAACCAACGTCTCAAATGGAGGGGTGATTCCGCCTTACACGATGGTTCTTCCGCAAATGTACCTTCACACGTATTTTGTATATTCTTTTTAACATCTTTTATGTAATGTGATTGTTTCTCATGTTTTATATTTTCATTTTTAGGTGGATTTAGTTGGTGGTTATTATGATGCTGGAGATAATGTGAAGTTTGGGCTGCCTATGGCATTTACTACGACTATGCTTGCATGGAGCATTATTGAGTTTGGTGATAATATGAAATCCGAGTTAGGGAATGCGAAAGCTGCACTTCGTTGGAGCTCCGATTATCTTGTGAAAGCAGCCACAGCTACCCCTGGCACCTTATATGTCCAGGTGCGAGTGCACGACTATTATTCATTCTATCATACTAAAACCTATAGTTAGCGCATTAGCGGGAAAATATAATAGGGTTGACTCCATTTTGTTGCATGCATGTTGTTATATACTGTATTTACAAGCTAAGCCTTTGTATTTTACTATAAACAATGAAATTTTAACAGGTGGGGGAGCCAAACGCGGATCATCATTGTTGGGAGAGGCCTGAAGATATGGACACGCCAAGGACTGTCTACAAAGTGTCGGCTAAGAACCCGGGATCTGATGTGGCTGCAGAGACTGCAGCTGCATTGGCTGCTGCTTCAGTTGTCTTTAAGAACTCTGATCCTTCTTATTCGCATATACTACTACAAACAGCCATCAATGTAAGATTCAACTGATCATCACTAGCAAAGTTGGTTTATTGTTTTAATCATGCATCATGTAAGCAAGTTACTAAATTATTTAATAAAATGTACGTACCAGGTGTTTGATTTGGCGGATAAGTATAGAGGCTCGTATAGTGACTCACTCAATTATGCTGTGTGTCCGTTTTATTGCTCATATTCAGGATACAATGTAAGATATATGATGCTACTAAAATCACCACATTTTAATTAGTTTTTATTGACTTATAGTGATGCTTAAAATTATAAATGTAGGATGAATTGTTGTGGGGAGCAGCATGGATCCATAGAGCTTCTCAAGATAATAGATTTATGTCTTACATTGAATCAAATGGTCAAACGGATGGTTCAGAAAACGATGATTTTTCTTTCAGTTGGGACGACAAACGAGCTGGGACCAAAATTCTTCTTGCCAAAACCTATCTTGAAAACAAAATTGACCAATTTCAGCTCTATAAACAACACTCAGATAACTACATTTGCTCACTAATTCCAGGATCACCGAATTCACAAGCCCAATATACTCCAGGTGGGCTATTGTACAAACAAAGTGGAAGCAATCTTCAATACGTGACGACATCCTCATTCCTCTTGCTAACGTACGCAAAGTATCTTGACTCAAACGGCGGACATGCTTCTTGTGGGAATTCAGTGGTGACATCAGAGAGTCTTATAGTACAAGCAAAGAAGCAGATTGACTACATATTGGGTGATAATCCTATGAAGATGTCATACATGGTGGGATTTGGAGCCAAATACCCGACACGGATCCATCATAGGGGTTCATCTGTACCATCTATTCATGATCATCCTAATCGTATATCATGTGATGATGGGCATCAGTTCTTTAACTCTGGATCACCAAACCCTAATCTACTTGTTGGAGCGATTGTGGGAGGTCCAGATAGTAACGATAATTATGCAGACGATAGGGGTAATTATAACGAAGCAGAACCGGCTACTTATATCAATGCTCCATTTGTTGGGGCTGCAGCTTTCTTTTCAGGACATTAAATTAGCTAGTTGTCTTTCGATTTTAAATGTTTAACAAATGGATGTTTGAGGATTGTATGATCCCATATCCTTGTTGTTCATTGGTAATTCTAATCACGGTTGAAAATTAACTATCTGTCGGGCAAGAGTACCAAGTATATCATATGATTGTTAGAAAGATAAATATTATTTCAAATTAACTATACTAAACCAGGCATTATTCTGACTATAATTTCAAAATACTTTTGAAGGTAAAAGTATATATTTGTACATATACATAAAGTACGGATTTGTGTTTACGTATACACATATATTAGAGCAGAAGGTATCATGGCGAGCTAAATTTCCTCATTCGGGCCCCACGGGGTGCCATGTCACTATGACATACCTCCCTTTACAACCTCCCTTCCCATAACATACCACAACTTACTCATTTGGGCCCCACATACACACTTATTCACACACACAACCATTATAAATAAAAAAAAAAAAAAAAAAAAAACAAAATTCGTACAATGTTGTGCTCCTCGTGCAGACGAGCAAGGCATGAATGAGGAGCCATGAGGAGATGGTGTGGTATCATGAGGAGCCATGGCAAGCTTGCCAAGCTGGCATGAGGATGCACGAAAAGGTCCACACCGGGTGGTCTTAGTTTGTAAATTCATTGTATACAAATTTAATAACAAATATAATTGAACAAAACAATTTCTTTTCAAGGTTAGATAATAAAATTACTCTTTTTTTTTGGTCCCTGTTTCAGACTTGACAAGTATAAACTTTTATTTGAGCGGTATAAACTGAGAAACAGAATTTTCTAATATATAACCAATGCATCGTGTTTGTATTTTACTATTAAGGTAAAAATACCATTAATTAATGTGAAAATCAAGACAAAATGATAGTGATTTTGTGATAGAGATCACAAATTTTCAGATTACAAATTTTGTTACTACCAAAATGACCCCAAAGTAGACTGTTTACTAAACTAACTATAAAATTTTGCCACCAATTCTGCTATCCAAAAAGGTCCTTATCAATTGTTTCTATGAAGGTCCTTACGTCACATTTCACCAAATTGAAACATTAATTTTAACCAGAATGGCGCCGGCCGCCGTGTTGCGTGTGGGCCTGTTTTTTTTCAAGTTGTTTTTTTTGGGTGGGCCGATTTTGTAGAAATAAAGTAGAATAAATTTTTCTTTGATCTATTGGTTGTATTTCAAATGGTAATGACATGTCTTTTTATCGGTTCACGTAGTTTTGTTTTAGTGTGTCGTTTTTTTTATTGGTTGCATTTTAGTGTTCTCTATATTGGGCGTTTTATGTGTTCGTTTAGTACGTACCTGCAAACTGTTTGGTCCAGCATGCACTGAGCGATGATGACAGGTTGTTCCAGTTCTGTGCATGCGTTCGGTTAAAACCCCGTCGCTATTTCGTTTCATACCGTAAATGTAACACTGTTTACGCTGCAATTCATATTTGGGTCAGAAGTTTTTCGCTGACGTTAGCAAAATAAGCAACGGAATGGGACCAGTTTTTTGTATCTATACCTCATCTTATCTTTTAATGGTTTCCAACTTTTGATGCCGTGACGGTCACATTTCCCCGTATGTATTCATTATTGTTCACTCGCCACTTGTTTGCACCTCGCACCCTGTAAAACGCATAGATAAGATACTGTTAACTCGAAAGTTCATGTGCAGTAAAATCTATTAATGCAATCTATAAATTAAAGTGTGACAGAGTATAGAGCTAATGCGGTTATACTAAACGCATTAAACGTGAAATCCTTTATAACAGCACGTGGCCTCACCCTGCACCAAGTTCTGTGCATTTGTAAGTAGTAGTGTGCTGGGATAACACAACTCTCCCATGATAAACCCCCTTCTCAATCTGCACATTCGCACAAAATAGTTCAATTCATGTTACTGGAATAAGTGGCTGCCACAGAAACTAAGACAAAAATGGTTTAATGAGATCACATGTATTAATATGGAAAAACTGACTTTTTTTAATAGGAAGAAAAAAATAGAAAGTGGTATTGTCAAACTGATGCAAACAAATATTTATTAAAGACTTGCCGAGGAATAAATATATAAATAGATAGCTTACATATGTTGTCATTCTAGGCCAAGGACCCGCGCTCAATGCTTTCCGTGCTGCAGCTACTATTACATGTTATTCAGCCACCACAACTTTTGTTGTTTTTTAAACATTGCAAAATAAGATTAAAGGTTATATCTTTTCGGAACTTGAATTAATATACTTTCAATATAAGTAGCAAAATACTACTTAATAAACATTACATAGCAGTAGTGTTAACTTTGATTGTGTGCTGCACACCAGAAACATCCAGAAACATCCAGAAACATTGCACAGCAGAAATATTTCAGCCGATTATACAATTTCTTATGCCGATATTAATGGAATGCATAGAAAGTGTCCGCATTATTGAGTTCTGTTGCTACAGGTCCATATACTAATATACTATATACTGTAATACACTAATACTCCACACAACCATATAAGTTGACACTTGTTCCCACTACCACTTACTAACGGGCCGAAAGTTCCCAACAATACTAACAGAGCCTCCAAGTTCATTATATATAAACGAAACCTCCTAACTCGTTTAACCAAAAAGACATATTCTTAGTAAAACAATATAATTCACTTTGATTTGTTGGATATAAAACAGTAAATGACTACATGAACCAACAACCATTTAAAAGAAAACAACCCCAATATTTTTTGACTTCATAAAATGAAACATACCTGATATACCATGAAACACGAAAACGCATTAATGTTTTGATGATTTCAGATCTTACGAACATGAGATAAAAAGACATAGTATTTGGTGTACCTCCTGCAAAATAAGACCCAATTCAATATTCGAAATACTAAAAATTTGAAACTAAAATTAATTGCACGTCTTACATGCCACTTAAAGGTTAAACCATGGACTGTTACTCTTCCTCTCCGTATCTGTCATATCACACAACCTGAAAACGCGGAAGGCTTTTCTTAAAGGAAGATGATAAATTAACAAAAGTAATTGCATCTATAATTCCTTACCACTTATCAATATACCAAACCATCTGGTGATTTGCCTTTAAGAATAACTCAATACACATGTTGCGCCAATGAATCCCATTTAACTTAACTTGCAAAAGTAAACTACATTGGAGGAATGTCAGTGATGGGAAAAGCTCGGTCAAAGCATGCTGCAGAAAAGGGATGGTGTACGATAGTTCAATAGTTATCCACTTATCAAAACTAAATATAACATAACCACAAAATAAGTAGCTTACAAGTGCTTATTTATAAGTAGGCGTTGTACACATAACTAACTTGAACACTTACTTTAAAAAAATGAAAAAAAAATTAACCTGATCAAGCGCGATCGGAACAACCTCAGTGCATCCTGTCAGCTCCCATTTCGTCAACTGGCCCTACAAAACTCACAAAGCATGAGCAAATTCACCCAAAAATGATTACATATTTTTTTTTAACTCATAACTATTAAGTAACCAAAATCAACAAGAGCAGAAAGCAGCAAGAGATTATTTAGTGTTCCTAAAACAGTTGCAAAGTAGCTTTAAAAAAACAAAAATTACCTTTATGATAATCATTATCCTCCTCCTCATCCATTAAAATAACCAACTTCCTGAACCCTCTTGCCAATCTAAAAAACATCATCTCATTCATCTTCTCCACCTCCTGCTTCTTCTACCCACATACGATTCTCAAAGCTTGCGACAAATAAGGCTCAACCCTGCAAATATTGAAGCAGTATCACGCACCGGTCATGGCTGCAACCACAATCATATAATAGCAAACATAAAGTTTATAAAAACTCTGACAATTTGTAAAGAAACACTAAATTAGCAAAACCCCCAAATCATACGAAAACCCTAATTTTAAAATTAAACTTATATACATGTAAAAGCCGTGACGGGTGTTAAAAATCTTGGAGTAGGTGTGAAAAAAAAGCCAAACCGACAACATATTGTGTTAATGCAAGCAATCTCGTTTGTTTTGATTGATGACAAACATGTAACTTGATACATAACATAAAATGTACAAGTTACTTGTAATCTTATTTTGTCTCAACATACATCCAACACATCTCGACTTCTCGAGTCCTCGTATGATACAACACAGGTTTGTACATGTTTGTTATGTAGCATTATGATCAAACCCTTAACAAACCATTTAGAATGTTTAAAATACAGTTAGGTCATTAAGTATTTTAAAAGGTTAATCATTCTACTTAGAACCTCATTTTACACCTTTTCATAAACAAGTATGTTTACTTGTATATCATGTTTTCTAAGTTTAATAGGATAAATACACTTTAGGTGTCAAACTAACATGATACATCTTGGTAAACATATATTAGTTAAGCTAGTATATACATGCTACATGATCACTAGGATACATGTTACATACATATATACATTTACATTATTTACATTTTAAATCTTAAAATGAAAATATATACATGACATCATGGCATACATCATTTAGAAATCTTGTAGATCTAGAAAGATATTTTGGAAAGATCTTGAAGCAATGTAGTTGACTTTGCAAGATCTTGGTTAGATATGGAAAGATATTTGAAGATTTTTTGTCAGACACCCGCGGATCCAAATGGTATAAAGGACGGATCCCTTTATTTGGATCTGCCAAATCCGCGAGGTAAAATTCCTGTTGGCTATAAATAGCAGCTCATTGTTTACCCATTGTTTATCCCACTTGAACACACATTCCTTCTACCCTTTGCATACATTTAGATCATTAGTAAACCATGTAGAAACACACATTAATCACCCTTTTCATAATGATCATAATGTTACTAACTTTCATTATGTTGTAAGCATATACTCGTAATGATCCTGTGAAGCAACCTCAGAGATCGTGAGTCATCATCATAGCATACTTCCTGATCCACCATGAAGGTTAGGAGATCTTGAAGTTAACATCCACCAAATCATTCCAACATATGAAGATTCAAGGACACTTGACATCCTCAATGATTGAAGGCTTCTTATTCAAGAAGTTCATGTAGATTCCATATGCATATATGAAGATCCATCACAACAAGTTTAGGGAGCTTGTGATCTTCATCCATTGAAGGCTTCCTATCAATGGAAGTTTATTTAGATTAGCCATTCATATCCATGACCCATTTATGTCATGGATCATCATTGTAATCTATTCTTACTAGATTAGATGGTTTATGTGTTCGTGCCATAAAACACAAGGTTTCTATGTTGGGCCATAAAACATAGCGGGAGCGGTTGTACCCTTGTAAAGAACTCGGTATCTAGCTTAGTACTAGAAAAAGGTTAAGCGACGACGGGAGTGGTTGTACCCTTGTAAAAGAACTCGACATCTAGCTTAGTGTTAGAAAATGTATAGGCGACGTCAGGTTGGTTCTACCTCGAACTAGAACCAGGTATTTAGCTTTATACCGGAAAAAAGTGTAAGAGATGATTGTAAGGTTTTCTCCGCCGAGAATGGAGCTTGTTGATCTAGTGAAGTAACTCTCGAGTTGGGTACTCGGGGAGTGGAGTAGGGCGGAGAGGAGCTCCGTGACCGAACCACTATAAATCATCGTGTTCGGTTTGCGCTTTCTTTTACTTATTGCTTTACTTTATGTTTGCATTATATGATTGCTTGTGTTGTGATTAGTTGATAATACTTGTGTGACAAATTGTTTAGTATATGCTAGTCATAAAATATATTTAACATCTTTCACATTACAACAAGCTTAAATGGACATTTGATACAACAAGTTTTAAGTTTTTAAAACGGGAACGTATTCACCCCCCTCTACGTTTTCACATATTGCAAGATTCCGTGGAAGAATAACCCGCCATAAGCTAGGGTTACTCAAAAGCTGACCATGGTCACACAAAAACATAGCCTACTAAAATAAAAAACATGAGAAGCATCACCTACTTGAAGATTCAGTGCAAGAGGTCGAGAAGATGGAATCAAAGAAACTACAACACGTGGATTCTGGGTAAATGAAGATGAATGTGGAAGGTTCGAGAGTATTAATTATGCCATAAGCGGATCGGACCTGTCCAAAGCAGGCCGGAAAATCAGGCCAAAAGTGGCCCAACGTTTTTGGCGGGAAAAGCCCGGAGCAATCCAGCGTCGTTTTTTTGTCTTCTTCCAATTTTGTTGTTGCCGATATATGTACATCAATTAAATAGCGGTGTTTTTCATTGGTTTTGTGAGCCTTATCGACATCAATTGAATATTAATTTAGTCACTCCTCTTACCTATTTTGTTTAGTAATAATGGTTGGTAACACAAATTCCAACAAGTCAGTACCAGATTATTGGCACAACTTTGCAAAGGGTTTTTGTAAACTTGGTTATGGTTGTGAATTTATTCATGATCAAAGGCAATGAAATTTAAATATAACTAATGCTTATGATCAATCTAATGTTTGTGGTACGAATGGGGGAGCATAGATGCATGCTATTCAAGGCCTAGCTAAAATGTCCACCTTCATTCATGGGCTTCACCTAGCAGCTTACAAAAGCAAGCTCACCTGGCCCAATAATTTTTTTCCATAGGTCCAACAGCCTATCTCGGCCCAACAACTTAGTCCCGTGGCCCGACTTCTTCCGTAGGTATTCTAGGCCCACCTTCAACTCAAGAAATGTTGCTTCCTAATGCATTTAGCATTATGACTCTCGAGGATCCAACGTGGAATATGGGCACATGTGCATCTTCTCATCTAAACTCACATTCTCATAACTTAAGTACTATTTTTAACACATGTTAATATCCATTTGTTTGTGTTGGTGACGGAAAAACAATACCTGTCACCAACACTGGCTTTAGCATCTGGTCCACTCTTGATCGTCCATTGTACCTTCCTAACATTCTTGTCACCCCTAACATGATTAAAAACCTTATTTCTGTTTGCCTGTTCAGTAGAGATAATAAATGTACGGTTCAATTTGATGAATTTGGTTTATCTGTAAAGGATTTCTTGACTCGTTATATACTCATCAGATGTGACAGTTCGGGGAACCTCTGCCCAGTTACCATGTCATCTTCTATCCCTAGTGCATTGCTTTATGTTAGTCCTACCATGTAGCATCAACGTCTGGGACACCCCGGTGCGGAAGTGCTACGTTCTCTTGTCTCTCGTAATCTCATTTCGTGTAATAAAGAGAAGTCTTCACATATTTGTCATGCATGCCAACTTGGCAAATATGTGAAACTTCCGTTAGTTAGTTCGGACACTTGTGTTTCTAGTTGTTTTGACATTATTCATTCTGATATTTAGACATCTTCTATTATCAGTGATAGTGGTTTTAAATATTATATGTTGTTTCTTGACCACATTTCTCATTATGTGTGGATTTACCCCATACGCCATGAATCTGATGTGTTTCAAAAGTTTATACATTTTTGTTCTTATATCAAAAACCAATTTAAGTGTGAAATTAAAGTTTTGCAATGTAACCATGGTGGTGAGTTTCATAACACCAACCTTCTTCACCTTTTTGAGAAAAATGGTATTCAATTTGGTTTTTCTCGTCACCGAACCTCTCAACAAATCAGGAAATCGGAGAAAATGATTAGAACTATTAACAATGTTATTTGCACTCTACTTTTCCAACCCACCTTCCGCCTATATTTTAGGTCGAGGCTCTTCATATGGTCATCTATCTCCTTAAACTTCTTCCCTCAACCGCCATAAACAATGATATATCATGTACGGAATTATTTAACAAGGAACCCGATTATTCTCCCCTTTGTATATTTGGTTGCCTCTGCTACTCGCACCTTGTTTCCCCTCATAAATTAGCCCTTAGAGCCACATCGTGCATTTTTCTAGGATATCCCGCCTACCATCGCGGTTACTGTAACACCCCCTAAATTATGAGTTAACAGCGGAAGACTAATCGGGGTATTACGGGGAGGATCATAGTCATAATCATAGAAAATGGCTCAAAAGAGGCGTTTTGAAAGTTATTGTCATTCAAATAATATTTGAGATACAAAAGTGAAATATCAGAGATGTGAAATCCCATAAAAGGGTGTAGTAAATTTGAATTGAATGACATGATTTATTTTACACCACAAAAACCATCAGTTTAAAGCCCACTCCATGTCTTGTCTGCTCCGTTAATTACCTGAGATAAACATGCTTAAAAGTGTCAACACAAAGATTGGTGAGTTCATAGAGTTTATAAGTAAACAGTTGATTTCAATAATTTTGAGTGCGAGGTGATAATTGAAATAAATACCAATATTGATGAACTAAGTAGTGAGTTATGTTGGGTGATATCCAACGTAACCGGATAAATAATTCGTTTACCCTACGTTCGGTGATATCCAACGTAACCGCATAAATGATTCGTTTGCTTCACGTTAGGTGATATCCAACGTAACCGCATAAGTGATTTGTGTGCCTTACGTTAGGTGATATCCAACGTAACCGCATAAGTGAATCATTTGCCTTACATTGGGTGATATCCAACGTAACCGCATAAGTGATTTGTTTAAAAGTTTATAGCACTTGTGTAAATGAAAGCAAGAATTATGTTTCAATAAATGAATAGAGTGTGTCATAAATCGTGTACCACGTTTAAAGTAAACGAGTAAAAGTTGTAAGTAAACAAGCATGTATCTCCCCCAAAGAGTATAAAGTCATTAAACGAGTAAAAGTGGGGCTATGACTCACCTTGTGTATAAGTGGCAAGGTGAATTGTGAAATCAAGTGAGTTACGGGTACGGCTCCAAGCCTCCAACACACGACCTGATTAATGGTAAAGTCTGAGAATTTGACTTAATACGAATAGTGATTGAGAAAATGAGTAACGGATAACGGTTTGTTTGGTGATGTGAGTATGATATGCTTAAAATGTTTAAAGTTTAAAAATAATATTATATATGTTAGCATTGACTTAAAAGTGATGGTCATTTGTATTATTTAAACTTTGTGTCGTGTGTTTAACTAGTCTAGGTAAGTGGGCTTTTGCTAAACTAATATGTTAGAATTAATGTAAAAGACCAACCCATTGTACAAAAGCCCACGAGCCTATCTTAAAGCCCTTTAGGGCATCCCACTCTTGCTATATATAGACACTCCCACCTCATAAGTTAGTGTGCTTCAAGAGGTGTAAAGGTGGGTGTGTGTGTGTGTTTATTGTATTTCTCTCTTCATCTTATTCTATACATTCGGTATTTACATATATACATATACGATCCATATATCTTGTCTTGTTAGTACCATCGAATATAACTTATTAGGTGTGATAAAGTATTGATCTTAGCTTATTACAAGTGGTATCAGAGCCAAACAACGTTGTAGGAGTTTCTTGTGTTCATTTCTTTGATCAAAGTAAACAAAAGTTGCATTTTTTGTTAGTAAAAACGTGAACTTTTGTGTATAAACTTTGGTTTTTACGATTTTAAAGGTTAAAAGTTGTAGTCTTTATAGTTATTTACGTGTTTAGTAGTATTTGGTTCTTTTCATTCGATTCTACTCTTCAAAAATTTGGTTGGCTCGTTAAAAAGGTTTAAACTTGGTATCGAAATATAGTTCTAAGTAAAAAAGGCGATAAAGGTTTGATCTTTAGAGTTATTTACGGGTTTTTGAAGTTGGTTGATCGAGGAAATTGCTTAGAAGATTGTTTGCGAATCGTTGGTTGAATCTACATAGCACTTTTGTTGAAATTCCTTGTATAAGGAGTTTTGTCAAAATTGTTGGTGAATTTAGATAAAAGAGTGTTTATCTAAATTGTGAACGAATTTAGATAAAAGAGGGTTTATCTAAATTGTGGACGAATTTAGATAGAAAAGGGTTTATCTAAATTGTGGAAGAATTTAGATAAAAACAAGAGTTTATCTAAATTGCGGAAGTTTATCTAAATTGCGGAGTTTATCTAAATTCCAGAATTTATCTAAATTCCAAAATTTATCTAAATTCCAAAATTTATCTAAATTGCAAGCTGCTTAATTTCTAAAGTCTCAACTTTAAACAATCTTCAGCTAAAGACCAAGACTTCACTCCAACAACTGATCTTGACCTACAAATCACAACTCCTATTTCGTTGCAACGATCCTACATCAACTTTATCATATGAAACATCATCAATGGCTACTCAGCAAGACATTCATGCAGCCGGTGCAGAAAACCGCCATCCTATGCTTGAAAAAGGTGGTTATCTTCCATGGACGAGCCGTATACTTCGTTACATCAAAACTAAACCTGATGGACAAGGAAAACTCCTGCTCAACTCCATCAAAAATGGACCATTCAAGCCTCGTCAAGTTCATGACCCTGGAGATCCAATGCAACACCTCCCACACCACCGTTCTTTCGTGAACAATACGAACATGAATACACAGAAGAGGATAGGAAGCAAATTGCAGCTGATGACTTAGCAATGCACTTAATTCAACTTGGTTTACCACGAGAGATCTTTGCTGCTGTTGACAGTTGTGAAACTGCTTATGATATGTGGGAACGAGTTAGAAGGCTTTGTCATGGCACAGAAATTGGGCAACAAGATGTTGAAAACAAGCTTCTAACTGAATGGGAGAAGTTTACATCCACTCCAGCGGAACCCATTGAATCTTACTACACCAGGTTTTGCACACTAATGAACGAGCTCATCAGAAACAAGTTGACACCAAGGCAAATTGTTCAAAACATCAAGTTCATCAACAATCTACCAGAAGAATGGGGACGATTCATCACGATAGTCAACCAGACCAAGGATCTTCATCAAGTGAACTATGATCAGCTCTATGATTTCCTTAAGCAAAACCAGGTTGAGGCGAATGAAGTCAGGAAGGAGAAATTAGCTAAGCAACATGATCCTCTTGCATTGATTGCTCAAACACCAACACCTGTAACAGTGAATACACAACCATCATCATCAACTTCCACTCAGAACTACATGCAACAACAATATGTTCCACCAACTACTGTCATACCACAACAACAACAATTCTACCCACAACTACAAGTTATTCCACAACAACAATATCCACAATTCCAAGAACCAGAATTCACTGACAATGATGAGGCCACTGCTGCTCTGTCACAAGCATTTGTTCTCTTGTCAAAGGCATTCCAAGGACGCTATTCTACTCCAACTAACAACAATCAAAGAATTTCATCGAACACTCGCATCAGGCAAATTGCACAACCGAGTTTCAACATGGGTCAACAAAGACAAATGGTTGGAGTTTATGAGAATCAGCAGGGATATGCTACAAGGTTTGTTAGGATTTATTTTAAAGTGATGGTCATTCATCATTGTAATAGTTTAATTAATGTGTCGTTGTTTGAGTTAGTTAAGTTAATCAATGGGCTTGAACTTAAGCTAATAGGTTATGTTTAGTGTTTAAAAGAGCCCATGTAAAAGCCCACCCAAGTCCAAGCCCATCCATCTCTCAAAACTATAAATACCCTTCACCCTCCTCATTTGAGGGTGTTGCTTCTAGGGGTATTCTCATCTTGTATCTCATTTCCTCTTCTCAATCTAATCTCTTGAAGTTACCATCCCATCTCCATCTTTCTTCTATTCTTCTATTATTCTCATATTGTTGTTGTGTGATAAAGAGTAATTTTAAGGATTAACAAGTGGTATCAGAGCAAAAAATACAAAGATCTAGGATTTTTTTTCACGGTTGTTACTGTTTCATAAAAAAAAATTTGTTACGTTCTGTTGAATTTGTTTATTTTGGTTTCATTTTTGTTGTGTTTACTTTGGCATTATTTTAGTTTTTTCTCTACTGTTACACTGCTTCCATCACAGTCGAACCATATTGGGCAACATAGTCGAACAACAAAATCAACATAGTCGAACCAAAGTGTGATCGAAGGAGTAAAATCAACATAGTCGAACGAGCAACATCAACATAGTCGAACAAGCAAAATATAGTCGAACGAGCAACATCAACATAGTCGAACAAGCAACACTTCATCGAAGGAGCATCTCATCGAACGACACAAGGGTATTCGAGTTAGACTTACTCTTCCAAATTGATCGAACGAGTTCATTGATCGAACGAAGTTGTTGATCGAACGACCACTTTGATCGAACGAACTCCATAGTCGAACGACTTCTCTTTGATCGAAGCAACTAGTTAGTTGATCGAAGGACCTACTTGATCGAAGGATCTACTTGATCGAACGAGGTAATCGAACGTGTCATTTGATCGAACGACAAACTTTGTAGTCGAACCATCACCTTGATCGAACAAGTGCCTAGTCGAACGTGAAAATTTGATCGAACGAGAAGGATAGTCGAACGACACTCACTTAGTCGAACAAGAATTGTCATCGAACAACTTATAGTCGAAGCAAGTGTGTCGTCGAACCAAGTTTACACTAGTCGAACCAACTTTCATTTGCTCGAACCAACTTTCATCGAAGCAACCAAGTTGATCGAAGCACCTCACCTCATCGAACCACTCACCTCATCGAACTAATTCATCGAACCAACTTCATCGAAACAATTTCTTCTCGAACCACTTCACTAGTCGAACCACTTTAATTAAGTTGATCGAACTAATTTGCTAGTCGAACCAAAGTAATCTTGTCAAAGGCTGTTGAGTTTGTTGAAGAACAACTTTTGACGTCAAACACTGATATTAACTTTTGAAGTGTGAGTTTGCGTTAACTGTGTTCATAATATTATATAAGTTGACAAGTTTGCATGAAACGTGTACTAAATATACGTGTTTGCGCTAGAAGTGTTTTGCATGTATTTGACGTATTTGCTTTTGACACATTTCTCATCAACTTTGGGATCTAGTATCACGTGTATTCATCTATTTTAAAATCAACTTTTGAGTATCAAGTGGTTAATATTAAGTTTCATGTGTGGTTGCATGTAAGTTTCACTTGTGTTTTTTTTTAACAATTGTGCCTTTTTATTTTCATAAGTTGTGTTCTCTTGGTCTTTATTTTAATCCAACGTGAAGATTAAATTAAAAAATTAAAAAAAAATAATAATAATAAATAAAATAAAAATAAAAAAAAGATAATAATAATTAAAAATAAAAATAATAATAATAATTTTCATATCATACATAACTCGTGAATCGTAACCAACTGTATCCTAGTTCTTTAACCGATCCAACATCATCTTTATCATACAACTTCATCAATGGCCGCTCACCAAAACAATATCACAACTGATTTGGCACATGCGTTTGCATTAATCACCAAAGCATTAAACATCCCACCACATAACAACAACCAATGGAACTCACCGTACACTGACAACATGCAGTCATATATAGGTCAAGAAGGACAAACGGTTGACGTTATCGGGAATCAGCAAGGAAATGCTACGGGTATTCAAATGGGGAATCAAATGCATTATGCTGGGGAGAATACGGGAAATCAAATGGATCAGTTTGTGAATCAGAATGGGGTCAATCATAATGAGAATTATTGCTTCATGACTTCTTCTGCAACCCAAAGGAGTGATATAGGTAGAGCTGGTAATGTCCAGGCAATGGATAGGGTAGAAAAGCTCCAGTACCTGTTGATACTAGCCAGAAAGAGAGACTCGGGAATACCATTGACTGCTGAGGAATCCGACTTCCTGCTTTCAACCAGAATCAATGATAATTCTACAGAAGTCACTGGAATCTCCGACCCTATGCCTAATCAGCAAGAATCAACATCAAGCAACGATTCTGACATTCCTCCTACTTATGACAAAGAACCACTCCATGAGACATCAATTTCAAGTAATGAGGTTAATCCGTTTGCTAAACAAAAGCCACATTCTGTGCCTCTCGAACCTACTTATGATACATATCCGGACACGCCAAATTGTAGCAATATTAATTTGGCAACTCCAAATATGGATCCTAATGAAGTTCAAGTTGCACAAAATGATGCTAATGATGAGAAAACTCGTGCTTTATTTGAATCATTACTGAATAATTGTCGTATTGAGATTGAAAAAGTGAAAAAGGTCAATAGCGATCTTAAGACCGCGAATGAAAAATTGACCACTAAGCTTGAGAGATACAAGGTGAACGAACAAGCTTTTGAATTTCACCACAAACGACTGTCAGAACTTGAAAATGGTTACAGTGATTCTGTTTCAAGGGAAAAACATTTGCAAATCCAATACGACACTCTTGATGTTAAACTGAACATGCAAATTAAATCCTTAAAAGCGGATATTTCTGATTTAACCAACCAACTTTCTAAACAAAAATCAATTTGTTCTGATCTTGAAAAAGAAAAGAACGAGTTGCATTCAAAGTTTTCAAAACGAGAAGATGAACTTCTTGATGAAGTACTTGACAAACAGGAAACTATTAAAAAGTTGGAAGAAATTCTTGTAAAAACGGGTCATTCAACTCAAACGATTAATATGTTAATTAATGACAAAAACCCGATTTTATATACAAGAAAGAAAATGGCTCTCGGTTGTGAAAACCCTTGTTATCTCAAGAAAGCTCAGCAAAAACAGAATGTGCTATTTAATGGTAATCTTATAAATGATGTGCATGATCCACCTGCTTGTTATGATTCGCATGAAACGATTGAGCTTACGAAAGAGAGTCGAAATAAAATGAGGCAATTGAATAGAGAAATCAAACCAATTGATTATAATGAAGCTAACAAAATTGCTGGTGTTCATCTTGTTAAAAAGGAGTCACCTTTGTTTTTCAAAAAACCAGTGGCTGCCTCAAAATTCAAAGTTGTTTCAAAACACCTTTCTAACATCGAACAAATGTACTCTAACGACACTTCCAAAAGTGAAGCTAGAATATTTTTAGCCGATCTTAAAAGGAGAGTTGAAATGCTTCAAGATGTTGTGGCAACCAAAACAAATGCTAAAATCAACGATTGGTTCAAAAGTTTTGAAACTGAACAGAAAAAGATGTTCGAAACAGAAATTACTCCCATTGTATCTGGCATACATGCAAGAGCAATTCATGTTGAGAACGCAATTATCAAAGAAGTAACTGAATTTGTCAAGGACCACACATCCTTGGTAATTGAAGCCAATGAAAACATTGAAAAAATCAAAGTTTTGGAAAAACAAAATGACGCACTCTCTGAAGAAGCTCTTTCAACTGATATTATGTCCATTATTTATCAAATATATTCTGTTGAGGATGATGAACGACTTCGAGCTGAGACTTCCGAAATTGTTTCAAAATATGAAAAGGCGCTTGCTAAGATTGAAAAAAAAAATGTCACATATTTTAAACAACTTGATCAGAAAAAAGAAGAATGCAAGTATGACAAATTGTCGTATGAGCGTTCTTACAAAAACATGCAAGAACAAATTGATCTTTTGAAGTCTCAGATTGAAAGTCAAAAAGGGAAGGGTGAGGAAACTAAGTTTGCAAAACCATCAACTTCGGACAAATCGGTTGTAAAACCAAAAATATCAATTTCTCAAAATGTTCCTGAAAGCTGATGTGATAAGTGATTTGACAAAACCAGTCACTCCAACACCCTTGCCCAAGTTTACTGCGAAAGGAAAAGGAAAAGCTATTGTCGAAAACTCAAATGTGATAGCACCTGACCTTAATAGGATTAGTCCCACTACTGCGTCTGCCTCTACATCTCAATCACATAGGGCGATAGACAAAAGTGCAAAAGATAATCCAAAAGAGTCTAGGAATGCTACTACAAATTCAAAGGACAACAAGTTGAATCCTAATGTGTGTACCCCCAGGAATAGCTCACCAAATGTGACCACAAATACTGTTAAAGAATCTGTTGGTTCAAACAACATGGTCCACAATTCCTATCTAGAAAAAGCTAGGAAAAAGGCACAGATTCGAAAAGATGGAATTTTAGGAACACCGTCTACGGTGATGAATTCTACAACATTACAAGGCACTGCTAGTAGTTGTAAACCACTACCTAGGAACTCTTAACAAAAGACTAGGGATTGGCCTGCATCTAAGAGTAGTTGCGAAAAAGAAAATGTTAATCAAGTAGAATGCAACACTAAGAATTCCTCTTCGAACAGAAAACAAGCTTCAAATGACTGTAATGACAAAGTTAAGGTTGCTGTTTTGAACAAGAATGTTGAATTTGTCTGTCCTACATGTCAAAAATGTGTCTTTTCAGCTAATCATGATGCATGTGTGGCACAGTATATCAAGAAAGAAAATTTGCGTGCTAAGGCACAATCCTCTAAGACACCAAATAGAAACACACCCGTTGATAAGAAGCAAAAAGCTAAGAATTCTACCAAGTGGATCCCTACAGGACGTAGTTTTTCTCAAAATGAGACTTCCGCTGTATCTGAAAAGAAAACAACTCCTAGATCCTGCCTTAGGTGGATTCCCACGGGAAAAGTTTTTAAAACAGTCGGTCTTAGATGGATTCCCAAAGGAAAGATTCTTGATATTCGCACCACAACAAGTAGTAGTGAAAATCATCAGGATAAGGATGAAGAAACCACTACAACCATTGCTAGTGAACACCCTCAGAGTGATGATTCATGTGCTGCTAACACTACTATTTGTGCATATTCTTCTTTTGTGGATTCTGTGGATGCAGGAAATTGTGAAAGTGCAGATGGTTCATACAACCAATGTGGAAAAGAAGAACTCTATGCCAACATCTCATTTGGAAATCCTGGTCTTATTCCTCTCTTAACTCCACTTCTACTTGTTCATACTTAATTCTTCTTTGTGAATACATTTTTTTAGAAAAAATCAAAAACAAAATACAAAATTTGAAAAACCAACAAAAGCAAAATATAAAAATAGAAAATTTCCAAAAAGACAAAAACAATATAAAATATAAAATTCAAAAAATATTCTTCTCCGACATGTCTCTCGTATAATCGATATTCTGTACGTACCTAGAAATGTCATTCAACAATGATACGGGCATGTACAGATGCTTGAGCGAGAGTTCATTTAAATGTTTTCAAAACATGTCGTTTCTCAAAATTCATTCTTTAATGGCTTCTGAGAGACTCACTCCAGAACCCGCGCTTAACCCATTGGCTTCTAATCATATCGGATTAGGACCCGAGCCTCAAAGAAAGGAAAGTGCTTATTCAAAATCTTTCAGAGCACTTATCCTAAAAATATCAATGGCTTGTAAGTATTTCAGCTTACAACCCGAACTTCAAATAAAGGAAAGTGTGGTGCAAAACCAATCTCTTTTTCAAACACTTATCCTAAAAACAAATGAAGATACTTTCCCTACCATATCTTCAAAGATTTTCAAAATCTTCTCTATCTTGAGCACATTTCCTTCAAGAATTTTCAAAAAGATTTTTCAAAATCTTTCATAAAGTGCTCAAGATAACTCCCTCCAAAACACAATACAACATGCTTTATTTAAGGGGGAGTATAAAATTATTAAAGAAAAATGTTCCAATTTCATTCTAAATTCCGTCCTTCTCTCCAAAAAGTTTCATTTTAATCAGTTGATATCAAAAATATCAATGCATGCTATTTTTGAGGGGGAGAAGACGTGATTAAAATGTGATCAAAAGGTTTAAAGTTCGTGGAATCTCAAAGTATGCTCACCAGACAGACTCAAGATATGACCCTTGAATTGACGAAAACTAAATGTCCGTTATCGAAAAGACTTGTCCGGGACGGGTAATAATTTCAAGATGGTTATCCATTGATGTAAACGTGTCTCGCGAAGGACTTGTCTGAGTAGAATGTACCAATTCGAGAGATGATCATTGAATATGACCGGGACGGGTAATAATTTCAAGCTAGTCTAACTAGTGATGTAAGCGTGTCTCGCGAAGGTCATGTTCATTGAAAATCGATCATTTCAAACGTGCAAACTCTACCCAACATGTGCAATTCTTTCTTAAATCTCTTAAGCACATGTGAAGGGGGAGTATTTCAAAAAATGCAAAACTCTCGAAGTGTTAACTAAATGTGTTTATTCATAAAAACACTACTAGAAAAAGGGCTTTCCTTGACTCGCATTTTATGACGCACACTAAAAGATGACGCGCAAATTGCAGAGTCATAAAATAAGAGTCATAACGAGTAAATTTTTTATCGAAGATGACTCGCTTTAAAAAGCGTCATAACATATGGGTCATAATCAGTTAAAATTTAGCCTGCTAGATGACGCTCGTTTTGCTTCGTCATAAATAGGGGTCATCTCCTTCGTTTTTTTTTTGCCCAAAAACACTTCCCGCTCTTAACACTAAAACTTCCCTCTCAAACCCCTCTAAAATTATTCAAAACACTCAAAACACTCCCGCCCCCTCTCAAACCCCTCTAAAAGTCTGCACCCACACCCATATAAATACCACATATAATAACCCCTTAGGGTTATTCAACTTCTCTGTTTCTCTCTCTACGCCGACAAACACACCCACCCACATCTCCTTTCTTCTTCGATCACTTATCCGGCGAGAACTCCACCACCGCTGTGCGTCCACCTACACCTCCACCACCATCATTCACCATTTTTCCTTCCCGTCATTTTAAGCTATCAAACGCGCCATTTGACCTACATTAACACCACTTCAATCTAAGATTTATACTCGAATCCGAACACCTTTTTCCTCTTTTCGTGTTTCTTGTTCGAGCCGAGCATCAAGGTGGGTAAACCCACCATTTTTATCAAGTTATCACCACGGGTTTGTCTCAAAAACCCTCGGGTTGCGAGATAAACAAATAAAAACGTGTAAATAAATAATAAAAATGAGTAATAATGTGGTTGGTATCAAGTTTGGTTCATGGTTGTGTATGGGTTTGGTTCAAATAGGTGGTGTCGAGTTTGAAGTTTGGTGATGTTGTGGATTGTTTTGATGGTAAAAGAGGCCGGGCCATAAGGTAAAAATGATTATTATTGTTTTGATAACTTTATAATCTGCTGATTTGTCTTACTCCTCGGTTAATTAATCGAAACAGATATGTATTTACCAATTTTAATTATACTGCAGGATGCTAACGATTTCAGACTGAGGAGGTACTTACTCTACCTCATATTATCTTTTGAGTAGTGCTTATTTCAGTCTAGTTAAGTTAGTTGATTATTAATAAGTCTGATTCACAGATTAATTTGGTCATTATTAGTTTTAAACTTCAAAACAGTTAACTTATAGGGTGTTTGGTTCATGGGTTAAAGTGGGTCATTAGGGGTGTTCACTGTTGCATTACCCTTTCATCAGATTCAATTGGACTTATCTTAACTTGTATAAGCTGTTTCAACATCTCTCTGCTTGTTTTTCATCTTGGACTAATAGTTTTTAATAGACTTGCTGCGAATTGCATAAGTTTGTTTGTAAACAACTTAATATTAACTTTGTTATTCATGATCTTTTGTTTAATTGTAGGGCGTAATCTCGATAGATCAGATGGACCTTCTAGTGGAGAAAGTTAAAATGCTTGCAGGAGAGATTGCTTTCAGTTCAAGTACAATGTTGCTGGTAATGATGACAAAGGTCCCCAACTTTATCAGGTAACTAACTCACTTGGGTATCCAGATTTTCGAATAAGATGATTTTAGGAGATTTTATGCAGTAAATATGTACCTCACACGACTCCATGCTGCTGATCATTTCATCATTTAGCTTTACATATCAGTTTTAAAAATGAAATGTTAAGATTTTGCTCTCTTCTTGGATAAGGATCATGTGTTAAGAAACTTTCTAACAAACCTAAGCTTGAAGACAGTAGAGCGACAAAACAAGTTGTTGCACTTTTGAGCGCTCCACTTGAAAAATACAGTGATATCGTCACTTCCTTGACGCTGTCTAATTATCCTCGAGTAATGGATCACCTTGATAATGGGACTAATAAAATAATGGCTATGGTTATCATCCAAAGCATAATGACCAACCAAGCTTGTGTATCTTCTGCTGACAAGGTATTGAACATCTTTACTGTTTTACTCATCATTCCGTTGTTGAGGTGATTGACCAATATTGTGTTACCTTCATGATTGGTTATCTGTTGCAGGTCGAGGTTCTTTTTGAACTAATAAAAGGGCTTATAAAGGACTTGGAAGGAGATTCAGAGGATGGGGCGTTGGCTAACTTGCTCTTCTTCGTGTTGCTAAGGTTACTGGTGGTGCTCCCAACAAGCTCTCCAGTATGCTATCAAGGCGTAATTTGGTAGCTATGAAGGAGGAGATTTAGGTACTTAAGTGTGTATATCTCTTTCTAGTTTTGAGTTTTAGTTTGTGAACGACTTGGTCAGAAATCTGAAATCTATGTATTCGATAGTTTTATTGTAATGACTTACAAGACAGTTGATGTTGGAGCTTGTTTCTTGGTGTTAATTTTGATATTTGTGTTTTTAATTTTGTATTATCAGGTTTTTAATTGTCATTTAATAGAAAATTAGGAACTGAAAAAAATTAATTTTTTTTTAAAAAAAAAAATTAGGTTATGACTCGCAAAAAGGAGAGTCATAAAACGTGGGTCATAAATGCGCGTCATAGAGGGATGACGCACATATGCGAGTCATGAAGATTTATGACGGGTCTTTCCTTGACTCCAATGTGCGCGTCATAAGGTCTCTTCTTGACTCGCATCTGGAGTCAAGGAAAGCCCTTTTTCTAGTAGTGAAACTTTGAGAGATTTTCACAAGGTTTTATGGCAAATCTAGGATAGTCAAGAAGTTATAAGGTGTCTAAGGTTAGGGAAAACCGTCCTATGATCCGCCAGAGCCAGAGGGATCTACCCAAGGACAATTCCAATAGATTAGAATTAGAAGTCCTTAGGTAAGATTGAAAAAAGGAGTAAATGAGAAAGGGAAAGAAGGGGTTGAAGAATTAAAAAGAAAAGTTTAATGAAAGGGTGAAAAGAAATAGCCCTCCATGAAAACTTAGGGCAGAAACCGGGTCAATACATCTGCTATCGGTATTCACTAAGGTGATACTGATATTGAAGACAAGACGTCATGGACCCAGTGACGCGCTGCACCACCCCTCCTTGCCACTCAGATATCTCTTAAAAGATATTTGTTTCATTCTCACGGAGAACACTACATAATCTATCGGCCTCTCATTCCGAGATGTGTTGATATTGAAAAGGTGGCACTCTGCTCCATGCCTCTGACGACTAAAACCAAAACGCACAATAGAGTCTAGAGCCATGAGATTCATCAAAATATCTCGTTAGGAACACTTCCAAAATGATACACTTGTGTTCGTCAAAAAGGACACAAGTTGTAAGAGTCTTAATGAGATCCAAGGATCTTGCCAGTTAAATCATGATGGTTTCTATGCTTCAAACGGTCTACAGTCGTGGGGTGATCTCCAGCGACTCACTGAATCGTGGGTGCACTTCGGTGTGTCCGTGTAAGCCCTCTTGGGGGTATCCGGTTCAGAACGGCCTAGGGAAGGATTAGAGAAAGTCTTCACACTATGCTGTTGACAATCTCAAAGTCCTAACCTGTAAGCGCTGGATGATTATTACTAACGGTTTTATGCAGCTACCTTTAAACATCCATCAACCATCATCCGATGCATCAATCATCTTCACCTCAGCATACTCATACTTATGAAGAACATCTCCAACAAAACTCATGTGTAAAAGTTCAAGACAAGAAGATCAAGTTAAAGAAAATGTCAAGAAGCTAATCAATATGTCAAGAACAAGTTCATATGATGAAAGATCATGGGGAGATTGTTAGCATAAGTATAATGTCCAAGATGTATGAGTATGTTGGAGGTCACGACGTCATAATCACATGAAGATGCTGATCGAAGGCAAGAACAACCTCAAAGACGATACTTTGAAGATCACATAGCATGAAGGAATCAATAACAAAGATTGCTATACAACGAAACTCAAAGCTCAAAGACATTGAAGACGAAAGACCATCTCTCATAGAGCATCATTTGAATGACCATCCCTTAGGGGGAGATTGTTAGGATTTATTTTAAAGTGATGGTCATTCATCATTGTAATAGTTTAATTAATGTGTCGTTGTTTGAGTTAGTTAAGTTAATCAATGGGCTTGAACTTAAGCTAATAGGTTATGTTTAGTGTTTAAAAGAGCCCATGTAAAAGCCCACCCAAGTCCAAGCCCATCCATCTCTCAAAACTATAAATACCCTTCACCCTCCTCATTTGAGGGTGTTGCTTCTAGGGGTATTCTCATCTTGTATCTCATTTTCTCTTCTCAATCTAATCTCTTGAAGTTACCATCCCATCTCCATCTTTCTTCTATTCTTCTATTATTCTCATATTGTTGTTGTGTGATAAAGAGTAATTTTAAGGATTAACAAGGTTTCAGATTGGTAATCAAAGGCAGTATGCAGGGAATCAGATTGGTCAGTATGCAGGGAACCAGATGGGTCAAGTTGTTGGAAACTAGAGGGGTTAGAATGTTGGTAATCAGATTGGGAATGTTGCTACTCCAGTTGCTGGGAATTATGGAAATGTGAATCAGGGTAATCCAGTTAAGTGTTTCAACTGTCAGGGAGTCGGTCACATGGCAAGAAACTGTCCCACCAAGCCAAAAAATAAAGATCTAGAGTATCTGCAGAAAGCAGTGTTGTTGGCACAAAAGGAAAAGGCAGGGTTTCAGTTGAATGAAGAAGAGAATGATTTTATGGCTCTTATGGATGATGTGGAAGACCTTGAGGACATCGATGCAAACTGCATTTTCATGGAAAATCTTCAGGAGGCTAAGTATGATATGGATTCTGAGATACCTCCTATTTATGTCACCAATGCAGTCTCTGAGGTACCATCATTCAATACATGTCACAATAATGAAATATTTGATATGTCACCTCATGATGAACAACATCCTGCGACTCCAGCACCCACTTATGATACATATATGGACACGCCAAGTTGTAGCAATATTAATTTGGCAACTCCAGATATGAATCCTAATGGAGGCTTCGAGTCACAGCATACTGAGAATGATGAGGAAACACTTGCGTTATTTGAATCATTATTGAACAATTGTAGTATTGAAATTGAAAAAGTCAAAAAGGTCAATCGCGAGGTTAAGGCCGCGAATGTGAAATTGACCGCTGAGCTTGAGAGGTATAAGGAAAATGAAAAAGCTTTTGAATTTAATAAAACACGACAGTCAGAATTAGAAAATGGTTACAAAAACTTCGTTTCAAGAGAAAAAAAATTGCAAATCAAGTTTGACACTCTTGATGTTAACTTGAACATGAAAATAAAATCCTTAAACGCGGAAGTTTCAGATTTGAAAAACCAACTTTCTAAACAAAAATCAACTTGTTCTGATCTTGAAAAAGAAAAGAAACAGTTGAAAGCAGATTTTTCAAAACGCGAAAATGATCTTCTTGATGAAATCACTGAGAAACAAGAAACAATTAAGAAATTGGAAGATTTGCTTGTCAAAACGGGTCATTCTGCTCAAACAATTCATATGCTAATTAAAGATCCAAACCCGCTTTTGCACACAATGAAGAAAATGGCTATCGGTTGTGAAAATCCTTATACACTCAAGAAAGCTCAGAAAGAACAGAATGTGTTGTATAATGGTAATGTGATATTTGCTAAGCATGATCCTCCCACTGTTCGGGATTCTGATGAAACGATTGAGCTTGCCGAAGAGAGTAGAATCAAAATGAGACAAATGAACCCAGAAATTAAACCAATTGATTATAATAAGCTTAACATACTTTCTGGAGTAAATTTTGTTAAACGACAACAAACACCAAAGGTTTCAAAAGACCAGTTGTTTCAACAAAACAAAAAGTTGTTTCCAAAAATCTTTCAAACTTGGAACAAATGTCCTCTAGCAACCCTTTTAACACAAGTGAAGCTAGAAGATATTTGGATGATCTTAAAAAGAGAATGGAACAATTTCAAAGTCTTGTTGCATCCAAAACAAATATCAGTATCAACAACTTCCATTCAAGTTTTGATGCGTGGTTTTGCGACCTTACAACAGGTTTTACCTCTCGAGGGATCTCAAGAGGCTTGCAATCCCCACCAGGCAGTGTACCTGACCGATGTAGTATAGTGTAGTGGCAAGTACCGGGGGATTGATCGTTCTCTAAGGGAATAGTGTCGTTAGGATTGAAAAACTACTCTAATAGGTCTACGGGTGAGGGAAGATTCTTTTTGTATTTTTATATTTTTTATAAAAGCAAGTAAAATCTCGGGTTTGAAGGAGTGGGCGGAATTAGTTGCTAGTCAACTAACCCAAATAACTACAATTGCAAATAAAATAAAATAACTGAAAATGAAAAGGTTGTGGAACTTATATGGAGAGAAATGTGTTTACTTAGATTTCCTTACTCCCTAGCTATCTTTTACCGGTTGATTAGTGTGTATTAATTGCGTGGATGACGGGTGTATTCCTTAATACCAATCGTGGGGTGGCGTACGTACTTCCCCAACTCTACAAGCTCCTACTTCACTCCTATGTCGAGCCGGCTAAGAAGCTCCTAACATGGGATCACTAGAATTCGCTCATGCATTAAATACAACCATAAAAACCTTAGTACGCATTGGTTCATGTTTCTTAAGACGTTCAAGCAAGTTACCGTATAGGAGGTTAGCCAGTTTTCTTAAGCCTAACATCGATAAACAATCATCCAATACAATTAATAACACACCAACAACCAATAATCAATAGTTAGGTTTCATTAGATCTAAGCAAACACAAGATAAATCTAGCCTAGCATGTTAATTAAAAGACAAGAACAAGATATAATCAAACAACACATAGACATATTGAATGATTAATTGATTACTTATCTTCAATTAAACATGGGAGATCCAAGGGTATAAAACCCTTAAAAATGGCAGAAAATTCGTCTTAGGGTTTCTCCTCACAAAGTTGCACCCTAATGACTAAAAATTGCAAAACTATATATAGAATTTAGGGGCTGACGGCGTCATGTTGTAGGAGGTGACGCCGTCACCTCGCCGCGGCTAGGGTTCCCGGATGGTCTTCCTGACGCCATCCCTCTTTAATCCTCCAAAATCCACTCTGGCGCGTCAAGAGTTGACGCCGTCACAATTGTGCTTGACGCCGTCTCTCTTTAACTTAAACCGTGACGGCCTTGATCACCTTAAAGGGTGACGCCGTCAGACTTCCATTGTAAAACTTTCTGGCGCGTCACGTGTATTTGTCATATCCACCTCTTTTGCCAAGACGTGACGCCGTCAGGAGCAATCCTTGACGCCGTCACGTGTACTTTTCCAGCAGCTTTGGATACTTTGTCGTTTTCTTCACTTTTATGCTCCAAAAACGTCCAAAATGCTTCCTTTTCCAGATTTCTTCTCCAAAGTACCTAAAATGACAAAAGGAACGATTTAGGGCAATATTTGATCAAATAAATACGATTTAGGGCTTAAATGACCCCCTAAAAGCGGTACACTTTTAGCTTCATCAAATACCCTTACACTTGAGATTTGCTTGTCCTCAAGCAAATGCGCTTTTATTCTAATCAAAATACAAGTTAGGGGTCATTTAACGCTAATATAAAAGTAATTACAACAAATAGTCGTTCCACTTTAATCATAATAAGCACGGAGATTACAAACTAGCACCTTACAAGTAGTGTTTAGATACTCACATCTCTCAGGTGTCATAAAAGTATATCTCATAAATGAAAATGGATAATATCTCTCACTACCTGTCATAGCAAATAGATTACCATAGGCTTGGGAAAGGATCAAAAACCTCCTCCACTAGGCATAAGCACCTAAGATAAACTATCAAAGAGGGCTTTTAAACGGGTTATAACGTTAGGTGTAGGGATATGATAAATACGGTTTTGTTGGATAAAGGATATTTTACTGGTGGCGAGTTAAAGATCTAGATTAATTACATGTATAATATGGCGTAGCTAAGCCAAGACTAGACTCGACTTAAGCTAATGAAAAAAAAATAACAAAAACATAAAATAAACATAAAATGAAACGGGATGGTAGTCCGTATGTTTTTTTTCTACTTTTCTTTTTCTCATTTTTTTTATATTTTTCTTGATTTTTTCGATTTTTTTTTTTTTTTTCATACACGCTTGCCCTACCATCCGAAATAATACATCATAGGGAGGTTGCATCCCCCTTACACTTGAACTTTTACATAACTTTACAATTAACTATTCTAATGACTCGAATTAAGATAATCGAAACACTTGGAGTATTTTAAAATATTTAGCACATATGAGGGTAATAATGTTGTTCTTCCCCATTACTCCATTACACTAGTACTTTACCCATGAGTCCCAATCGTCCCAAAACAATATGTACAAGGATATGACTCGACTTAGCAACCAGTAATCAATTAGATAATTAACTTGGGGTTTAAACAAATTTGTCACAATAATGCACTAAAAATGAGTGCATACAAGGTAGGCTAAGGCGATTTGGGTGTACATTTAAGTGGGGTGTAAACAAATTCTTACTTTAAGTAAAATGCTTAAAGTTAGAAACGAAAAGATAGGCTCTGAGGGGTGTACTAGGGGTATCGTGTACTAAAAATGAGTACAACGCAAAGGGTGTGGGAGAATTACTTGACCAATGTAGCCAATGTAATTATAACAAAAACACAGGTGTAAAACAATGGGTTAATCCTAATGCCTCTTATCATGTAGTAAATCTAACTACACGAATGTAGTCTCACTTGTGGCCTCGGAATGGTCCTAACGCAAGTTCTAGAATCTAAGTGCTACCGGTACACACATCATAGCATAAATGCTTTTCCTACCAATTCTAGGGGCGAACCTCACATATTTGGGGGTGGAAAATTTTTTAGTGGTACGGTTTTTTTGTGCTAGTCATATAACTCCTATCCGTGAGACGCTCATTAAGACCAAAGTTTCACTCCTATATGTTGTAAAAAAATTTAAATTTTGCACTAAAATTGCCTTAACAGGTATTTCTCTCAGTTTTATTACACATCTACCATTAAACAAACAAAAAATCAAGCGTAATAGCATTCTCTAAGGTATCGTCATTTACCCCCCCTTACACTTAAGATGAACATTGTCCCCAATGTTCAAATAACAAGATGTAAAAGTAAATACGGTAAAAGAATGAAATCAAATACTCCCCTGATTCGTTTGGTGGATAAAGAGGTAACATGGTTAGATCTTCTTCCCAGAGAAAGTAGAAGCTCCAAGACTAATGCATCGCCAAAAGCTAGATTCCACATACATCTCCTTGTCCAAAATAACCTGTTAAACCTGAGAAAACAAACACGAAAACCTGCATAACATCGGCGGGATAAATCTGTATAAGGATATAATGCTTGTGGAATGATTATTTTGCAGATTCCTGGAGTTTATAAGTTAGAGATTTAATAAAGCATTTTATGATTCCGGAAGAAAAACAAAACTTCAAAAAAAAAAAAATTCCAGAAAACTGTTCCTGACGCCGTCAGAAGTGATCTGACAGATTTTTCATGTTAAGTTTCCGGAAAATTTCTGGAAAAACTCAATCCTTATTTCCTGGAAATCCTGCAAAATATCATTATGACTCGATACAAGCATTTGACTCAAACAATTACTAATATGTATGTTGATTTAATATTGTTATGATTCATGTTCATTTGTTCTAATAAACCGATTTGGATTTCCCTTACACTTATCTTTTGCAAAATACCTTTATATGTAGTTAAGACGAAGTTAAAAACAAGATAAAGCATTTTCACAATTTAGTTTCGAACATGAATCAATAATAATAAAAATTAAACATACATACGGAAGCAAATAAAATCAAACAAACAAATAAATAAACACACAAAGCAAATAAAGCTTGGGTTGCCTCCCAAGAAGCGCTTGTTTTTGTTCGAGTCACGAGCCTGACTCTACCCTTATTTAACGGAAATAGGGGAGGTTTTCCATACACTTAGGATTAAGTGCGGGTGATAGTAGCGATACACACCATCTTGGCGGAAGTATGCCGCGTGAGGAAAGAGTGGTGGATGAATTATATACTCAAAGGGGTGTGCTCCTTTCATCATAACCTTACCTAGTTCACTTTGGTCAATGGGTGAATTAAAGTTTCCTCCTAAAAAGGGATCATCTTCTATCAACTTTGAGAGACTCCTAGTTGGGAATCCATCTTGACCTAATAAACCCGGTTTAAACCCATAATGTTTCTTACGATCAATCATGAATGGGTGATGTAAGTATGTAAGGTTATGGTTCAGTCCTATGTTAGCTTCCTCTCTACAAGGCTTAGAGTCTAATACCTTTATCGTAAAACTACCCGGACTATATGGTTTGATGGGTGGATCGGGACCTATTTTAATTCCTAACTTTTCATCCAAGGATGGAAAATTGGGTAAGGGTCTCGGTTGAGGCTCCGGTTCATCAAAACTAGGAACTTCCATAGAACTAAAAGAAAGGTTGTGACTACAAGTATTCAAACCTATTTCTTCTAGTTGTGTTTGGTCCAAGGGCTCTACCTCTATTGGGGTTCCTATAGTCTCTTCTACTTTTTCTGGGTAAGTTACGGGCTGTGTGTTAACCTCAAATGATGGTAGGACTTGTGAGGTACTTAGCGGGCTTATGTTACTAACCTCATCATTCCTTGTGTCAAGATCACCTATATCCTCATCATGGGTTTTGGTAGAATTTAAACCTAACATTTTCCCTAATATCTCAAGTGCTTCTCTAGGCATCTCAACTTCTATATCCGAATCATAAGGATCATCCTCAATATTCTGACTGCTATATTCAAATTGCCCAAAAGATTCATCATGAGTTTCTTGAGATTCATCGTCATCGATCATAAAACCTAGGTCTTTTTGATTAATGTGATCATGTTCGGCTAAATCCTCCATCACATCAAGGTCACCTATGTGTTCATCCTGCATTATGGTAGTGCCTAACCATGACATGCAACTAGGTGGCTCAACTCTACCCTCATCCCCAAACAGACTTGTTTCATGATCCTTGAAATTTGTGGTCAACTGACTTGTATTAATGTTTGTTGGGTTGTCAACTATATAATAATATTGGGCACAATTCTCAATAGCTTCCCATGCTTCTTCAGCACTTAATTCCCTAAGATCCCTGCCGGCAAAATAGTAAATGTCCCTTTGGGCATGTCGGTCGACACGATCGTAAAAGATTTGAGTTAGGGACCATAAATCGAAGTTATGATGAGGGACTTTTTGGAGTAAATATTTAAAACGAGTCCATGCATCATAGAGAGGTTCATCTTTATGTTGTTTAAACATCAAGATGTCATATGGAGTGGGTGAATTACGTGGTTGGTAGTATGGTGGATTCGCGTTCTCCATAATGGTGAACGGAAGAGTCAATGGAAATTACGAACAAACACACAAAGAACAAGATAGACTAAAGAAAATCTAGAAAAATAAAATAAAAATCTCACTAGAAAGGAATCTAGTGAGTAGACCTAATAAAATAAAAATTCAACCTAAACAATAACTATTCCCCGGCAGCGGCGCCAAAAACTTGATGCGTGGTTTTGCGACCTTACAACAGGTTTTACCTCTCGAGGGATCTCAAGAGGCTTGCAATCCCCACCAGGCACTGTACCTGACCGATGTAGTATAGTGTAGTGGCAAGTACCGGGAGATTGATCGTTCTCTAGGGGAATAGTGTCGTTAGGATTGAAAAACTACTCTAATAGGTCTACGGGTGAGGGAAGATTCTTTTTGTATTTTTATATTTTTTATAAAAGCAAGTAAAATCTCGGGTTTGAAGGAGTGGGCGGAATTAGTTGCTAGTCAACTAACCCAAATAACTACAATTGCAAATAAAATAAAATAACTGAAAATGAAAAGGTTGTGGAACTTATATGGAGAGAAATGTGTTTACTTAGATTTCCTTACTCCCTAGCTATCTTTTACCGGTTGATTAGTGTGTATTAATTGCGTGGATGACGGGTGTATTCCTTAATACCAATCGTGGGGTGGCGTACGTACTTCCCCAACTCTACAAGCTCCTACTTCACTCCTATGTCGAGCCGGCTAAGAAGCTCCTAACATGGGATCACTAGAATTCGCTCATGCATTAAATACAACCATAAAAACCTTAGTACGCATTGGTTCATGTTTCTTAAGACGTTCAAGCAAGTTACCGTATAGGAGGTTAGCCAGTTTTCTTAAGCCTAACATCGATAAACAATCATCCAATACAATTAATAACACACCAACAACCAATAATCAATAGTTAGGTTTCATTAGATCTAAGCAAACACAAGATAAATCTAGCCTAGCATGTTAATTAAAAGACAAGAACAAGATATAATCAAACAACACATAGACATATTGAATGATTAATTGATTACTTATCTTCAATTAAACATGGGAGATCCAAGGGTATAAAACCCTTAAAAATGGCAGAAAATTCGTCTTAGGGTTTCTCCTCACAAAGTTGCACCCTAATGACTAAAAATTGCAAAACTATATATAGAATTTAGGGGCTGACGGCGTCATGTTGTAGGAGGTGACGCCGTCACCTCACCGCGGCTAGGGTTCCCGGATGGTCTTCCTGACGCCATCCCTCTTTAATCCTCCAAAATCCACTCCGGCGCGTCAAGAGTTGACGCCGTCACAATTGTGCTTGACGCCGCCTCTCTTTAACTTAAACCGTGACGGCCTTGATCACCTTAAAGGGTGACGCCGTCAGACTTCCATTGTAAAACTTTCTAGCGCGTCACGTGTATTTGTCATATCCACCTCTTTTGCCAAGACGTGACGCCGTCAGGAGCAATCCTTGACGCCGTCACGTGTACTTTTCCAGCAGCTTTGGAGACTTTGTCGTTTTCTTCACTTTTATGCTCCAAAAACGTCCAAAATGCTTCCTTCTCCAGATTTCTTCTCCAAAGTACCTAAAATGACAAAAGGAACGATTTAGGGCAATATTTGATCAAATAAATACGATTTAGGGCTTAAATGACCCCCTAAAAGCGGTACACTTTTCGCTTCATCAAGTTTTCATACAGAACAGAAAAAGATGTTTGACACAGAAATTATTCCTCCACTAAATGCCATCAGTGCGAGAGTACTTAATGTTGAAAATGCTCTTTTAAAAGAAACAGCTGACTTTGTCAAGGACCACAAATCCCTGGTTAAGGAAGCTAATGAAAACGTTGAATACATAAAAGTTTTGGAAAACTAACTTGATTCTCTCTTTGAAGTAGCTTTGTCGACTGATATTATGTCCATAATTTACCAAACATATTATGTGAAAGACGATGAAAGACTGAGAGCTGAGACTTCTGCAATTGTTTTAAAATATGAAAATGCTCTTGCTAAGCTTGAAAAAAAATATGTCACATATTTTAAACAACTTGATCGGAAAAAGGAAGAATGCAAGTATGACAAATTGTCGTATGAGCGTGCTTACAATAACATGAAAGAGCAAAATGATCTTTTGAAGTCTCAGCTGGATAGTCAAAAAGGGAAGGGTGAGGAAACTAAGTCTGCAAAACCATCAACTTCGGACAAACCGGTTGCAAAACCAAAAATGTCAATTTCTCAAAGTGTTCCAAAATTTGATGTGATAATTGATTTGAAAAAACAAGTCACTCCAACACCCTTTCCTAAACAAAGTGAAAAAGCAAAATGTGTTGATAAAGGGAAAGCAGTTGTCGAAACACCGAATGTGATAGCACCTGGCCTTTATAGGATTAGTAACACTACTGCGTCTACCTCTACATCTCAAACATATAGGGCGATAGACAAGAGCATTAAAGATAATCCAAAAGAGACTAGGAATGCTAAAACAAATTCAAAGGACAACAAGATAAATCCTAATGTGTGTGCCTTACCTTCTACAGGAGTAGAAAGTACCTCTAGGAGCAGCAGACTACAACCTAGGAACAATACAAGGAACAATATAGTCTCGACTGTCTCTGAGAGTAAATGCAAGAATAAAACGGAAGAAGTAGAAGAACACCCTAGGAATTTATCGCTTTCTAATAAGAAACATTTGTCATCTGGATGTAATGTTAAAAGTACTGTTTCTAGTGCATGTAATGACTCTGTTTCTTTAATGTGCAAGAAATCGTTAAATGTTTGTGATGATATTGTTTCTAATAATGTGAATGTGAATGCTATGCCTGAACAGAAAGATGTTCCTCCAGGAACTAGTGCTAGGTCTAGATATGTTAAAAGACTTATTGCAGTATCTAGGTCAACCACTAGTTGCATATTGCCTAGGAACTATCTTAAGATATGTGCATGGAAACCAACGGGTAGAAAATTCATACTTGTGAATGGTAAATTAAGAAAGGTTCCAAAAGAACAAGTAGAAACCTTCTATGAGTGTGAATCAAATGTTACCACTAACCCCATGGAACCAAATGTTAAACGGTTTCCAAATGCAAAATATTCTGTTCTTGAAAGGTTATCAAAATATGTCTTTGGATCGTCGACTCGGGTTGCTCATGTAGCAGCTATTCTGGGTTATGGAGATCTTCAGTTTGAAAACTACTTAATCACTCGGGTTTAATATGTCGAAGGATTGGGACATAATCTGTTTTCAGTCGAACAGTTTTGGGATGCAGATTTAGAGGTTGCATTTAGGAGAAACACTTGCTTCGTTAGAAATTTGGTTGGAGATGACCTCTTAATTGGGAATCGTGGCACCAACTTATATGCTATCGACATAAACTAAATGGCCTCTTCATCACCAATTTGTCTCATGACAAGAGCTTTCAAAACAAAGTCCTGGTTGTGGCACATACGATTATCCCATCTCAATTTTGACACCATCAACAAGCTAGCCAAAGACAACATCGTCAACGGTCTCCCAAAGTTCAAATACACCAAAGATCACTTATGTTCATCCTGCGAACTGTAACGCCCCGTGCCCGATTAGACCAAAAATTTGAACTTTTTACGCGAAAACGACCTCTCAAAACTGACCTGCTGTCACTCTTTTATGAGCTGACAAAAATCCATAAACATTCAACCCTTGAGGCTAGTTTTAAATGAAAGTAGACTCAAATACCTTCAAAGCGATAGGTGGTACGACCCGTGACGACTTACGGTTTGTTTTGTACGACATTTAGAAAATTACCAAATCTGGGTGGGATAGATGCGCCGTATCTCAAAAAGAGATGCGCCGTATCTACCCAAATGAGACCGAAACTTGAAACCGAAATTTGGGTTTGGATAGATGCGCCGTATCCCAAAAAGAGATGCGCCGTATCTACTCAAAAGAGACCGAAACTCTGCAGAAAATCTGCAGAAACTCAATATTAACACCCCCAAACCATTTAACACCACAAACAACCCATACGACCTCCGTTTTACATCAAAATTGACCAAAAGCATTTCATTAACATAAAAAACATGTTCCATAGCAATCCAACCCGTATATACATCAAAATGGGTCAAATGGCTTTGTGCCAAACACCCTTTTTACCACAAATTCATCCAAGCTTACTTAACACAAGGACCACATAACACTTAAACGTTTGACCCATGAGATTTACATAAACAAAAGACAACGTTTGACGACAAGACCATAATTTAACAAAACGACCACACAAGTTAAATATACCAAGGCACAAGAGAGCACTTCGGCTTCCAACTTCCGATTTACTTGGTCCAAGAGTTATGGTCTTCTAAGCTAGCTTCTAACTACGCTAAGCTTCATTCCACGACTACAACTAGGCAAGATCCTTACCTTTGCTTCCTCCGCTAGAACCTACAAAATCATTAACATCTAAACCGTAAGCGAAAACGCTTAGTAAGTATACAAGACATAATCAACATCACATTTACATAAGATTGGTGATTAACACCAATCATAACATTAACAAGGAGCATCAAATGAGATTATTACTCACCTTGACCGGGCAAGTAAATATATAACATTCATACAAATAGCATTGGATCCAAGCTAACATACATTCACAAGCTCCATAGAAATCATATTAACACCAACATAACATTAACATCATAACATTTACAAGGATTATGCTCATATACTTACCTCAAGTCCTACTAGCTTCCTACTTGGCTTGTGATGCGTGGGTTTTTGCAACCTTACAACAGGTTTTACCTCTCGAGGGATCCCAAGAGGCTTACAACCCCACCAGGCAGTGTACCTGACCGATGTAGTATAGTGTAGTGGTAAGTACAGGGGATTGATCGTTCTCCACAGGGAATAGTGTTCGTTAGGTGTGAAAGACTACTCTAATTAGGTCTAAGGGTTGAGGAAGATTCTTTTTATGTTTTTATATTTTTATGAAAGCAAGTAAAATCTCGGTTTTGAAAGAGTGGGCGGAATTAGTTGCTAGTCAACTAACCCAAAATTACTACGGATGCAAATAAAATAAAATAACAAAAATGAAAATGTGGTGAGAAACTTATGTGTAGAGAAATGTGTTTACTTAGATTTCCTTACTCCCTAACTATCTTTTACCGGTTAATTAATGTGTATTAGTCGCGTGGATGACGGGTGTATTCCTTAATACCATTCGTGGGGTGGCGTACTTACTTCCCCAACTCTACAAGCTCCTACTTCACTCCTATGTCGAGCCGGCTAGGAAGCTCCTAACATGGGATCACTAGAATTCGCTTGTGCATTAAATACAACCATAAAAACCTTTAGTACGCATTTGGTTCATGTTTCTTAAGACGTTCAAGCAAGTTACCGAATAGGAAGTTAGCCAGTTTTCTTAAGCCTAACATAGATAAACAATCATCCAATACAACTAACAACACACTAATAACCAATAATCAATAGCTAGGTTTCATTAGATCTAAGCAAACACAAGATAAATTTAGCCTAACATGTTAATCAAAAGACAAGAATAAGATAAAATCAAACAACACATAGACATATTGAATGATTAATTGATAACTTATCTTCAATGTAAAATGGAAGATCTCAAGGCAAAAAGCCTTGAAAAAGAAGCTGAATTCGTCTTAGGGTTTTCTCCCAAAATTCCACACACTAAGCTCTCCCTAATGACAAAAAATTAGAAAACTATATATAGACTTTTGCATCTGACGGCGTCACCTTATGGATTGTGACGCCGTCACCTCGCCGCTTCTAGGGTTCCCGGATGACCTTCTTGACGCCGTCCCTCTTTAGCTCTTCAAAAATCCATTCTGGCTTATCAAGGCTTGACGCCGTCAGCTCGTGAACGTGACGCCGTCCCCTTATGATTTAAGCCGTGACGCCCTTGATCAAGTTAAAGCGTGACGCCGTCAGAATTCACATGCTATTTTCACTGGCCTATCATGAGTAAATTTCACGTCCACTTTTTCTTGCCAAAGCATGACGCCGTCCAGAGTTAATTGTGACGCCGTCAAAGGTAACATTCAGCCGATTTTTGAGACTTTGTCGTTTTCTTCACTTTTATGCTCCAAAAACGTCCAAAATGCCTCCTTTTCCAGATTTCTCCTCAAAAGTACCTAAAATGACAAAAGGAACGATTTAGGGCAATATTTGATCAAATAAATACGATTTAGGGCTTAAATGACCCCCTAAAAGCGGTACAATTTTCGCTTCATCAAATACCCTTACACTTGAGATTTGCTTGTCCTCAAGCAAATGCGCTTTTATTCTAATCAAAATACAAGTTAGGGGTCATTTAATGCAAACATAAAAGTAATTACAACAAATATTTGTTCCACTTCAATCATAATAAGCACGGAGATTACATACTAGCACCTCACAAGTAGTGTTTAGATACTCACATCTCTCAAGTGTCATCAAAATAAATCTCATAAATGAAAACGGATAATATCTCTCACTACCTGTCATAGCAAATAGATTACCATAGGCTTGGGAAAGGATCGATAACCTCCTCCACTAGGCGTAAGCACCTAAGATAAACTATCAAAGAGGGCTTTTAAATGGGTTATAACGTTAGGTGTAGGGAAAAGGAAAACACGGTTTTGTTGGATAAAGGATGTTTTACTGGTGGCTAGTTAAAGATCTTGATCAATTACATGTACTATACAATGTTGCTAAGCCAAGACTAGACTCGATCTTAAGCTAGAAACGAAATAACAAAAACAAAAACAAACATAAAACAAACGTAAAATGAAACGGGATGGTAGTCCGTATGTTTTTTTTTTTTTTTTTTTTTTCCATTTTCTCATTTTTTTTGTATTTTTCTTGATTTTTTTTTTTTTTTTTTTTTTTTTTTTTTTTTTTTTTGCATACACTCTTGCCCTACCATCCAAAATAATACATCATAGGGGCATTGCATTCCCCTTACACTTGAACTTTTACATAACTTTACAAATACTAATCTAATGACTCGAATTAAGATAATCAAAACACTTGGAGTACTTTTAAAACATTTAGCACATATGGGGGTAATAAATGATGTTCTTCCCCATTACTCCATTACACTAGTACTTTACCCATGAGTCCCAATCGTCCCAAAATAATATGTACAAGGATATGACTCGACTTAGCAACCATGTAATCAACTAGATAATTAACTTGGGTTTAAACAAATGTTGTAACAATAATGCACTAAAAATGAGTGCATACAAGGTAGGCTAAGGCGATTTGGGTGTACATTTTAGTGGGGTGTAACAAATTCTTCCTTTAAGTAAAATGCTTAAAGGTCGAAACGAAAAGATAGGCTCTGAGGGGTGTACTAGGGGTATCGTGTACTAAAAATGAGTACAACGCAAAGGGGTGTGGGAGAATTACTTGACCAATGTAGCCAAAGTAATTATATCAAAAACACAGGTGTAAAACAATGGGTTAATCCTAATGCCTCTTATCATGTAGTAAATATAACTACACGAATGTAGTCTCACTTGTGGCCTCGGAATGGTCCTAACGCAAGTTCTAGAATCTAAATGCTACCGGTACACACATCATAGCATAAATGCTTTTCCTACCAATTCTAGGGGTGAACCTCACATATTTGGGGGTGGAAAATTTTTTAGTGGTACGGTTTTTGTGCTAGTCATATAACTCCTATCCGTGAGACGCTTATTAAGATCAAAGTTTCACTCCTATATGTTGTAAAAAAATTTTAAATTTGGCACTAAAATTACCCTAACAAGTATTTCTCTCAGTTTTATTACACATCTACCATTAAACAAACAAAAGTCAAGCGTAATTGTATTCTCTAAAATCGTACTTTTACCCCCCCTTACACTTAAGGTGAACATTGTCCCCAATGTTCAAATAACAAGATGTAAAAGAAAAAAGTAAAAGAATGAAATCAAATACTCCCCTGATTCGCTTGGTGGATAATGAAATTACACGGTTAGATCTTCCTCCAAGGTAATGTTGAAGCTCCATGACTAATGCATCGCCATAAGCTTGATTCCATAAACATCTCCTTGTCCAAAATAACCTGTTAAACCTGAGAAAACAAACACGAAAACCTGCATAACATCGGCGGGATAAATCTATATATAAGGATATAATGCTTGTGGAATGATAATTTTGCAGATTCCTGGAGATTATAAGTTGGAGATTTTAATAAAAACTTTTTAAAAACAAAATTTTCAAAAATTTCTGAAAATTAAATCTGACGCCGTCAGGTTATAAACCTTGACGCCGTCAGAAATGACCTGACAAAAATTCTCATTTTAAGTTTCCGGAAAATTTCTGGAAAAACCTTTACCTTACTTCCTGGAAATCCTGCAAAACATCATTATGACTCGATACAAGCATTTGACTCAAACAAATACTAATATGTATGTTAATTTATTATTATTATGATTCATGTTTATTTGTGTTCTAATAAACCGATTTAGATTTCCCTTACACTTAACTTTTGCAAAATACCTTTATATGTAGTTAAGACGAAGTTAAAAACAAAATAAAGCATTTTCACAAATTACTTTTGAACATGAATCAATACTAATAAAAATTAAACACACATACGGAAACAAATAAAATCAAACAAACAAATAAATAAACACACAAAGCAAATAAAACAAATAAAGCTTGGGTTGCCTCCCAAGAAGCGCTTGTTTTTGTTCGAGTCATGAGCCTGACTCTACCCTTATTTAATGGATAAAGGAGAGGTTTTCCCTACACTTAGGATTAAGTGCGGGTGATAGTAGCGATACACCCCAGCTCGGTAGGAGTATGCCACGTGAGGAAAGAGTGGTGGATGAATTATATACTCAAAGGGGTGTGCTCCTTTCATCATAACCTTACCTAGTTCACTTTGGTCAATGGGTGAATTAAAGTTTTCTCCTAAAAAGGGATCATCTTCTATCAACTTCGAGAGATTCCTAGTTGGGAATCCATCTTGACCTAATAAACCCGGTTTAAACCCATAATGTTTCTTGTGATCAATCATGAATGGGTGATGTAAGTATGTAAGGTCATTTTTCACTCCTATATTGTCTTCCTCACTACAAGGCTTAATGTCCACTACCTTAAACTTAAGACTACCCGGACTATATGTTTTGATGGGTGGATCGGGACCTAATTCAATTCCTAAATTTTCATCCAAGGATGGAAGATTAGGTAACGGTTTTGGTTGAGGCTTCGGCTCATCAAAACTAGGAACTTTCATAGGACTAAAAGAAAGGTTGTGATCACTAAAAGCATTCAAACCTATTTCTTCTAGTTGTGTTTGGTCCAAGGGCTCTACCTCTATTGGGGTTCCTATAGTCTCCTCAACTTCTTCCGGGTAAGTCACGGGCGGTGTGTGTGCCTCAAATGATGGTAGGACTTGTGGGGTACTTGGTGGGCTTATGTTACTTACCTCATCATTCCTTGTGTCAAGATCACCTATATCCTCATCATGTGTTTTAGTAGAATCTAACCCTAACATTTTCCCTAGTATCTCAAGTGATTCTCTAGGCATCTCAACTTCTATATCCGAATCATAAGGATCATCCTCAATATTCTGACTGCTATATTCAAATTGCCCAAAAGACTCATCATGTGTTTCTTGAGATTCATCGTCATCGATCATAAAACCTAGGTCTTTTTGATCAATGTGATCATGCTCGGCTAGATCCTCCATCACATCAAGATCACCTAAGTGTTCACCCTGTATTATGGTAGTGCCTAACCATGACATGCAGCTAGGTGGCTTAACTCTACCCTCATCCCCAAACAAACTTGTTTCATGATCCTTGAAATTTGTGGTCAATTGACTTGTATTAATGTTTGTTGGGTTGTCTACCATATAATAATATTGGGCACAATTCTCAATAGCTTCCCATGCTTTCTCAGCACTTAATTCCCTAATATCCCTGCCGGCAATATGGTAAATGTCCCTTTGGGCATGTCGGTCGACATGATTGTAAAAGATTTGAGTTAGGGACCAAAAATCGAAGTTATGATGAGGGACTTTTTGGAGTAAATATTTAAAATGAGTCCATGCATCATAGAGAGGTTCATCTTTATGTTGTTTAAACATCAAGATGTCATATGGAGTGGGTGAATTACGTGGTTGGTGGTATGGTGGATTCGCGTTCTCCATAATGGTGAACGGAAGAGTCAATGGAAATCTTATACGAACAAAAGCACGAAGAAAATAGATAGACTAAAGAAAAACCTAGAAAAATAAAATAAAAATCTCACTAGAAAGGAATCTAGTGAGTAGACCTAATAAAATAAAAATTCAACCTAAACAATAACTATTCCCCGGCAGCGGCGCCAAAAACTTGATGCGTGGGTTTTTGCAACCTTACAACAGGTTTTACCTCTCGAGGGATCCCAAGAGGCTTACAACCCCACCAGGCAGTGTACCTGACCGATGTAGTATAGTGTAGTGGTAAGTACGGGGGATTGATCGTTCTCCACAGGGAATAGTGTTCGTTAGGTGTGAAAGACTACTCTAATTAGGTCTAAGGGTTGAGGAAGATTCTTTTTATGTTTTTATATTTTTATGAAAGCAAGTAAAATCTCGGTTTTGAAAGAGTGGGCGGAATTAGTTGCTAGTCAACTAACCCAAAATTACTACGGATGCAAATAAAATAAAATAACAAAAATGAAAATGTGGTGAGAAACTTATGTGTAGAGAAATGTGTTTACTTAGATTTCCTTACTCCCTAACTATCTTTTACCGGTTAATTAATGTGTATTAGTCGCGTGGATGACGGGTGTATTCCTTAATACCATTCGTGGGGTGGCGTACTTACTTCCCCAACTCTACAAGCTCCTACTTCACTCCTATGTCGAGCCGGCTAGGAAGCTCCTAACATGGGATCACTAGAATTCGCTTGTGCATTAAATACAACCATAAAAACCTTTAGTACGCATTTGGTTCATGTTTCTTAAGACGTTCAAGCAAGTTACCGAATAGGAAGTTAGCCAGTTTTCTTAAGCCTAACATAGATAAACAATCATCCAATACAACTAACAACACACTAATAACCAATAATCAATAGCTAGGTTTCATTAGATCTAAGCAAACACAAGATAAATTTAGCCTAACATGTTAATCAAAAGACAAGAATAAGATAAAATCAAACAACACATAGACATATTGAATGATTAATTGATAACTTATCTTCAATGTAACATGGAAGATCTCAAGGCAAAAAGCCTTGAAAAAGAAGCTGAATTCGTCTTAGGGTTTTCTCCCAAAATTCCACACACTAAGCTCTCCCTAATGACAAAAAATTAGAAAACTATATATAGACTTTTGCATCTGACGGCGTCACCTTATGGATTGTGACGCCGTCACCTCGCCGCTTCTAGGGTTCCCGGATGACCTTCTTGACGCCGTCCCTCTTTAGCTCTTCAAAAATCCATTCTGGCTTATCAAGGCTTGACGCCGTCAGCTCGTGAACGTGACGCCGTCCCCTTATGATTTAAACCGTGACGCCCTTGATCAAGTTAAAGCGTGACGCCGTCAGAATTCACATGCTATTTTCACTGGCCTATCATGAGTAAATTTCACGTCCACTTTTTCTTGCCAAAGCATGACGCCGTCCAGAGTTAATTGTGACGCCGTCAAAGGTAACATTCAGCCGATTTTTGAGACTTTGTCGTTTTCTTCACTTTTATGCTCCAAAAACGTCCAAAATGCCTCCTTTTCCAGATTTCTCCTCAAAAGTACCTAAAATGACAAAAGGAACGATTTAGGGTAATATTTGATCAAATAAATACGATTTAGGGCTTAAATGACCCCCTAAAAGCGGTACACTTTTCGCTTCATCAGCTTGATTGGGCTTCTATAAATGCTTCTTGATGATAAGAACACAATTAAGGCTTCCTTAAAGCTTCTTGATCACTTCTTGATGTACAATTGAGACAAGATGATATTTTTGGCTTTCCCTCCTATTTCTCCTCTATATGCTGACACATATGATGAACACACTCTCACTTTCCAGACTTTTCCTAAAGAGTAGATATTTATTGGGAGTTAGTTGCAACTTTGGTCTTTTGGCATTTATGGTCCTTCTAGTTCTTTTCCTCCTAACTTTGCCACATATTCATTATTTAACTAGTTCATAAAATATAACACATAACACTTTATATACTCATATTGTACCTTATCGGGGTACGGGTGTAACAATTCTCCCCACCTTAAAATGAGAGTTCGTCCCCGAACTCTACTCGTGAAATAAGTGAGGATATTTGGTCCTCATTTTCGCTTCCGTCTCCCACCTAATGCTTGTACCCTTACGATGTCTCCATTGCACTTTTACCAACGGAATCTCCTTGTTCCTTAGTTGCCTCACTTTCCTTCCTAATATAGCCTCCGGTTCATCTTCTTGCGAAAGCAACTCCGGATCAATTTCAATGTCGTTTAAGGTAACCACACTTGTTTCGTCTGCCAAACATTTCCTTAAGTATGACACGTGAAAGGTATTGTGAATACCCCTCATTTCTTCGGGTAATTCCAACACATATGCTACTTCACCTACTCGTTTCAAGATTTTGAAAGGTCCTATAAACCGAGGACTAAGTTTCCCTTTGTTTTTGAACCTAAAAACGCCTTTCCACGGGGAAACCTTTAACATAACCAAATCACCCACCTCAAATTCGATTGGTGTTCTTCGGTTATCGGCATAGCTTTTCCACCTATCTTGTGCCGCTTTAAGCCTCGCACGAATCATTTCAATCTTTTCCGTTGTAGCTAATACTACATCCGTACTTGCCAGTTCCCTTCTCCCGACTTCTTCCCAACACACGGGTGTCCTACATCTCCTACCATAAAGCATCTCGTAGGGTGGCATATCTATACTTGCGTGGTAACTATTATTATAGGCGAATTCGACTAACGGTAAATGATCGTCCCAATTGCCTCCAAAATCAATCACACAAGCTCATAACATATCCTCCAAAGTTTGAATCGTCCTCTCACTTTGCCCATCGGTTTGAGGATGAAAGGCCGTGCTCATATGAAGTTTCGTACCCAATTCTTCTTGGAAATCTTGCCAAAAATTTGAGGTGAAACGCCCGTCTCTATCGGAGACTATAGAAATAGGCACCCCATGACGTGCAATTATCTCGTTAACGTAAATCTTTGCTAGCTTATGAACGGGCATATTTTCTCGGATTGGAATAAAATGAGCACTCTTGGTTAGGCGATCTACTATGACCCAAATCGTGTCATTCTTCTTTTTCGTCCTTGGCAATTTCGTAATGAAGTCCATCGTGATCTTTTCCCACTTCCAAACCAGAATATCCAAAGGTTGGACTTTTCCATACGGTTTTTGATGCTCGGCTTTGACCTTTAAACAAGTCAAACACTTCTCAACATACCTTACGCAATCTCTTTTCATACCCGGCCACCAATAGTTCTTCTTCAAATCACGATACATCTTCGTAGCTCCCGGATGAATGGAATATTTCGACTTGTGTGCTTCCTCTAGAATCAATTCTTTGATGTTGCTACGAAAAGGGATATAAACCCTTCCATACCGAGTCTTAATTCCTCGACTATCTTCTTCGAGATGCGGAATGTGGGAAGTGATACGCTCACCTTCCCTATTTTCTTCCTTCAATGCCTCCTCTTGAGCTAACTTGATCTTATCAAAAAGGTCGGAGGTGACAACCATTCTCAAGGAATGAATTTTAGTAACCTCATTTTGATCCTTTCGGCTCAACGCATCCGCCACCACATTCGCTTTACTCGGATGGTAGCGAATTTCTCAATCATAATCCTTCAACAAATCTAACCACCTTCGTTGTCTCATGTTGGGATTTTTCTTATCAAGGAAATATTGAAGGCTTCGATGGTCGGTATAAATTACAAACTTGACACCATACAAATAATGCCTCCAAAGTTTTAAAGCAAAAACCACAGCCGCAAACTCAAGATCGTGAGTCGCATAATTTTCTTCATGCTTCTTTAGTTGTCTCGAGGCGTAGGCAATCACTTTTCCCCTTTGCATAAGAACACATCCAAGACCGGAATAAGACGCATCGCTATAAACCACCATATCTTCGGTCCCCTCCGGCAATACTAGAACCAATGCTTCACACAATTTCCTCCGTAGAGTACAAAAGGCTTTGTCTTGCTCTTCTCCCCACTCGAAGGTAGCATTCTTCTTAGTAAGTTTCGTTAAAGACGATGAAATTTTGGAGAAGTCTTGAATAAACCTCCTATAATATCCCGCAAGACCAAGAAAACTTCGAATCTCACCAACATTCCTTGGTGCATGCTATTTCATTACGGCTTCTACCTTTGAAGGATCGACTTTGATACCATCGGCATTAATAACATGACCAAGGAACTGAACTTCTTGCAACCAAAATTCACATTTCGAGAATTTAGCATACAATCTTTCTTTTCTCAAAGTCTCAAGAATTTCTCGAAGATGTAGTTCATGTTCTTCCTTGTTCTTAGAATAGATAAGGATATCATCAATGAACACTATAACGAATTTATCCAACATCGGTCTACATACACGATTCATGAGATCCATGAAAACCGCAGGTGCGTTTGTAAGACCAAATGGCATAATCGTAAACTCGTAATGTCCATATCGGGTCCTAAAGGTCGTCTTAGGAATGTATTCTTCTCGAACTTTCAATTGATGATAACCCGAACGGAGATCGATCTTGGAAAACCACCGTGCACCTTGAAGTTGATCAAAGAGGTCATCGATTCTTGGTAACAGATACACATTTTTCACCGTGACTTTATTCAATTCGCGGTAGTCAATGCACATCCGCATACTACCATCTTTCTTTTTAACGAACAAGATTGGTGCTCCCCATGGCGAACTACTAGGACGAATGAAACCCTTGTCAAGCAATTCTTGAAGTTGACTCATCAATTCTTTCATTTCGGACGGAGCTAGACGATAGGGAGTTTTAGCAATAGGAGTAGCACCCGGAACAAGATCAATACGAAATTCGACTTGCCTTTCGGGTGGGATACCCGGCAAGTCTTCCGGAAAAACATCACGAAATTCATTCACAACCGGAACATCATCAATATTTTTCTCCCCAAATCTCGTATCTACCACATGAGCCATGAAGGCATAACATCCATGTGATAAATATCTCCTAGCCTTCATCACGGTACATAACTTTAGTTCACCTTTTCTTTTATCCCCATAAATAATCATTTCACGACCGCTAGGATTAATAACTCGAATGATCTTTTGGCTACAAAGGATAGCCGCGTTATATTTATCAAGCCAATCCATACCGATAATAATATCAAATTCCCCGAGCATAATAGGAATTAAGTCGATCTTAAAGACACTTTCATCGATCTCTATCTCTACGTCTCGATATACATTAGATATAACAACGATTTTAGTATCGGCTATTTCGACTTCTAGGGGTATAGGAAGTTTAGCTAGTGGGGAAGTTATTTGCTTGCTAAAATCATAAGATACGAAAGAAACACTAGCACCCGAATCATACAAAACCCGAGCGGGTATGGAATTTACAAGATGAATGAATACCTGTGATGACATCGGTCCCCGATTTGGCTTCTTCGACACCCATTTGATAGACTCGAGCTGTTGGTTTTGGAACCTCCACTTTCTCTTGCTTGACGGTTCTCAAAGGCTTTGCTTCAATCGCCTTTGTTTTCGGGCAATCCCTCAACCTATGCCCTATCCCATTACACCCATAGCATACTATCATCGGCTTAGTACAATCTTTGCTTTGATGATCTAAGGCTCCACATTTGTAACAACCCGGCGTATTACGCCTACACTCCCCAAGATGAAACTTGCCACACTTAGAACATGCTACCTTAGTTTTGTTTCCCGCACTCTTCTTGCCATGGTCAAATTTAGCTTTCTTTCCATACTTATCCGCAAACTCTAGCTTCCTTTTTGATTCTTTCGCCTCCTTCTCCTTCCTCCTAAGTAAGTCCGCTTCCCTTACCCTAGCCCTACTCAAAAGATCATCCAACGTAGTACATTTGAATGGTGAAATCACCTCACGAATATCGTCCTTGAGCATCCTTTGGAACTTGTCAACCTTAAGCTTGTCATTCCCGAGGTATTCGGGACAATAAGGAATCATATCATTAAACATCCTCCACATCTCATTTACCGTCTCGTTAGTTTGAGTGAGAGATTGGAATTTCTCTCGAATTTTGTCCACCTCTTCAACCGGAGCATACTCGGCACTAAACAACTCCTTGAATTCTTTCCACGTACAAGTCTCCACCCAAGGTTCACCTTTCTCACACACTTTTCCTTCCCACCAAGTCTTCGCACTATCACGAAGAAAGTTAGTAGCATAGATAACCTTTTTCCTTTCTTCACAACCACTAGTACGAAAAGCGCCTTCCACCGCCGTTATCCACCTATTACTAACAATGGGATCAAGAACACCGGTAAACTGTGGCACATCACAAGCCGTGAAATCCCGGTAAGTAGCTTTGTCATTCTTAGGTTCTTTTGTTGGACCACATTCTTTCTTAAATTCCTTAAACTCTTCCTTCATTAGCTCCTTAAGATTTTGCGTCGTTTGTTGAACATAGTAGGGCATTGCTTGCTTAATAGCCTTACCCACTCTTTTTGCTAACATTATGTCTAGAGCTTTCATTTCATCTCCCGTGAAGCCTCTAAAGTCAAGGCCTCTGGAGTTTGAGGAAGAACTTTCATTATCCTTATTAGCATTTCCCGGATCACTTGCCGAAGTTTCGGCATGCTTGGAAGCCGTGGCTTTCGCGACTTCCTTCGGGTGAGGGGTTTCCATTTCTTCTTACTGAAAATTAGCAATTCACAACATTAAACACAATTATGTATACTTAGCCCATGCATGAATGACATTTCTATCTTGTTCTAGCACCCTAGCTTGTCACTCATGTATGATCTAAATGATTTCAATTTCACATATGTCCCGTATTTTCATCACTACGGTGGCCAGGCGTAGTCATGAAAATATTGAACATATGGGTCCTCAAAATCATCCAAACAATACACAAATAACAAACACTAGCTCTAACCGCATCTATACAAGGCCTAAGTCTAGGAAATCCTAAAGTGAAATCCTAAATCTCTTAGACCGAAGCTCTGATACCAAGTTGTAACGCCCCGTGCCCGATTAGACCAAAAATTTGAACTTTTTACGCGAAAACGACCTCTCAAAACTGACCTGCTGTCACTCTTTTATGAGCTGACAAAAATCCATAAACATTCAACCCTTGAGGCTAGTTTTAAATGAAAGTAGACTCAAATACCTTCAAAACGATAGGTGGTACGACCCGTGACGACTTACGGTTTGTTTTGTACGACATTTAGAAAATTACCAAATCTGGGTGGGATAGATGCGCCGTATCTCAAAAAGAGATGCGCCGTATCTATCCAAATGAGACCGAAACTTGAAACCGAAATTTGGGTTTGGATAGATGCGCCGTATCCCAAAAAGAGATGCGCCGTATCTACTCAAAAGAGACCGAAACTCTGCAGAAAATCTGCAGAAACTCAATATTAACACCCCCAAACCATTTAACACCACAAACAACCCATACGACCTCCGTTTTACATCAAACTTGACCAAAAGCATTTCATTAACATAACAAACATGTTCCATAGCAATCCAACCCGTATATACATCAAAATGGGTCAAATGGCTTTGTGCCAAACACCCTTTTTACCACAAATTCATCCAAGTTTACTTAACACAAGGACCACATAACACTTAAACGTTTGACCCATGAGATTTACATAAACAAAAGACAACGTTTGACGACAAGACCATAATTTAACAAAACGACCACACAAGTTAAATATACCAAGGCACAAGAGAGCACTTCGGCTTCCAACTTCCGATTTACTTGGTCCAAGAGTTATGGTCTTCTAAGCTAGCTTCTAACTACGCTAAGCTTCATTCCACGACTACAACTAGGCAAGATCCTTACCTTTGCTTCCTCCGCTAGAACCTACAAAATCATTAACATCTAAACCGTAAGCGAAAACGCTTAGTAAGTATACAAGACATAATCAACATCACATTTACATAAGATTGGTGATTAACACCAATCATAACATTAACAAGGAGCATCAAATGAGATTATTACTCACCTTGACCGGGCAAGTAAATATATAACATTCATACAAATAGCATTGGATCCAAGCTAACATACATTCACAAGCTCCATAGAAATCATATTAACACCAACATAACATTAACATCATAACATTTACAAGGATTATGCTCATATACTTACCTCAAGTCCTACTAGCTTCCTACTTGGCTTGATTGGGCTTCTATAAATGCTTCTTGATGATAAGAACACAATTAAGGCTTCCTTAAAGCTTCTTGATCACTTCTTGATGTACAATTGAGACAAGATGATATTTTTGGCTTTCCCTCCTATTTCTCCTCTATATGCCGACACATATGATGAACACACTCTAACTTTCCAGACTTTTCCTAAAGAGTAGATATTTATTGGGAGTTAGTTGCAACTTTGGTCTTTTGGCATTTATGGTCCTTCTAGTTCTTTTCCTCCTAACTTTGCCACATATTCTTTATTTAACTAGTTCATAAAATATAACACATAACACTTTATATACTCATATTGTACCTTATCGGGGTACGGGTGTAACACGAACAAGGAAAAAGCAAAAGGGCAACATATAAACATAAAACCGTACCCAGTTCGGTGGATAAGTTACATCTGTTGCACATGGACTTATGTGGCCCAATGAGAGTTGAAAGCATTAATGGGAAGAAGTATATTCTTGTTATCGTCGATGACTATTCAAGATATACATGGGTAAAGTTTCTGAGATCAAAAGACGAACCACCAGGCATCATCATCACCTTTCTGAAGCGAATTCAAGTTCTACTTCAAGCTCCAGTAAGGATTGTAAGAACAGACAATGGCACAGAATTTACTAATCAGGAGTTAAGAACCTACTTTGAAGATACTGGAATCACTCACCAGACATCAGTTGTTAGAACTCCACAGCAGAACGGGGTAGTTGAAAGAAGAAATAGAACTCTTGTGGAAGCTGCTCGCACGATGCTGATTTATTCTAGTGCACCACTATTCTTATGGGCTGATGCTGTTGCCACTGCTTGTTTCACTCAGAACCGATCCCTAATCCATCCAAGATTCAATAAGACCCCATATGAGCTAGTGAACAACAGAAAACCCGATATCTCTTACCTTCATGTATTTGGCGCTTTGTGCTATCCAACGAACGAAATGGAAGATCTGGGGAAGCTGAAAGCTAAAGGTGATATTAGAATCTTCATTGGTTATTCAGAAAACTTGAGGGCATTCAGGGTGTATAATCGTCAAACTAAAAGGATTATGGAGACGATGAATGTGAAGTTTGATGAGATTTCACAGATGGCTTCTGAGAGACTCGCTCTAGAACCCACGCTTAACCCAATGGCTTCTAATCATACCAGATTAGGACCCGCACCAAACGTTCAAACTTCTGGACATATTAGTTCAGGACTCGTACCCCAAGGAGCTCAGTCAACTAACACTGAAAAACCTTCAAATCAAGAACTGGAAAATTTCTTCGAGTTTATGTTTGATGAGTACTATGGTGGAACTTCGACAAATGCATTACAACAACATTCCGCTGCACCCGCTCAACAACATCAACCACCACCACCACCACAAGATTCATCCACAACAGTCGAAGCTGACGCACCAACTCCCTCCACGTCATCAACATCTACTCCAGCAACTCCAGTAATTGAAATTGTTCTACCAAGAGTTGATGAGCAAAACTAAACTACACCAATTCAAGAAGAACCAAACCAAAACAATGCTGTGTTAGAAGAAGATGTGTTCGAAAACCCATTTATAACGGATTCTGCTGAATCATCTTCTAGGTTGCATGAACCAGCTAACACACATTTGTCAAATCCAAGGTACCCTTCTACGTTACATTGGACTAAAGACCATCCAATAGAACAAGTAATTGGTGAACCTTCAAGGCCAGTTCAGACGAGAAAACAGCTGGCCACCGATCCCGACATGTGCATCTACGTCTGCTCAGTCAGTCTAAAAGAGCCAAAGAACATTCGGGAAGCGATGGCGGATAATGCATGGATTGAAGCGATGCAGGAAGAACTTCTCCAATACAAGTTACATGACACATGAGATTTAGTTCCAAGACTAATTGACAATCTTGTCATTGATCTAAAGTGGTTATGGAAAAACAAGAAGGATGAAGAAATGACTGTCATTCGCAACAAAGCTCGTCTAGTGGCAAAGGGATTTAGACAGGAAGAAGGGATAGATTTCCAAGAGTCATTCGCGCCAGTAGCAAGACTTGAGGCAGTCAGGATTTTCTTAGCCTATGCAGCTCACAAAACCATCACGGTCTATCAGATGGACATCAAAACGGCTTTCTTGAACGGAACTCTGAAAGAAGAAGTGTATGTGAGTCAGCTAGACGGATTCGTTGACAAAGATCATCCAGACTATGTCTACAAGCTAAAGAAAGCCATTTATGGTTTGAAACAAGCCGCAAGGGCGTGGTATGACGAACTATCATCTTTCCTGATTCAAAACAATTTCACCAAAGGAACAATTGATCCAACCTTGTTTACAAGAAAATTCAAAGATGACATTTTGATTGTTCAGATTTATGTGGACGACATTATCTTTGGGTCCACTAATCCGAAACACTCAAAACATTTTGAAAATCTCATGAAAAGCAAATTTGAAATGTCCATGATGGGGGAACTAAAATTCTTTCTTGGTTTACAAATACATCAATCCCCTCGTGGTATCTTTATAAATCAAGCTAAATATACAATTGAGATTTTGAAAAAACATGGAATGGAAAATTGTGACTCTGTTGGTACTCCAATGGTCACTTCACCAAAAATAGGTGTTGATTTATTTGGGAAACCCATGGATCCGAAGAAATATCGGAGCATGATTGGTTCTCTCATGTACTTAACTGCTAGTCGACCCGATATTCATTTTGTTGTTTGCTTATTAGCACGGTTTCTGGCAAGGCCTACCGAACTTCACCTCCAAGAGGTCAAACGGATCTTTCGGTATCTTCGAAGAACCATTAACATGGGACTTTGGTATCCGAAGGATTCAGAGTTTAAACTAATTGCATTTTCGGATGCGGACCATGCAGGTTGCCAAGTTACAGCAAAAAGTACATCAGGTGGAGCACAATTTTTGGGTGAAAAGCTAGTAGGTTGGTCATCAAGGAAACAAGACTGTATTGCATTAACAACCGCAGAAGCCAAGTATGTGTCTCTATCTGCGTGTTGTGCCCAAGTTCTATGGATGAGGACACAACTCACAGATTATGGCTTTACTTTCGACCGCATACCTATGTATTGTGATTCGAAAAGTGCCATAGCCATCTCGTGCAATCCAGTACAACACTCGAAGACCAAGCATATTAGAGTCCGCTATCACTTCATAAAGGAAGTGAATTATTTTTCATTGAATTATTTTTCGTGAAGACTGAATACCAACTCGCCGATCTATTTACTAAAGCCCTTCCAAAAGAAAGGTTTGATAATTAAGTTCGACGAATTGGCATGCGAAGCCTAACTCCTGAAGAGCTAGAAAGTCTTCTTGAAAATATTTTCCAAAATAGCTTCGCTGTAAATATTTTTTGAAAAAACAAAATACAAAATTTGAAAAACAAGCATTAAGAAAATACAAAATTTGAAAAACCCACAAAAACAAAATATAAAAATAGAAAAATTTCAAAAATACAAAAACAATATAAAATCAAAAATCCAAAAAATATTCTTCTCACGACATGTCTCTCGTATAATCGATATTCTGTACGTATCTAGAAATGTCATTAAACAATGATACGGACATGTACAGATGCTTGAGCGAGAGTTCATTTAAATTTTTTCTAAAACATGTCGTTTCTAAAAAATTTCTTCACTATGGCTTTCGTATACTTCAGTACGAAACCCGCACTTAAATGACGGCTGTTGAAGATCGTTTTGCCCCATCTATGATATGTTTTACAAACACAATATGCACAGCGGATAATAAACAAAGAACAATGATGCTTAACAAGGTTTGTATTTTGACAAACGCGTTCATATTTATTGAATAATAAATAAACTACTACATAGATCTACTACTAACGTGTACACACACACGTTTCTACTCGACTCTCATTAAGAGATCTACATTTTTCTTGATGTCTAATACAGCCGGCTAAACCCTTTATAAATAGGGTTTTATAAGAAAACCTAACTTCCCCTAGAAGCTAACTATATATTACATTAAGTCCCTATTGTTTTATATTTATGCAAATATAGTTTTGTAATCATAAAATTATAATTCCCAACAATCTTCCCCTATTTTATATTACAAAACTATCTCCATGAAATAATCTTCAATGCTTCCTTGAGGTCTTCTTGAACATGTCATCACAAATAATAAGCTGCAACCAATCAACTTCCCCTTTTTGTAATCATCGAATAGTGGTCTTCCATGCAACTTGAATCGAAATACTTCCCCTTAAGTGGTGCATGTAGATGGTCAAACATTAAATCAATAAGCTTTCCCTGAAGCCAATATGTTTACCACCTCTTGAATCACGAACTCCATAGGCTTTATGAAATGATCACTGATGAAGAAAACCGAGTATAACGAATTTGATGAAGAAGTTGAATTTCCCAAACTTGTGTCTTATATCTTGTACTATCCACGTGACTTCAAACTTATGCTAGAAGTAGGTCGCAACCTCTTGATAAATCCTCAACTATATGAGACACTGAGCACTACAATGTAACTCCTTAAAGTGATAGCAAATGTGAGCATTAAGCACCCTAGATTATAGATCACACACTTTTGCTAGATTCATCAAGTCTTTGTCACCTCATTAACGCACAAACAAGTTATCTCAATACCCACTTTGAGATATGATAAGAACACGCACCTGTGAAGCTCAACTACAACATTAAATAAGCAATATCCAATCGTCTTCTTCAAATAATTACCAAAACAAGCCATAAAAATAAAGTTATGTCCGCGATCCATCTTGAGCTAGCAGTACAAACACAAAAGCCAAGCAGTATTAACTGCTAAGGTGAGCAGAATTAACAATGGAGAAGCAGTATTAACTGAATACGGTAGCAGTATTAACGAAGAAATCACCAGAATTAATTACCAGAATTAACCATCAACAACCAGAATTAATCACTGAAGCGAGCAGACTTAATTTACGTAGCAGTAGAAAAAATAATACCCAACAGAATTAACTTTCTCCATCAGATGCCAAAAGCGAATTTCAAAAATAATTCAATCAGTGACCATGTGCTCCATTTCCAATCAGCAACCCACGATCAGACAATTCAACAATAACTCTTCAACAGTTGACAACCAGAATTTAAAGTCCACCGACTTTTGTACGCCATTAATTCACACGATGATTCGATTGACCACCGACCCATTTATTCCAACCAATGGGGGACAATTGGGTTATAAGTACCGGGTCTATTTTTTTAACCAAACCGGGGTCTACATTTGTAGGCTTTTTTTTTTTTTTTTTTTTTTTTTTTTTTTATTTTTTTTTTATTTTTATAATTTTGTTTATATCAAAAAGCTATAAACTTGAAAGTGCGGAACAGAAAATATAAAGTTTAATATGTCAAACGCTTAAAACTGTCAAAAATACGAAACAGAAACTGACAAAAACTGTGCTGTGCAGAAAAAAAAGAGGGACAAAAAGTGGGGGACAAGGCCCTGCCACCCTTGTCCCCCGGTATGGTTAGTACACCCATTCCAACCAATAGGCGACAATTAAATCATCCCCACATGTACCAATCATCACTGATTAGAACAGTAAGCGTAGCAATAATGGTACTCAACAATATCATGCTTCTTTAATATCCACCGTCCAATCAACAATAACATGCGTTTGCAGCCGTAAACGACAATCATCAATTTATACGTAGCAACCTTGTGAATATTTTAATAGCACCGACCAATTAATTCAATAAAGTTTGACGCGACAATCAATTTAATTTGAGTACGAGGTATTCTTATATTTTCTCAGTAACAATCAGATTAGTTCTTATCGATACCAAAAAAAAAAAGATTACCTCAGTATTTTTCAAAACCTGCTACTGTGGAACACCTTTTTCAGATCTGCTCTTTTTCCTTCGAATCTGCTCCATCTCCAACCGTAACAACCTTGTAAATCCTAGATATTGAGAGCAACCCTCTCTGATACCACTTGTTGAAGATCGTTTTGCCCCATCTAGGATATGTTTTACAAACACCATATGCACAGCGGATAATAAACAAAGAACAATGATGCTTAACTATCTTTATTAAATAATAAATAAACTACTACATAGATCTACTACTAACGTGTACACACACGTTTCTACTCGACTCTCATTAAGAGATCTACATTTTTCTTGATGTCTAATACAGCCGGCTAAACCCTTTATAAATAGGGTTTTACAAGAAAATCTAACTTCCCCTAGAAGCTAACTATATATTACATTAAGTCCCTGTTGTTTTATATTTATGCAAATATAGTTTTGTAATCATAAAATTATAATTCCCAACAACGGCTTTCGTATACTTCAGTATGAAACCCGAGCTACAATGATGCCTTCTGATTATTTCAGATCAGGACTCGTATTGTTAATGGCAAAAGAAAACAACCCTTGAGCATATGATCAAGATTTTTCAAAAAGATTTTTCAAAATCTTTTTCAAATTCTGTGCTCAAGACAACTCCCTCCTAAACCCTTAAAATTGATTTTAAACTCAAATGTTTAAAAATATGCTCTATTTAAAGGGGAGTATTAAATGAAAAACAAAAATGTTCCAAATTCATGCTCAAATACGTCAATCTCTCAAAAAAGATTTATTTTAATCCATTGATATAAAAAATATCACGAAATGCTATTTTGAGGGGGAGAAGACGTGATTAAAATATGATAAAAAAATGTTTAAAGATCGTGGATTGAATCTCAAAAAGAGCTCTCCAAAAAGAATAAGATCTGAAAACTCAAATTGACGAAAAATTAAATGTCAAAAATCGAAAAGACTTGTCCGGGACGGGTAATAATTTCAAGCTGGTTATCCAGTGATGTAAACGTGTCTCGCAAAGGACTTGTCTGAGTAGAATGTACCAATTCGAGAGATAATCTTTTGATATGACCGAGACGGGTAATAATTTCAATCTAGTCTAACTAGTGATGTAAACGTGTCTCACAATGGTCATATTAACTGAAAGTCGATCAATTCAAATGTGCGAACACTACCCAACATATGCAAATTTATCTTAAAAATGCGTGAGCACATGTGAAGGGGGAGTATTTCAAAAATGCAAAACTCTCTAAGTGTTAACCAAAATGTGTTTTTATTCATAAACACTTTGAGAGATTTTCACAAAAGGCTTTATGGCAAGTGATCAACAAATCTAGGATAATCATGGAGTAATAAGGTGATTATGATTAGGTTATGTCCTATGATCCGCCAGAGCCGGAGGGATCTACCCAAGGACAATTCCAATAGATTAGAATTATAAGTCCTTAGGAAAGATTAAAAAAAATGAGTATATGAGAAAGGGAAAGAAGGGGTTAAAGAATTAAAAAGAAAAGTTTAATGAAAGGGTGAAAAGAAATAGCCCTCCATGAAAACTTAGGGCAGAAACCGGGTCAATACATCTGCTATCGGTTATCACAAAGATGATACTAATATTGAAGACAAGACGTCATGGACCCAGTGATGCGCTGCACAAACCCCTCCTAGCCACTCAGATATCTCTTAAAAGATATTTGTTTCATTTCTCATGGAGAACACTACATAATCTATCGGCCTCTCATTCCGAGATGTGTTGATATTGAAAAGGTGGCACTCTGCTCCATGCCTCCGACTACTAAAACTAAAACGCACATTATCGAGTCTAGAGCCATGAGATTCATCAAAGATCTCTTAGGAACACTTACATTATAATACACATGTGTTCGCCAAAAAGGACACAAGGTGTACAAGAGTCTGAATGAGATCTAAGGATCTTGCCATTCATATCATGATGGTTATTTGTTTCAAACAGTCTACAGTCGTGGAGTGATACTTAGGTATACTTCAGCGGCTCACCTGGATTGTGGGTATACTTCGGTATATCTGTTGTAAGCCTTCTTGAGGGCATCCAATTCAGGTACAGTTTAAAAGCTTATCTGTTACTTGTTCTTGCAAAATCAAAGTGCATATCTCATCCATAAAATATGGATCCAAGTAGTTTCTCTAATCTAAAATGAATTAAATTAAACTACACTTACCTACCTAATTTGCAATAACAAGACAGAGCACCATAAATTTTGAACTACAGAAGCTTCATTGACTTTAGGAAAGCAACATCAATTAGAAATGATGTTTATAAATACATAAGATGAAGAAAAAGAAATCGCATACTTGGAGGAAGAGGTGACTCTGGTCCATATATATCTCGAGCTCCGAAAACATAAAGAGGTCTCAAATACCTTCGATCTTCATTCTCTTCTTCTTCTAGTTCTGTTCCAGCTGAAGGATGATTGATAGGTTGATAAATACAAGGATATCTCAGTTTCATAGTATCCAAAACATCTGAATGACTATCATGTCTTCTACTACTGCCTGGAGCCAAATCAAAAGTAACACGTGTAACAACCCGTAATTTTCCGGACGTATTCCTATACGATATTATCCCTGTTTTCCATTTACGAATCTTTCTGAACTTATTTGGTTTAAAAACGTGAAGTTATCTCGCGAAACGTGAAATTCGTACACAACGCGTACTGGCACAACCGACGAATTGATTTGGTTATTTTATTATTCATGAGAAACGAGGCGTATGAATAGTCTTTTTTATTGAAAAAATTATTTTGAGCGCAATTGCGTAATTCCCGTGTCTTGAATCTATCGTTTACTAGTCTAAACGAGCCCCAGACTTTATTTCTTGAAAGATTGCAAAAACTACAACTATGGTCCCTGTAAAATTTACACCCCACCGCCCCTAGACTTTAATTGTTGGCACTTTTGATCCCTAGGGTTTACCTAATTCTTTCCCTGCCTATATAAACCTCACATTAACACATACTAGGGTTATTATTTCCCCCATTTTTCTGGCAGCCGCCCTCTACATTCCGGCCACCTCCGGCCACCCCCACCAACCACTGCTGCCGCCAATAGCCACCACCAACATAGCCACCATCAACCCCTCACCATCACACCCCCATCTCTTCTCCATATCTCTCGATAACTTGAAGATTTTTTGGCAAAAATTCTGGCGACACCAGTTTGTAGCCATACGAGTGTAGATCGAAGGGTTGTTTCAAGATATTGTTTTGGTCCGAAGGTTGTCACCAGCCACCACAGCCCCCACCATCGCCGTCACTACCATCTCCTCCGCCTCACCCTTTCCTCTCGTTCGCCGAGTGGTATGGTAAAACCACTCATGTTGTTTATCTTATTACCGATTATAATCATTTTCGTTATTGTTTTCGTGGATTTAAAACTGTTTATGAAACGAGGCTATTAATTCGTGATTTAAAAACCGGATATAAATGATTTACCAACTGATTTGTGTGGTAAGAAAATTTGATTATGGTGTTTATTTGATTGTTTTGGTCACTGGTCATGAGAATAACCCGTAAGGGTTCGGACTTGGATATTTTGGTCTCGTTCATTTCGTTACGTGATGTATTCGTGGCGAGTTTGGTATACGGGTGGGTCATAACCCGACTAGGATTTCAGTTGTGGACTATAGTTAACATATATGTTTTGTGGTATTAATTCTTGAGGTTATTGTTATTGTTTGTGTCTCGGATTTGATGGGATTAAATCGGTTTGTTTGGGGTACTTGTGGTTGTCTGTCTCAGCACCACAACCAGGTTCTGGCTTGGTCTCGGTTTGGTCACAATCACACAAGGGTGCGTTTGAGTTTGTGGTTGTGGGTTGGTTCAAAACAGGAAATGCATACATAGGGTGCTTGTTGTTGTTTGGTTTGTTTGCTCTCGGCATAGTAAGATTTAATTCGTGCTTGGTTATAGTCAATGTTGCAAAAATCGGTTGTATCGGCCGATTAATCTTCGATATATCGCTTATCGGCCTTCGACCTTGTAGAATTTTGCATATCGGTCAAAAAATCGGTCTGGGAAAAAAAAAGGCCAAAAATCGGCCGTATCGGCCAGCTTTAAAAAAAGTAAAAATTTAGGCATTCTACTTAATTTGGGGATCATTTATTTCACTTATAACACACAATGAGCCTCATAATCAGAATTGGAGCCTTTTATTGAGGTTTGGAAGCATAGTAGGCTTGGAATCAGTTACGATCTTTAGTTTGGTCTCCAGAAATACCCAAAACATGCAAAAAATGTCAATCCGATATTAATCCCGCCTTGGCCGATTAATCGCTGCAAGGTGGTCGACCACCACGCTACCGATTCACGATTTTTGCAACATTGGTTATAGTTGTGGTGTGCCCAGTTGTGTTTATAGTTGTGGTTTCGGTCAACAAGGCAGATTTTAAAAGGGTGTGGTTGTCACGGTTTGGTTCACTAAAGAACACCCCTTTTGGGTATCGTGTGGTTTCAGCTCCACCACCACCCACGTAGGGTGGTTGGTTTTCTTTTGACTCGACGAACACCGCAAGGGTGTTGATGGTCTCGGTTTACTAATAATTAAACAAAAAGTAGTGTTTGTATATTTTTGTTTGGGTCTGCTTTTGGTTTAACTCAGAAAACAACCACAAGGGTGGTCTTATGTTTTGTTGGTATAATTAGTCAAATTAGGGTGCATTTGGTCTTATAATGGGCTAAGCCCACACATGAACTATGGATGCATTTTGTTTAGAAAAAGGGGCCAAAGCCCACTGGATTTTGTATGTGTTGGACTTGGATTTTAAAATGAGTAGAATTAAAATATTGTGTGTCCGGGAATTTAATTTAGTTTGTTTTCGGACTAACGTTTTAACTCTCCTAGACATTGGTACGTTTCGGATTATATAGAAATTGTGAATTGGATTTGAATACGGAATATGACTATTATACTTGGACGTTTGGACAATTATGGATCGTTATCGGATTTATAATATTAGATATTGGATTCATTGGACATTTTGAGACTTGAGACAACATAATATATTAAACTCGAAAAGACTTTAATATATTAGACTCGGACCGGACACAAAATATTCAATAAACCCAAAGCTAATAATTACGCGAATGATAACGAAACATAAAACTTATAAAATATTGAAATTACAGATTTGGTTAATTAAAGTCACGACGACTTGAGAAAACTGATTTTATTAGTTTAACTTATTTCTATTTATAAGACGTTTATGTTTTATACAAATTAATTGGGATGTCGGGGTAAATATCGAAGCGTACAAACTGATTTATTTTATTTGAGGTGTTTATTTGTCGTTAACTTCTAGATTTGTCGTCTTGGTTTGAGTTCTCATCAGTATTTTCTCGACTTTGTCGATGTCTATTTCTCTTTGGCATGAGTTGTATGTCGAGTCTATGTTTTCTTACCACCACACGAAACGTTGATACTAAGCTTTTGATGAGTTCTGAAACTGAGTAATCCACGAAAACTACAACACGTTTTCTTTTATAGACTTTATTATTTTGCGAGACGTATTTTGAGATAACCGTATACGTATTAGGTTGTGCCGATCCTAGACCGTTGTGTACCGTTGTGCCTGTAGATCTTGGAACCGTCGTGCCGTATGCCTTGAGACTGTTGTGTTTTGCCTCTCGATGCCAGTCGTGTCAGTTGTAATCTTTGCATTGCTTTGGCTAAGGTGAGTTCATGGCCCCTACTTTTACCGGTTTTATAACTATTTTGAGGGAGAATACATGCTCGTTTTTAACTAAACTCAATGACTATTTATTTGGAATATGCGAACTGTTTGCTCAAGGTTTGACTGTTTGGCTGAAATATCTGACCTGGTTATTTGAATGTGTTGTGTGTTTACCGGTTGCATACATGATTTATTACTCATGGACACAAGTGCTTAAAACATTTATGCTTTCATAACCGAATGAACTGGCCCTTCTGCTATGTGCGTACATGACCGAATGAATTGGTCACATAACCGAATGAACCGGTCAAACAGACTTTAACACTTGTGGTCCACATTTCAAACTTTGCTTAGCGGTAAACATTCATTTTCATGACTTAGCCAGCGTAACAGATAATTTGCGTGACACTATATGAGTGTAGTATATGTATGATTGATTTTGATTCGAGATGCTTTGACTATGTTATTATTTGCGGATTTGGTTCTGGAACTGTGATTTAGGCAGTGTGAGCCTACGATTGAATTTGACTTGTTTGTGAATGACGATTTGAACTCGAAAACCTTTTGGTTCAACCATACTGTTTTAAATTAAAACCTATGAACTCACCAGCGTAAGCTGACCCTTTTAGCATGTATTTTTAGGTTTAAGGTGATAGCTTATTTCTGGAGGTGCTTGGCAAAGGGTACGGTCATAGACGACTCTGATATTTATGTTGGGACCGCTTTACTTATTTTATGGGCTTATTTCCGCACTACTTTTGAATAATATAAATTTAACATTTTTGTTAAAGAATTTTATTCTAAATGGTTGAGGTAAAAACCGTTCTTTGTACTTGTGTTGTGATACCAATTGAGTAGCACCTCAGTGACATGTATGCTTCCGCTGGACCCGATTTTGGGGGTGTTACAACACGTCTCACCATTTTCCTTTTTTAGAACTCGCACTGAATGTTTTAGTTATACGCGTACGTTTAAGGGGTGGACTGAGTATATATATTATTGATGACCAATTCAGTTAAACCGACATAATGGAGCTTAATATGAACTCTAGTTCATATACTGTATATACATAACAGATCATAACCCTCCCAGCACCTTCATTGTATCATTCCTAGTAAGTGGTTTCGTTGACCTTTCTATATATAGTTCAACGAACCTGAAAAAAGAATCGCAGCTTACTTATTTATAGCCTTAATGGAATTTATGACATGTACCTTTAAGGTTTAGCTTATTTATCTTTATATCCTTTATGAACCTACCATACCAGCTTGCACCTTATACATTTGGAACTTAACATAACTGACCCCCCGTTATACTAATGACTCTGATTTAAACCTTGGAGTTTATCAGCGTAAGCAAAACTAAAGTTTTTACAAGTATTTTTTTCACTTTAAATAGGCTAGTGGATGAGCACTCATCAACCACTTTCTCTTAAATGAGAAGGTTAACCCACACGTTGCTGCGGAGAACATTTTTATTCTAAAGTCAAACAGTAACACCATAGGTGTATAAAAATAATTGTTTTGATTAAAAGATGTGAATTAGATAATATCATATCATTTTGTTAGTACTTGATGATAGTGTTACTTTTTAGTTTACTTTTATTTGAAAATGAAAAGTATATAACTATAGTATTCTTGTTAAAACTAATTACAAATCTAGACTAAAAATAAACCTCTTTTACCAATATGGACTATATTTTTCCATCTTATCAAAACAAACTATTTTACCAAAACGAACTGCCGACAACACCTCTCACACTGCACGTTTAAGGGCATGCGCGCCGCCATGCGCTATCATTTGTTGACATTTATTGTTTTCTGTGTTGACTGACATAACCACTGTTACCAATTATATGCGTTATGTATATAATTGATAACGGTGGTTAGGTTAGTCAACACAGAAAACAATAAATGTCAATAAATGACAGCACATGGCGGCGCGCATGCCCTTAAATATAACCCATATTCAAAATGATAAACACATATTCAATTTATAACCCATCTACTTCATCTTCCATGAATAAAATATAACCCAATCATTTATTGTCATAATACTATAACTTACAATAGAGATTTTCCGAGGATTGTCATAATACATATAGACATAAAGCATTTGTATAAAGATCGTCGATGTAAGTTAAAAGACAGAAAACACATTCTTAGTAGAATCTCAGCACTATATTATATACCCAATAATTCATGATTGGTCAAGAACCCAACTGATAATTAGCATAATCTGTTAGCAACACAGATTAAGCTGATACTGTTGCTGCCAGAAGTAAGCAGATAGGCCAAGTCGGAATCACAAGCAACAAGTATCAAATCATTATCTTGGTCCCAGTATTTTAGACGAAGCCTTACACCCTCTAACTTGAATGCTTCTGCCACTTTGTTTACCAGTTCCAACAGTCCTGGTGAAATAGGGAATATGAAGATTTTCTCACACTTCTCATAAGTTACCTTCACTGTAACTGATGGCACTGGATCAGAGTATATTTTAAGCTTTTTCAAAGGGCTGCTTGCTTCTTCATCATCAGTAAAGGTAACAGCACGTATTTTCCCCATACTCTCATTGGCGGAGGACCCTTTGTGTGATCCATCCACCACAGTTGACTCTGAATCTGATATATCTGTATGAAAATATGAAATTGTCAGTTATCTCATTCGAGGATGTCAATAAAGTATCGGGTTTAAAGTTTACCTGAAAATCCCATAGGTGAGGTGTCACCGAGTACAAATCCAGAACCAACCCCAATTATCTGTTTCAATGTTTGCACAACATAGCTAATATCTTCCATCTCGGAAGGCAAAAAAAACTCCAACACATAGTTAGCTTGGCTTTCGACACTATGCAGGAAGATTGCAAAACAGCTAGTTAGCCCACTCATGAGTGCATTGTGAACCAAAGGGTATTCTTCTTTACTGAGTTTGGTTACATCTTCACAAAAACATGAACCGTGGGATAACAACGCCTTGCCAACTAAGCTATGGGAACAGTCTAAGTGTTGTTCTCTACATGCGTTCTGAAACGGCCACATGCTCAAGTCACGAACATAAAACGGTAGACAGACTGTGGACATGCAAGTTTTCCCGATGCATTTAGTGTCAAAACTACTACAACTCTTCTTTATAGCTGCATCATGTGAAACAAAAGTTGTGAAAGGGGAAACAGCCCATGTCTGAGCAAGAGGTAAACCGTGTATGTCACACACACTTTTCAGAATACCCAAGACTTTATTCCACTCATCAGGAACCTGTATATAAAATACATCTCCCACATGAGAATTCCCAAGCAATACAAGATTTAGAGAAATGTTTTGAAAAAATATTTAACCAGATGGAAAAAATTTTAGATTATAGATCAATGAGTCTACTCACATTTGCAGCAGGATCATCAAATACTCGTGTGCATGACAGATTCTGTTTCTGCAAGATCGACAAATTTGAAATGAGCAGCAATGTAAGGAAGTGTATACAACTGTACAAGATAGCTAAGCTTTTGTTGTTTCGTGCTTAACCAAGAACTCAAACAGAAAACACCAAACACCAAAAATAGCAAAATAAATAAATAAATAAATAAAAAATAGGACACGTTTGTGCAAAACACTAGGAATTATAGGGGTTATTAAATTTAATGGATAAGATAGAAACCTTTAAAGCATCGTAAACTTGTTGAACCTCATAAGCAAAATCGGGAAACTTTGAAGACGTCAGGATTTCAATCACACCAACACATAACTGAGTAGCTGAATCAGCTACTGGTAAAGCCAAATATCCAAGGAGATCGCAATGAATCGCAGAGGCCTGTTGCGGAAAATATTTAGGCAAGTAATTAGTTACATCACAAGTCCACTCAGGCAATCCTCGAGTAAAGACTCGAGCAATAGGATCAATGTCTTCTTTTTCGGATTCATCATCCACAACAAGCACATTACGCTTAGAATTTTTCATATACAAACGAAGTCTTTCATCAATTACACCAACACCAGATGGTTGATCTATATTTGTAAGTAGTTTGTGCTTCCCAACAACATGAGGTGACCAAAACTGAACAAGGACATGTGGTTTGCGGAAACTCATTTGCTTCATTGCAGATATTATCTTGTCCTGTGTATTCTGATTAAGGGGGTCGACATTAGCCCTCACCTTAAAACCTATAGTTTATAAGAACCACAAAAAACCAGGCATAAAAGAACTAGCAAATATGATGAAACCATATAGTAGAAGAAGCTGAAACCAATCCTAAAGGCCAGGTACGAACTTTAACCCATTATTACAAGTCTTGGCCAGCCAATACGTCTGCTATCAATTTTCTAGTGGAAATAGTCCTTTTCTAGATTAAAATTTGAGCAATATAAAGTCTATTTTTCCGAACTTCTGATGTGTATATAACTGAGAAGATGCTACTCGAGGGGTCTAATATTTGCAAACTGAAACAGTGACAGGTTTCTTGTGACAGATGGATATGAAATCAGGAAGATAGACATACCACCAGTAATTGTAGATTGAGACGGATCAGACTGAAAAAGTTCCTCTCCTTTTTCAAAAACCTTAAGATGCGTTAGATATCTCGAATCCCCGGAAAAGGCAGATGTCAACGGTTCAAAAGATATATTCTCACTCAGTGTTGTACATACCCGTAGCATATTGGAACCTGAACCAGAACTGGATAAATATGCAGAAGTAACTGGCTGGATCGGCCGACTCAAGGCCATGGAGATTGAGCAGACTTCAGCTTCTTGAACTCCAGTAAGACGCCTGTTTGACAAAACTGAATAAATAAGTATCAAATGTACAAGAGGCCTAATACTCAGAGGCACTGTTTTTAAGTGACGTTGAATGAAAAATGATGACCTAATTACTGTTCCGAGTAGATCATTTCTAAGATAGAATACCATTTTAACCCTGAGAGTCAATTTGAACTGAACGACAATTTGATTAAAAAAAATGTGACTGAGAAAGCTAAAATACAGACAATCTCAACACAGACATAAAGAAACAAGAAGATTGCAATGATTAATAACAAACATTTTATAAATAATATTGACCGAGAAATTAACATATATGCAAGCAAAGAAGAGAAGGATCACAGATAATTTTGTTATTGTCCCACACTGATGCTCATAAGTTTCTAGTATCATAACTACCTCTTGTGAAACCATTCTAAAGCAAACAAGTGCAATACAGATGAGTCGTGAAGCTTTATTGTTTTCTATACATAAAACGCTTAAACACACACTAAGACTAGTAGTCGGTGACTGCTTTTATCTCTATCTAATTCCTTTCATGTGTATTTGCTTTAGTTCCTTAACAATCCCCTTATACACGCGTTGACTCCTCATTTGACGTGTTTCGTTATTTTAAACATTGTTTGGCTAGGTTATGTCATTCTTGCTTCTTGCATAACACATAACCTTCTTCTTTTTGGCTGCATACCATCTAATTAGAAACATTTAGCTCTTAATTAACCAAAAACTATGAATGCATATACCAATTCAAAAGACCAGTTTCCTAAATAGGGAGTATTATCTACCAAAGATGTTATATCAGATCAAAGTTACGAATGTCAAAGTTGCGGCGTTATTTCAACAAGTGAAACACGTTCTCTTTGTTTCTGGCGAAGTGAAACAATATTTGAGAATTCGTGAAATTTTAATACCATTCCAGTCGAAGTCCTTGTTGTACCAAAATAGAGGTCAGAGTTAACTTAACCACAAAAACATGAACACAATGACCATACTAAACTCCTGCTAGTTGTACCAAAATAGAGGTCAGAGTTAAAACAACGTAACCAAGAACAAGTTAAATTAAGGATGATGCTCAAGAAAGTATGTAAATAGCATAACAACAACAGCTAGTAAGATACAAAGTAAAAGACAACTAAAAGTGTTGTTCCATAAACCAAATCATACTGTTTGGGAAATATTCCAAAAACACAGCCAGTTGAAACTTATCATACACTTCATCGGCCTCAAATCCAAAGCCTAAATTCAGCAAAAACACAAAAGTCAATAAATGCCTAACTTCAAAATACTATCTATCTATCTATTTCAGTAATAATCTAGGAACAAAGTGTGTGCATGCTTTTATCAGTGTTGTAAAAATCGGCCTAGGCGGGGATTAACCGCCCGGATTTAGACTAATCGGCCTTATTAATCGGATTGGTCAAAAATTGGTCAACGTACCGACTAATTGGATAAAAATCGGCCAAATCGAACAAAAATCGGCCTACTCAGTTAATGCGGGTCAACTTTTTCCAAAAATTAAAGTTGAGGTTTTTATTTCAATATACCTTTGGTTTTCACAAAATCAATCGACATAGCCAATAATCAAACGCACCTCAAGTAGTGATTTAACACAAAATGTGAAGGTATGCTTGTTTTTCTTATTTCTAATGAATATTAATGACACTAATTGAATTCAGAAATCAATTTCCGAAAATTAATTGAACCATTTGAGCTTTAAACCTTAAATTATTTTGAAGCATTTAGGGGGTGTTTGTTTAACCTTATATATAGGCTTATCAGTTTATATAAAATAAGCCTTAATTTTATGGCTTATTTTGAGATTTATGGGCTTATATAAGATTGCTGTGATTTATGGGCTTATTTAAGATTGTTGTTGTATCACATCAATCTTATATAAGCCCATAAGTCTCAAAATATGCGACAAAATCAAGACTTATGTTAGACCATCTTTATTGGTGATCCAATCCAACCGGTTGGAGGGTATAAAGGACACAAACAATTAATATTATATTAAAAGTACATAAAGGAAAGAAAGAGAAGTGCATGAACCGGTCACTTGGTGACCTTCAAGTTCTTCACCCAATCTGCCACATGTCACAATATGGTTGGCTAGTTCTTTTTTTTTTTTTTTTTTTTTTTTTTTTTTTTGGAAAGGTGGTTGGCTAGTTCTTGGTACAATGATACATATATTAATGGACAACTATATTTTTAAAATTCTTTATCTAAAATGACACATGTCACTATATTAATGGACAACTATATTTTCTTTCATTTTCTTATTGGTTAGCCATATTTTTGATAAACTAATAGATTATTTATGTTAGTTTTTTTAATTAAAAAAAAATTATACTTAGTTTTCAGTCTCTATAAATATAGTCCAATATCGACATATTTTCATACACCTTCTCAATTCTTCATTTCTGATTTCTTAAACTTCTTATATATAGTTTATCTACTATGTTTTTGTAATTTTTTTTTTAATAAAAGACGTATTTTATTTCAATTAAAATTTAAAGATATAACATTTTTTTATTATTTATTTATTATTGAAATCGTTACTTTTCAAAAATATATTTATAATCAAACATATAGTTTTATATAAAATTTTAAATAATTAAATTAAATATAAGTATAATAATATTATATATTAGGTTGGGTTGTTGATAAATGGTAAAAAAATTATGGATTGGTTGTATGTAATGGTTGTGTATGTGGAGGAAAGAGAAAATAATATTTTAATAAAAGATTGGGTTGGGTTGGGTTGTGAATAAAGATGGTCTTACATAAGCAGAAATCACATAAGCTCATATATAAACCCACATATAAGCTTAAACAAACACCCCCTTAGTTTATGTTCTATATATAATTTCAAAAACTTTTAATTTTATATATAAAAAGTCTAATCCGATTAATCACCGCCTAACTGATTGGTATCCGGCCGCCCGGCGATTCTTACAACCTTGCATGCCACGTCACCGCTCCCGCCAAATCGCAACCGCTCTCCATCATCCGTCACTCATAATACACTTCCTTTCACTTTCCAGAAACGACGTCGTTTGATTTAACGGTTAATTTACTTCGCTCTTTTATTAACCGGTTTGTAAATAAACCGAATTAACCGCCACGTCAGCAGCTCCTTTAGGTTCAACGATTCACCTGGACTTGTTTCCATTTTACGAGATCAACATTCAGATACGGCGGAGATGTTTGGTGATTAATCAGTGTTTAAGTTCAGTTAATGAGTAAACACTAAACAATAAGAAGAAGCTGAAAACAAAACCAAATGCATGCATGCATATATTATATATATATATATATAAATAGTTAAATTAAGTAAGGAAATAAATGACTTACAGAAAGCTTAGAAGAATTGCACGAGGTGAGTTCGTCTTCACGGAAGGGATGGCGGGCGGTGGTACTGAGGTTCATGAAGAAAAAATAGTATAGAAATTAAATACGGGGTACCTTTTTTAGAACTCGCACTGAATGTTTTAGTTATACGCGTACGTTTAAGGGGTGGACTGAGTATATATATTATTGATGACCAATTCAGTTAAACCGACATAATGGAGCTTAATATGAACTCTAGTTCATATACTGTATATACATAACAGATCTGAACCCTCCCAGCACCTTCATTGTATCATTCCTAATAAGTGGTTTCGTTGACCTTTCTATATAGTTCAACGAACCTGAAAAAAGAATCGCAGCTTACTTATTTATAGCCTAAAGGAATTTATGACATGTACCTTTAAGGTTTAGCTTATTTATCTTTATATCCTTTATGAACCTACCATACCAGCTTGCACCTTATACATTTGGAAATTAACATAACTGACCCCCCGTTATACTAATGACTCCGATTTAAACCTCGGAGTTTATCAGCGTAAGCAAAACTAAAGCTTTACAAGTATTTTTTTCACGTTAAATAAGCACGTGGATGAGCACTCATCAACCACTTTCTCTTAAATATGTTTGATTTTTAAGGTTAGAAATTAGAGTAAACTCCAAAATACATCCTCTGTGGTTTACCCAATTTCGCATATACATCAAATTTTTTTTTTTGCAAAATATACATCCCTCCGTTAGTAAAATTCAAACACAATACATCCCCTCCGTTAAAATAAGGACAAACGGAGCAAACCATCTCTCCTTATGGTTTGCACCGTTAGTCATTTTTTACGTTTTCGTCCGTTTTTTTACGTTTTCGTCTGTTTTTTTACGTTTTCGTCCGTTTTTTACGTTTTTGTCCCTTTTTTTACTTTTTCGTCCGTTTTTTAACGTTTTCGTCCATATTTTTACGTTTTTGTCATTTTTTTACGTTTTCGTCCGCTTTTTTACGTTTTCGTCACTTTTTTTACGTTTTCATCCGTTTTTTTTTGTTTTTGTCCCTTTTTTTACATTTTCGTCCGTTTTTTTTCGTTTTTGTCCCTATTTTTACGTTTTCGTCCGTTTTTTTACTTTTTCGTCCGCTTTTCTAAGTTTTCGTCCGTTTTTTTACGTTTTTCGTCCATTTTTTTACGTTTGTCCCTTTTTTTATGTTCTCGTCCATTTTTGTCCGTTTTGTACGTTTTCGTCCGCTTTTTTACGTTTTCGTCTATTTTTTTATGTTTTCATCCGTTTATTTTCATTTTTGTCCGTTTTTTTACGTTTTCGTCTATTTTTTTACCTTTTTGTCCCTTTTTTACGTTTTGTCCCTTTTTTTTACGTTTTCGTCCGATTTTTTACGTTTTTGTCCATTTTTTTACGTTTTCGTCCGCCTATTTACGTTTTCATCTGCTTTTTTGCAATCTTTTTTACTTTTTTTAGTTTAAGTCCGCTTTTAGTTTAAGTTTAAGTCCCTTTTTTTTCGCTTTTAGTTTAAGTTTAAGTCCGCTTAAACTAAAAAAAGTAAAAAAAACGTTAATAAAATTAGACAAAAACGTAAAAAATTAGGCGAAAACGTAAAAAAATGGACAAAAACGAAAAAAAAACTGTCGAAAACGTAAAAAAAAAATGGACGAAAACGTAAATAAGTAGACAAAAACGTAAAAAAAGGGACAAAAACGAAAAAAAAAACGGATGAAAAAGTAAAAAAAGGGACAAAAAACGAAAAAAAAATGGACGAAAATGTAAAAAAAATGGACAAAAACGAAAAAAAGGTCGAAAACGTAAATAAAGGACAAAAATGTTAAAAAGCGGACGAAAACGTAAAAAAAAGGACAAAAACGTAAAAAATTGGACGAAAACTTAAAAAACGGACGAAAACGTAAAAAAAAGGAACAAAAACGAAAAAAAAGTGGACGAAAACGTAAAAAAAAGGAACAAAAACGAAAAAAAAACGGACGAAAACGTAAAAAAAATGACGAAAACGTAAAAAAAGGGACAAAAACGAAAAAAAAACGTACGAAAATGTAAAAAAACTTACGAAAACGTAAAAAAACGGACGAAAACGTAAAAAAAATGGACGAAAACGTAAAAAAGCCGACGAAAACGTAAATAAGCGGACGAAAACGTAAATAAACGGACGAAAACGTAAAAAAACGGAAGAAAACGTAAAAAAGCGGACGAAAACGTAAAAAAATGGACGAAAATGTAATAAAGGACTAACGGTGCAAATAGAGTTAACCCAGAGGACTAACGGTGTAAACATTTTCTATCTCGTTAGGAGATAACAGAGAAATGGTTTGCGCTGTTTGTCCTTATTTTAACGGAGGAATGTATTGTGTTTGACTTTTACTAACGAAGGAATGTATATTTTTCAAAAAAAAAATTTTGAATGTATAATGCGAAATTGGGTAAATCACATGAATGTATTTTTTTAGAGTTTACTCTAGAAATTATGAATTCTATTTTAGAGAACAAAAGACAAACATAAACCAAGGGTAAGATCCAAAAATTTGAATCAGGACACAGTGTTCAAGATTCCTGCTTGTGGTACGCATGTCTTATTTTAATATTTTTTCCTGACTTCGGCATTTACACCTTGGGCAATGGTCACATGACATCCATCTGCTACATCCAAAAAAAATAAAATATTAATAAATAAATAAATTGCAATAAATGTGTCTTTATTGGTTTATTTTGATACATTTTATCTCTTTTCTTTTTTATTAAGAAAATCACACGTAAACAACACATTTTAGTGAATGTTTTTTTTTTTTATGAATGTAGCAAAGCTCTTTTTTTCGCAACCATGCTTTCAAAGAATTCAAATTGTTGACCAAATTTTATAAAACTTACAAAATAAGTCTGTTATTTTATCAAAATACACTTACTTATAAAAATTAATACAATATATTAAGTAGTTTATTTTATTTAAATAATTAATTATAATTCATCCACAAATTTTTTACACTCATTTTCTCCACAAATAAACACACATACATATTGATGCTATGAAACATCGTTGCTACTATGCGTAGATATTCAACTAGTTTAATCAATAGGTTGATGCTCAATTCTTTTAAAATAAATGTACACCAACAAAAAAAATACACAATTTAAAAAGAAAATCATTATTATTATTTTTACTTTTTACAAAAAAAAAAAAAAAAAAAAAAAAAAAAAAAAAAAAAAAAAAACCAACAATTGTACCTTAAATCAAGGTTGCAAAAATCGTGAATCGGTAGTCGGGCGGTCGACCCCTCTATAGCTTCTAATCGGTCTACGCGGGATTAATCGGTGATTAACTGGATTGGCATTTCCGACAAGTTTTTGGTATTCCGGCAAGTTTTAAGTACTTTCGGCAAGTTTTATGTATTTCCGGCAAGATTTTTCTTAAAAGAATATCTTGTAATAGATATAAACAACGACTATTGTAAAACCCGAAAATTTAAAACGTGTTATAAGACCAAATTGCCCTCGTAACTTTGAAACTCAATTAAAATTTATATAATTTAAGCATTAATCACAAAACTTATGATAACGAAACAAGTATGACATAAAATAATTACGAGTCATCACAAGATAATTTTTCAAGCTACCAATAATATTAAAACACATTACGAGTCCAAATAAACCGAAAATATCATATTGCGTATGCATTTTAATTAGTAAAAACAATGACGAATATATATTACGCGAATAAGAGGGAAAACTTCAAGTTAAATCGTGTTTGTTTTGAGTCTTGAATTTGGGCCGAACCACATCCTTTTTGCACTCCTATATGTCGACTAAACCAACCCAAAAATTCAGCCCATACATTCCTTAGCCCATTCCACCATATGTCGATCCATATTAAGCTCCAAAAAGAACCCTAAGCTGCCAAAATCCGCTCCCCAATTCTGCTGCTGCTGCCGCAATATTGCTGCTGTGTTTCGACCAAAAGAAGCCCCAAAAACCTTCCCTCTTGATCCCATTCTAAGGTAATTAATTAATCTTACATCAATACATAGTCGTACGAATCAAAAACTAACAAAAAGGGTGTGTTTTTGTTTCTTGTTTGGGGCTGTCGATCGCACAAAAGGAAGGAAGGAAGGAAGAAGATTTTTCTCGTGTGGTGTTTTTGATTCCGTGTGGTTGTATTCTTCATCTTTTCATCAAGGGTATTGTATCACTCGAATCCTTGTTCAATAATTATGGCTATACATGAATCATGAATGAAAAACAAGTGTCACATAAAATAACAAAAGAGAAAACCCTAACATATGCTACTTATGGATCGATTGGTATAAATATGGTGTATGATTCGATTTGATTATGTTATAAGCAATTATAATTAGACCTAAATGTGTTTTAAACTCACCAATATTGTTTAGTATCAAGAATAAATGAATGGAATCATAAAACTCTAAGTAATCACATGTGATGATGAAAACAGATTCTGAGGTGAAACTTTAACCAACTTTAACCGACCATAAATTAATCATATGAACGTATATTTTTATGTTTCTGGAGTCTAAAGTGTAGTTTAATGAAGTGGCTACCTGGAGAAATTTAGTTTGTAAATTTTTGAGGCCTGTAAGGCTACCTTTTGATTTTTGGGAGATTAGGTGTCTGGTCGTACTTAAAAGTCTGGAAAATCAGTCCGGGTTTTTGATTTTTAATTTTCAAACCGTATCGAGTTAGGAGGAGTCCTTTGAACTGGGTAATCTATAAGATGTATAATACTTCCTGGAATTTTTATAGATTTTTATGAAATTTTCTTAAAGGGTTTCTAATTGATAACTTTTCGTATAGTAAAATTACTCAGAAATCTGGACGAGTTGGCTTAAGTGAATTTTAATACGTACCTATACTACATAATAAAATCTGGAAAAAATTTTATAAAATACTTTAGACATATGAGCATCTCTGGGAATTTTTGGGAATTTTAATACTGAGTTCTTTTACGATTTATAATTTATTTAAAACCTAGCAATTTCGTACTTAAAACTAGGGGAAGTTATAAAAGGGTTAAATTGTAAACTAAAGGGTGCTATGTGTTTACTGTGTAACCTAAAGGGTATAAATGGATATTTTGCTAAAACCAAAGGTCTTAATTTGTAAAATCTGTAACTTGAGGATACTTTCATAATACAACCTAAATTATGAGAATTACATACTAATCCCTAAAGTTGTGATAATTACATAAAACCCTAAATTTGGTAAAAGACATTATGAATCTTGAACTATGAATATGATCATTTGGTAATACTTTGAATTGACATATGAGAAAGATATAACTTAAGGTTATCTAATATGAAATGAGAACAAACATGAAACCTTTCGATGATATGAAACTTAAGAGAACTTATGATTATTTGTAGATCGGTTGAAGAAGGAGTGATCTCCTAGTTGATTGGACTTTCATTTCTTTTGCTTGCGTATTCGTTAAGGTACAGATATTCTGACCTTCTCTGTAAGGTTTCCTATGATTCTTTTCTGATCTGTTAAATTCTCTGATTTGATACTCCGTTACGATCCCTTGCTATGACACCTTTGCTTCGACCTTTGATCTCTGATTTTGAACCTATGATATGAAGACCTTTTGATATGAGATGGAAATGTTTTAAGTAAAGTATTTTGAAAGGGTTTTTCAAGCATGATATATTGACTTTAAGAAAACTATTTTTGAAGTTCGTTTTATGAAAACTATTTGAAAGACCATTTATGAAAACTATTTTGAAGGATTGTTTTAAATGAACCTTAAGAGAAAACCTTTTGAAAAGTACTTTTGATATTAAACCTTTTGAAGATTTGACCATCTGATATTTTGACCCTTTTGGATATTGACCTGGGATATTCGATCTTCTGATATGAACCTTCTGATATGACCTTTCTGATGTGACACTCTGATTATGATATGAACCTATGACCTGGACCTTTGACTCCCAGTTTGATACCCGAGCCAAAATATGTTTCCTAGCCATGAAGGTAACATGGCCATGTCATTGATGCACCAGTGGCATGACTCTAGTGTACTCGAGTGATGTTGTACACCGTCCCCATTATGATATGTTATGCGCGCTTTATGATTTGTTATGGCCAATATGATTTGTTTGGGGGGCGTATGGATGCATCCTAGATATGTTATGATATGCTTTGATATGATATGATATGGTGACTGGGGCTGGGTGCAATCCACTCCTTTCACAAAATATGGGAGCTAGCTACTCCACCTGAAGAATGAGGACACCCCTCATATTATCTGATTATCTGAGAGGTCTCCCCTCTATATGATTATGAAGATATGATATGATATTATATGTGATATGTTATGATATGGGCTCGTGGTGGATGACTGTCCTAAACCTTACTCTTTATTTCCTTTTCCTATATCTCATTCATTATGATATGTCTGTTCATTTCCATTTGATTTTGGTTTCCGTTTATTATATATCTGTTCACTGGGCTTTTTAAGCTCAGCCGCATTTCTTTTCCTGCGGCAGGTTTTAGTAGGAAGCCAGGAGCTTGGGTTTGCTTTGGGATGAGAGATTAGCTTTTGAAGACGATACCCTAGTTTTAGTATTCATTTATGTATGACTATGTAGATTTGGTATATTTCCTTTGTAATATTGTAAATCAATTGTATTATGTAAGTCGTATGTCATGCTTGCCTTTGATATGTCACCATTTTCGTGACACTTCTACCCTTGCCGGGTTGGGGTGTTACAATTATGGTATCAGAGCCAGGTTTACGACTTGTAGTACATCTACCCTTGGCCTGTGTAAGTTAGGACCCCTAAGTTTCCACTGTAGGCGCTCGTAAGATAACCTTTGCGAAGTTGCGTAGGATTTTTCCCATAGGAGCATAAGTTATAACCGGTGAGGAACGGGTAGACTAGGTCATCCATGTGAGTAGTATTTGCTTCCGCATCACTCTGAATCTTGCCTTTGCCTTAGTCATGCCTTATAAGAACGTTTGTCTCAGGCGACGAGGAAGTCTTACCTCCCTTCATTTTCATGATGAACTTATTATGTTAACCAATTTCCTTTGGAAGGATTTGATGTTGACATTTGTCCAGTACGGAATTGTTATCTAAGCATGCTGATGCTAATAACTGATATTCCATACATCTCAACTCTGACAGTTAAACGATGTTCGTATTACTATCGGTGCACACCCTATCATTCCTATGTTATAAGCTAAACAAGATTTCAATCCTTTGAACTGTTCAAGATTCTAAATTTGATATATTCGACCTTGATATATTCAAATACTCTCCCATCCTACAATTTGATGAATCATGTACCTAAATTTGATATGTAAACTATCTGTATGATTTGACAACCACATTCGCTCTGAGAATCCGTTTCCCTTTGGATGTATTTGACTTTGAGGTCTCTTGACTATGGAGTGGTGGTTTTTGTAAAGCTATCATGGACTGCAATATTTGCGACCTTTAACAATCTGCTTCACCATCTTTTGATATGATATTCTCAATCATTTGAATCTGTTAAGATTATTGTTGCTATGAAGCACATACTCCGATCTCTTTGATTCCCAATTTTCTCCTAACGCCTGTTAGCATCCATTCTTAGAAAGCTCCGGCACTTGAAAGTTTGTTGTACGAATTTCTGGTGCTTCCGATGAACCTTTTGAAATCCGTTTGGGAAGTAAAGTTTGCATTGAACCGATCTGAATTGGCGAGACCATGATACTGAAGAAGTTAAGAGATTGTAGGAACTGATGGAATTTGAGTTTGTTCACTTCAGTAATCTCTTTGAATGCTCCTGTCGATTTATGAAGAAGAAAGAGAGAAGTGTGCGGCGGCACACCGACCATCGTGAATGTAACCGTAATCATTATTCCATTTCCGCGTATCAATATTTGATTCATTATATCTTTGAAACTCCGTAGCAGACGACCTTATTTGAGTTTGAAAGACGGAAGAAGCAACCACAAGAACATCTGAGAAGGAAGTTGACTAGATGAGATTAAGTTCCGCGAAGCATTACAATTTGATTTGTGAAGAGAAAGATTTGTGATATGAAGTTTCTCCCTAAGAAGATTTCCTGAAGTTGCTTTAGTACCCGTGTGACCACTGTGAGTTTTGAATGATGTCAATTGTATTGACTAGAAGATTCATGTTTTCGCAAGTATTCGGACAATTGTCATAGTATGACAGTATGTTTGTGCTCAGAGACGAGCGAGGAACACGTTGACCATTTTTAGTATGAAGTGAACCGACCCTTTGTTCTAGAAGCATAGATATACTTGACGATCAGAGATTGTAGCGGACAACACCACCAGGTATTCGATGACTTAAGAGCTTCCACGAAAAGGACCAAGACTGAAGACCATTGTCAGAGTTAGAAACCTTGTAGAAGATGTGCAGAAGAGGTTCGTGACAGGCGTTACCAAGAGAGAAGCATGTGAAGAGAAGACAGACTAAGAAGAGACTCGATTATATCTCAAGCAGCACGTGGAGACTTCAGTTGGGCATCAAGACGACCAGACCGTAGGAGATGAGCTTTCAGCACATGAACCAGGAAGTCCACAGCAGTTTGAGTTGGTGAATTCTGAATCATGTTAGAAGACCTGTAGGAGGCACGCAATCTTAGTTCTCTAGTCATTTTAGTTGTACTAAGATGAATTGAGAGCTGAAGCAAACTCGCAAATGGAGGAATGCACGGTGACCACGTCGGAGATTCACGCTACCACACCGAAGTGTCCAGAAGAAGTGTCGAAGACTTGAGGAACCAGACTCAAGTTTATGATTTTCTTTTCACCCTATGATCGTATGATTAGACAAGAGAGCGACTACTTGGAATTTGAAAAGATCCGAGATCATGAAATTGAATGGATGAAATTGTGTAGTAAACGTTTGGATTCGAAAATTCTGATCTTTGTAAAGGATGAAGATATTGAAGACGTAATTCATTTCCTCTTAAACCACTTAAGTTTCCGTTACCTTTCGATAGGATCTTTTGAATGAGCCTTACCCTATTAGAAATTCCGTTCTGTATTCGTTATGCATTTGTTGGAAGATGGTTCGTTATGAGAAGGATGATGAATTGTGGAAGACCTAACGTCTCGATGACGAGTTTCATTTTGAGGTGTACACATTCCGTTACGCTATTTATACGTTCAAATTCCCCCGATTTAGAATCCGTAGTGATGTTTGTTTTGGACCAACCTTAAGAGGTAGAGAGACTGATAGGTGGTTAAGATAAGTAGTTCTGTTCACGACTTGAGATAAAGCATGACCATCATGATGGTATACTCATATGATGCTGGTATTATGACGGTTCGCGAACGTGATAATACTTACGTCATATGACGTACCCTCATTGTGTTCATAGGATATTTCGAGAAGTGCCTTAGAAGCCTTAGAATTTCTGATATCTGTTTGAGATCATCCGCGTTTAGTGAGATTTTAGATTCATTCTACCTATATGATTGATCCGCTGTCTTTGATATACGATTTGATACGTTTGGATTCTAGACGCGCGTTTTGCCGACCTCTGCATTGCCGATAAGAATCTTAGGTTCTGTTATAGAGATTTCTGCTATTGGATGACATCTAACGATATGCTTTCTGTCCGTACGGATTCGATCTATTATCATACGGGAATACACCTATGTTCTGCTATATATACGTTTCGCATTCGTTGAATCTGTTCATTGTGATCTGCTATGAGTTAAGATATGAGATTTTGGATTCTGAGAAAACAAGGTTTGTTTACCTATGAGATTACCTTTGGAAGGTTATATTGAAGCCGAGGCTATTTGAGAAGCTGAAAAGTTGAACGCTTAGATCACCCTAATGTTGCTACAATTCGATGTATCCTCATCTGATTCGCCTAATCAATTCGATGTAAATCCTATGTATTTTCTGTACCGCTCCCTAGAGAATACGATTATCATCCGTTCCGATTGGTACACTATTCCTTTGATCTAAATTCAGTATAATATGTCCTTCTGACAAATCCGAAGCTACTCTGACAATAATAACGAGTCATGAGAAACAAGTCTGTTACATTTCCGTTCACTGTCTATTGTGTTTTCTGTTTCGTTTCATTCCAATTTTCGAGGACGAAATTTTTTTTTTAGAGGGGAAGAGTTGTAAAACCCGAAAATTTAAAACGTGTTATAAGACCAAATTGCCCTCGTAACTTTGAAACTCAATTAAAATTTATATAATTTAAGCATTAATCACAAAACTTATGATAACGAAACAAGTATGACATAAAATAATTACGAGTCATCACAAGATAATTTTTCAAGCTACCAATAATATTAAAACACATTACGAGTCCAAATAAACCGAAAATATCATATTGCGTATGCATTTTAATTAGTAAAAACAATGACGAATATATATTACGCGAATAAGAGGGAAAACTTCAAGTTAAATCGTGTTTGTTTTGAGTCTTGAATTTGGGCCGAACCACATCCTTTTTGCACTCCTATATGTCGACTAAACCAACCCAAAAATTCAGCCCATACATTCCTTAGCCCATTCCACCATATGTCGATCCATATTAAGCTCCAAAAAGAACCCTAAGCTGCCAAAATCCGCTCCCCAATTCTGCTGCTGCTGCCGCAATATTGCTGCTGTGTTTCGACCAAAAGAAGCCCCAAAAACCTTCCCTCTTGATCCCATTCTAAGGTAATTAATTAATCTTACATCAATACATAGTCGTACGAATCAAAAACTAACAAAAAGGGTGCGTTTTTGTTTCTTGTTTGGGGCTGTCGATCGCACAAAAGGAAGGAAGGAAGGAAGAAGATTTTTCTCGTGTGGTGTTTTTGATTCCGTGTGGTTGTATTCTTCATCTTTTCATCAAGGGTATTGTATCACTCGAATCCTTGTTCAATAATTATGGCTATACATGAATCATGAATGAAAAACAAGTGTCACATAAAATAACAAAAGAGAAAACCCTAACATATGCTACTTATGGATCGATTGGTATAAATATGGTGTATGATTCGATTTGATTATGTTATAAGCAATTATAATCAGACCTAAATGTGTTTTAAACTCACCAATATTGTTTAGTATCAAGAATAAATGAATGGAATCATAAAACTCTAAGTAATCACATGTGATGATGAAAACAGATTCTGAGGTGAAACTTTAACCAACTTTAACCGACCATAAATTAATCATATGAACGTATATTTTTATGTTTCTGGAGTCTAAAGTGTATTTTAATGAAGTGGCTACCTGGAGAAATTTAGTTTGTAAATTTTTGAGGCCTGTAAGGCTACCTTTTGATTTTTGGGAGATTAGGTGTCTGGTCGTACTTAAAAGTCTGGAAAATCAGTCCGGGTTTTTGATTTTTAATTTTCAAACCGTATCGAGTTAGGAGGAGTCCTTTGAACTGGGTAATCTATAAGATGTATAATACTTCCTGGAATTTTAATAGATTTTTATGAAATTTTATTAAAGGGTTTCTAATTGATAACTTTTCGTATAGTAAAATTACTCAGAAATCTGGACGAGTTGGCTTAAGTGAATTTTAATACGTACCTATACTACATAATAAAATCTGGAAAATTTTTATAAAATACTTTAGACATATGAGCATCTCTGGGAATTTTTGGGAATTTTAATACTGAGTTCTTTTACGATTTATAATTTATTTAAAACCTAGCAATTTCGTACTTAAAACTAGGGGAAGTTATAAAAGGGTTAAATTGTAAACTAAAGGGTGCTATGTGTTTACTGTGTAACCTAAAGGGTATAAATGGATATTTTGCTAAAACCAAAGGTCTTAATTTGTAAAATCTGTAACTTGAGGATACTTTCATAATACAACCTAAATTATGAGAATTACATACTAATCCCTAAAGTTGTGATAATTACATAAAACCCTAAATTTGGTAAAAGACATTATGAATCTTGAACTATGAATATGATCATTTGGTAATACTTTGAATTGACATATGAGAAAGATATAACTTAAGGTTATCTAATATGAAATGAGAACAAACATGAAACCTTTCGATGATATGAAACTTAAGAGAACTTATGATTATTTGTAGATCGGTTGAAGAAGGAGTGATCTCCTAGTTGATTGGACTTTCATTTCTTTTGCTTGCGTATTCGTTAAGGTACAGATATTCTGACCTTCTCTGTAAGGTTTCCTATGATTCTTTTCTGATCTGTTAAATCTCTGATTTGATACTCGGTTACGATCCTTTGCTATGACACTTTTGCTTCGACCCTTGATCTCTGATTTTGAACCTATGATATGAAGACCTTTTGATATGAGATGGAAATGTTTTAAGTAAAGTATTTTGAAAGGGTTTTTCAAGCATGATATATTGACTTTAAGAAAACTATTTTTGAAGTTCGTTTTATGAAAACTATTTGAAAGACCATTTATGAAAACTATTTTGAAGGATTGTTTTAAATGAACCTTAAGAGAAAACCTTTTGAAAAGTACTTTTGATATTGAACCTTTTGAAGATTTGACCATCTGATACTTTGACCCTTTTGGATATTGACCTGGGATATTCGATCTTCTGATATGAACCTTCTGATATGACCTTTCTGATGTGACACTCTGATTATGATATGAACCTATGACCTGGACCTTTGACTCCCAGTTTGATACCCGAGCCAAAATATGTTTCCTAGCCATGAAGGTAACATGGCCATGTCATTGATGCACCAGTGGCATGACTCTAGTGTACTCGAGTGATGTTGTACACCGTCCCCATTATGATATGTTATGCGCGCTTTATGATTTGTTATGGCCAATATGATTTGTTTGGGGGGCGTATGGATGCATCCTAGATATGTTATGATATGCTTTGATATGATATGATATGGTGACTGGGGCTGGGTGCAATCCACTCCTTTCACAAAATATGGGAGCTAGCTACTCCACCTGAAGAATGAGGACACCCCTCATATTATCTGATTATCTGAGAGGTCTCCCCTCTATATGATTATGAAGATATGATATGATATGATATGTGATATGTTATGATATGGGCTCGTGGTGGATGACTGTCCTAAACCTTACTCTTTATTTCCTTTTCCTATATCTCATTCATTATGATATGTCTGTTCATTTCCATTTGATTTTGGTTTCCGTTTATTATATATCTGTTCACTGGGCTTTTTAAGCTCAGCCGCATTTCTTTTCCTGCGGCAGGTTTTAGTAGGAAGCCAGGAGCTTGGGTTTGCTTTGGGATGAGAGATTAGCTTTTGAAGACGATACCCTAGTTTTAGTATTCATTTATGTATGACTATGTAGATTTGGTATATTTCCTTTGTAATATTGTAAATCAATTGTATTATGTAAGTCGTATGTCATGCTTGCCTTTGATATGTCACCATTTTCGTGACACTTCTACCCTTGCCGGGTTGGGGTGTTACAGACAACGACTATAAATTATGAAAATAATTTTATGATGAGTTTGTGTATTTCCGGCAAGATTTGAAGGTTTCCGGCAAGTTTTATCACCGTTGCCCGTCATTGACCGTCGTTGACCATTGTTGACCGATTTGTTTGAACGATTTACAAAAATCGAAAAGGTTGGTGGCCTTGTAGCGCCTAGGCGGTGATTAATCGGCCTTGTAGGCCTTGTTTTGCAACACTGATATGAATAGTGATTGAGAAAATGAGTAACGGATAGCGATTTGATTGGTGATGTGAGTGTGATATGCTTAAAATACTTAAAGTTCAAAAATAATATTATATATAATATTATCTTGTTTTTATGTCTTAAATCTAATAATATCGTTTCCTCGAAAGTGGTGGAACGAATCGTTAAGTTAAATCGTTTAGAACTCGTTATATATAAATATAACGTAACGTGTTTAAATATGTGAACAAAACGTAAAAATGCAGGTGATGGTGTTTGAAAATGTAAAATATGAAATAGGAATGAAAAGAGTATAAAGTTTCTGTTGGTCCTTGAACTTTTACAATTTTTACATTTTCTACCCTAACGGGGTTAGCGTTGCACCGTTAGTCCTTGTTTTACATCTTTAGTCCAAAAAGGTCAATTTTTACATTCCAAACCTCCAGTTTACTGTTTTAGCATTTTCTACCCTTAGGTTTCTGATTTGGCAGTTTTTGGATACAGTTTTGCAAACTTGGCAGTTTTAACCCTTAAAGTTGAAATAGTTTGCAAACTTAGTCCAAAAATCACAAAAAAGTGTGAAAGGATTTCTGAAAGTTTCAACATTTTATAAAGCTTATTCAAGTCAAGTTCAACTGTTTATTGGTCAAAGAGCTTATTTTTAAGCTTAATGGGCTTAACGAGTGAAATTAAAGGCCCGTTAAGGTTTTTAGATCCGAGGGTTTTTAAGGGAAGTTGGGCCTATTTTTGGGCTTATTTTAAGTTTATAAAAACATATCCAAAGAGCTTTTATGACCAGCTTATTCCAATAGCTTATAAAGTGCTTATTGGGCTTTTGAGTCCAACCGAATATATATAAGGTATTTTAACACAGTTCGAGTTGCCTTAGCTTTGAGGTTCAAAAAGGGATTATATTAGCTTATCACTGAAAACTTATAACATCAACTTAATAGGTGAGCTTGTGAAGAATTAGTACAAGCGATAAAAACCATGTGGTGCGTGTACGAAATTTATTTTAAAGGTCCATTTCTAGTTGAATATAACAAGGTAGCCAAAAATGAATATGACTTATAAATGTGTGCTATGTATTATGCGATCCAACATAGGATCAAAATGAGTTTCGAAATGTCATGATATGAACTTGTGGGAGTCGAATGATTGTGTACATCTATTTTTAATAATCCTTTGAAGGAAGTCAATATATATTTATGAGAAATAAATATTAAGAACACGCAAATAATTTATAGAAAGTAATATACGTTCGAACGAGTTATGGAACAATGCATGTACATAGAAAAATTGTATAAAAGATTGAAATGAGTTCAAATACTTGCAACACCTTAAAAAGGTGGTGAGTTTAACGTTGAAAAGGACTAGAAACCGAAGGGATTTTGTATGTTGCTCGCTAGAACTAATTCAAAAGAGTCGAGATCAACGTAAGTGTTGGAAAAATGGATCGTACGCATGGCTAAGACTCCCCCTTGCTTCTTAAATGTCTCAACCGTAAGAAAACTAAAGAGAAATGTGTGATATATTCTAAGTGTGAAAAGGAAATAAAGTGTTGGTGTTGTATACGTACATGCATGCATTTTATATGTCGATATGTATTTTTTTAAACACAAGTTGAGATTGTGAGATCTTGGCAGAGATTTTGAGGGGGACAAAGAGAATGTATATTGGCTAAAAGTCAAGTGTGTAAGATCAAGTGGTATACACTATATATGTGTGTTATGTATGTCGATATATATGTTGTAAACACCAGTTGGTATTGTTTTCCTTATTTGATTTGTTGGCAGTAGGATAAGGATCTGGGATGACTTTGAGGGACTAAGATTTGCTAGTACTTGAATGTTCAAGTCCACTTGGTGTGAACATGTTTGTGTTTCGATTAAGTATCAAGTGGTATATATATTTAGGGTGTCGACATGTATTTCAAATGGTCCAAAACAATTATCAACGTGTGATATTGCATAAGAGAGTGAGGAATAAACTTGGTATCTCATAAATGATCAAAGAAAAATAAATGAGCTAGGTGAAATATGTTTAAATCGAATTTGATAAAATGGTGTGAAAATATGTTGAACTTGTATATGTTTCGAGTGTGATATACTTTGGCTCTCGTTTGTGTTTCAAACGTTTGAAATAAAGTGTGAGAATCGACATATCGTTTCTTTGGTGGGAGAGGAGTCGAGTGATGTAAAATGTATCATATTATGCATGTCGAATTGTGAAGAAATTGAGGCCAAGTGTGGTGAGTTTATCAAGTTAGACATATGAAATATTAAAACTTATAAGTTGGGCTGGGCTGGTGAATAGTACCAGGCCAATAAAAGTTGGGCCGAGAGTGTATAAGGATCCGTTGGTTTTATTGAGTGTATTTGATTTCGTCGTGGTCCGCGTGTGAGCTCGTTTCAATATTTGGTGAATCACGTATCAACATGTTTGAGTTATTATAATGTAATAAACAAAAGTTCAAAATTTTCCCATAAAAATGGTTAACTGAACAGTGATGGTGATTAATATTTGATTAACGTTTACAAATTACTAAGGAAATTTACAGATTGCTACAGTTACCGTTGTCTCAACCTTTCTACCAACACAATTATACTTTCACGACACGTCACATTTGATGAACACCAATTCCTTTACAAATCTCTTTCCCATTTCACCCCATTCTTATGATTTTCTTAACCTGACACCGCTCACTCGCACTTTAATCTACACTAGTTCTTCTTCTAGCAAACTAGCCCAATCGGACCAAGTCACCCACAACCCCAAGTCACCCACAACCCAACCTTCTCCAACCCATCACACGACCTCTCCTCCAATGGTCCACACAAACCCATTGGCTACTAGCCGAATTTACCGACTTAATCACCCACACCACCTACCGGCCCAATTACATCTCCCCAACCCATTACTGGCCCAACTCCACCAACTGGCCCAACCACATCAAACCAATCTACTACCGACCTAAATACATCTATCGGCCTAACTACATTGACCCAACCTCCATTTACTCGGACTCACCCTATGGCTACACGTGCTCAAGTTGGTACTGTTAAGTGTAATCCGCATTTTAGTTTTCATGTGTCTCATATCTCTCTCTCCCTGAGTCCCCTTCCATTGCGTTATCTGAATCTAATTAGCATGATGCTATGTATGATGAATATAATGCGGTTATGCAGATGGATCTTTAAGCCTATATAAGGCCCGCCTTGTTGCTAACGGGCGTAGTTAACAGATTAGTGTTGATTGTAGTGACAAGTTTAGTCCGATTGTTAAACTGGCTACCATTCGTACAACTCTCAGCCTCGCTTCATTGCCCGATGGTCCGTGTGTAGTATATATATATATAAATATAGTATCGTGCACGCGTGATACTTTGGGAAATGACAAGTCAAACCTTAGGAAAAGTCAAACTTGCAAAACCCGTGAATGTGATGTGTGTGATACCGGGCAAGTGATCACCCGGGTCGTGTCCCAGCGAGGTGTGAATCGAGGATTTCGTTTTTGGTTCGGAATTAAAATGCTTGATGATTGGATTTTTGATTTTTGTGTTTTTAACTTCTACTAAAGATATGGGAAACAAAATTACAAAGAAAAATAAACTACAACTTGATTAAACTAAAAACGCGAATCGGAAAATCTAAAAACGAGCCTAAAAGTAAAATCTTACAAAAACTCATCCTACAATTTCCAAATTATTTTTCCTAAGTTCTAAATTACAAAAGAAAATTTTAAAAAAAAAGAATTTTATTTTTTTGACTTTTCTATTTTTTATTACGAATTAAAAACTATTTAAACTAAATTAATTAGGGAAAAATAGCAAATGAAAAGTAAAAATTATGAAAAATTAACAGGAAGTAAATTAAGCTATAACTAATCTAGGAAAAATATTAGAACCTAAAAAGCTACTCAAATAAGCAGTGAATTAAGCTAAAAAGCAGTTTAAGCTAAAAGGACTAAGACTACTATAAAAATAAAAAAAAGAACTATCTAACCTAAGCAGAACATAGAGCAGATGGTAGTTGTGTGTGTTGTGAGCCAAGGGGTCCAGGTTCGAATCCCACACACAACTTTTTTTCTCAAACTTTTTTTTTTTTTTTTTTTTTTTTTATTTTTAGTTTAAAAACTTAATAAGCTGGTTAAAATAAGCAACTTTTAAAAAGGAAAATGTTTTAGAAAGTAAAAATAAGCTGAAATATAAGCAAAAGAGTCTGACAGTTAACTAAAAGGCTAAAAACTTAAGGTAATAAGCTGTAGGGCTAACTAAATAACCTAGGTTACTAATGAATTGAACTAAGGCAACTAAGGGAGGTCCTAATAAGCTAGAGAGGCTTAAGTAAGCACTAGGAAAAGCTATTAAGCACTGGGAAATCAAAAATAAGCTGAGGCAGTCTGCTAATACCTAGGTGAGCAGGGCAAAAACAGCCTAATTCAAGGCCTGATAAAGCTACTTGGGAAAAATCTTAAAAATGAATAAAAATGGGGAGACAATAACTAAGCTGGCCAATTTTAAATCCCCAAAAGATTAGCTTATGACAGCTTATATAGACTTAATTAAAATTGGACAAAGGACAGCTAAAAACCACTAAAACTGAAAATGGTCTGCAATGCTAAAATATGGCTGATATGGGATTCTAATGAGCAAGACCTATAGGACTCTAATTATAAACTGAAAAAGAGTAGTTTGGAACCTGAGAAAGCACAATGAACTCCAAAATAAGCTAGAGCTTATTGAAGCCTGTTGTGGCAGTCCCAAAGCTTGTTCCTGCAATTTTAGCTTCCACACCTGCAAAAACTTGAAAATAGACAAGGTGACACTGAAAATAGTTTGAATAAGCTGTTATAAGCTAAATCTAATTTGACCGGATTGCGAATGAATAGTGCATACACCAATTGACCCACTTTGACTGCCAAATCCAAACACCCCTTTTTCAGACTGTTTTGATATTGAAATTAGAAAACACTGAACTGTCTTGAACTTCTGACTTATCAATGACCAAACACCTTCATTAAACTTAGAAAAACAGGTTACACCTTAAAATAAACTCCAATAAGCAAATTGACTAAACTTTGACTTTTTGACTGATTTTTGAAATTTCTTTGAATTGAACTGAGGTAGGCTAGCATAAGCTTACATTAAGCTATATCAAGCTTATATGGACTTATTCAAACAGAAAGGAAGCATTTGCAATAACTAAATAACATAATTCGAATTCTTAATAAAACTTAAAACTTGAAATTTCTATTAAATTAGGAAGTTGATACAATACTGAGTAATAAAAGACCAATGAGCTCAAAAACACTTGAATTGATACTTAAAACTGGAATTTCAACTAACTAAGGACTTAAAAAAAATACGACTTAAATTAAAAACTGACTGCCAAATTGGCTTACAAGATGTCCTATTTATACTAAAATGCTAAAGCTAGGGTTCTTCACTTGTGCTTCTTTGGAGTACTTCCAACCCTTGGATTAAAGTAGAATGATCACAACCCTTTATTTCTTTTTGGCGCCCATTTGGTCACTCCGATTGGTGACATGGAGGAGGGGGAAGTGAAAATAGTTATGGGTTTCTGACTTTAGGGTGGCTGGGTAGGTTATGGGGAGTGGGAGAGGGGAGACAAGGATGTTGGGTGAAGGTACAGGCATGGGGAATGGTGGAAGATTGGGCGGGAAAGGGTAAAGAAGAAAGAAGAGTTGACCGGGTCAACCTCAGTGTTTAACTAAAACCGGGTATTGGGTTTTGGTATTTTGGGCTTGGGAAGTGATTGGGCTTTGGGTTAATTAAGAATTAGGTTGATGGGTTAGGATAAAATGGAATTGGGTTGTAGTGTATTTGGTGGGTTGGGTTAGTTATGAAATGGGATTTATTTGAATTTAGTGATAAGGTTTAGGGGCCATTGTTGCCAAAGCTGAAAATCCAAGGGACCAAGGCTGCCAATACTGAAAATAATCCAAGGGCCATTTGTGTTGTTTTGGCATTTCTGGGGTTGACTTTGACTTTTCTTGATCAAATGCACCATCGTTGTCGAGTCGATCCAAAAATGCTCGTTTTCGCTCCGTTTTCAATCCTTTGTACCTGAAACACATAAAAACACAAAACCAAGGATATCTGCAATATATTTGGGTGTTTTTGGTTATTTTTGTGTCTTAAATGGGTGTAAAATGATGAGTATTTACACACTCATCAATCCCCCACACTAAACTATTGCTAGTCCCTAGCAATCCGATCATATGAAGTAATGAAAGGATCAAAAGAATACCAAGTATACCCCGTTTTGACTTTTTTATTTGATGCGAGAAATTTAAACTAGAACATAAATAAATAACATGCTTGATTTTCAAAAATGGTATCATGGAACGGGATTCACACAAAATGGGTGTCTCCAGGGAATTGATATCGTCATCCTCTTTTTATACTCCCAACTAAGCTTAAACTCAATGTGCAAACGTTTTTGTAAAATGCTAACGCTACTTATACTAATAATCTATGTAAGCCGAAACTTAACTTTTCACTCCCACAATTTATTCAAGTTAGGTGACTGTGCTCATTTTCAAAATTTTGACCGCAAAAATCGACGTTTATTATGGTTGCCATTCGTTTAAGTCAAATACTAATTTACCGGGAACCTCGAAAATCTAAGGATCAAAAGGGCCTTTTCCATATAGCGGCTTTCTTCTCGGCACATCCCAAACCAGTTGGTTTTAGGTGACCAGGCTTTTGAAACCCCACAGAGAATAGTACCGGAATCAACGAAATTTCGATTTCAAAGATTTTGGATATTCCCACTAAGCTAGTATTAAATACTTAACTAAATAACAACAAACGATCATTTAGAGATTAGAGACTCAAAGGCGAGATCACTCCATGTAACGGCTTTCTTCTCGGCACATCCCAAACCAGTTGGTTTTAGGTGACCAGGCTTTTGACACCCCACAGAGAATAATTCCGGAGATTTCGAACCCCTTTGAAATCAACAATCTACTAAATTACCGTTTAACCTTTATACAAAATCGACGAATCCAAGTTCAACTTCCGATTTAAATTTAAAAGAAAGCAATTTCTACATTTATTAACATATATATCTTTATTTTTGCAGCATCAAAATTTATTGCATTTTGCAATACCATTCCATTTTATTTTATATATATATATATTTTTTTTTCATTTTTTCATTTTTTTTTTTTTTTTTTAAACTTGTGCAACATAAATTAACGGAGCTTCACGGGAACCAAGACCTAAACGCCTTTCGGAATAAAGGATCCAAGGGCCGATTTCGAACCGTAGCTTAGGACTTATATGCTTTCTCAAAAATTAAAATAAAAAGTTGAACTCGGGCTCTTTATCAAAATTGTATAAAAATTTGTTTTGCATAACAACATGATTTTGGCGTTCAAACGTTTGAAAACAGCACGTATTTAATCCGATTAGTTATCTTCTGGGAGGAAAAGCCATAGATTACTTGTATAAGCTCTAAAGAAAACCAACTATTCTATGCTTAGCATTTTCATTTGCACAAATCGTAAAACCTTAGTCTAATCGTTAAGGAAGCAGCTAGATCAACACTCTAGCAGAGTCGGGATTCCCTTTGTTCTAACCTAATCAAGACTAAACACTACTTTTTTATTGCAATTTCTTACCTAAAAACGACAAAAATTTTAAAATTTTGGTCAAAAATGGGGGTACTAGGGACTAGAAGGTACGCACGTGACAAAATTCGAGAGAATTCCCCCCCACACTTAGAATTGAATATTGCCCTCAATATTCAAAGTACCGGTTACTATGCCGACACTTAGAACGTAAAAAGGTAATACCACTAGCCAAGTGTGGAACAGAAATCTCCATTTTTCACAAAAAAAGGTTGAAAAGATATCCCTAGATAATCGTTAGCAAAAGGATAGGATATTGGGCGGCTGGATTGAAAATAGGCGCGTCAATCAACACTATCCAAGGGAAACCTGAAAATCAGAGCAAACAACACAAAAGCCAAGCACAGTGGGACTCCCCCACACTTAGCTGTTAGAAAGAAGATATAAGTCAGAAACATGGGTTGTCACCCATGTGGTGCTAATGTTTTTGTTAACCGAGTCACTAGCTTGACTCGACCCCGAATTCATTGGTCCATGGGGAAGCAAGTGGAAAACCAATCTCAATCGGACTTTCATTCAACTTGTTTGGATAAACACTTGAACATGAGAAAGTTCCACTCCGATGAGATACAACCCGCGGTATTTCAATAGAAGAAACTATTAGGGGCGATACCGAGGTCAAATATGGTGTCCTCATTCCCGTAGGAGAAAAGGGAAAGAGCAATCACACCATATGTGATGAAGAGAAGCAAGATTTTTATTATTATCATGTAAAACTCTTCATCATCAGAAGCATCATCGGCTTCAACGGGAGGGAGGGTTGGGATACAATCTTCAAGAAGTAAATCTTTCAACACACCTCCTCCCACACTTAACTCGTCCTCCAGATCAAAACAAAAATGATCATATTCAGGAGGAGATATCACATGAGGGAGTTCAATCGAGAACTCCTCATGATATCGATCATTTTCATCAAAATGAAATACATCATACTCAGGAAGAGACATATAAGAATGGGAAGTGGTATTTACACTTCCCCGTCTCTTCCAAATGATCGATATCAAAACGAAAGGCTTCATAAGCCGAGAGTGAATAATCCGGATGAGGAGTGGGATTGCCACTTCTCTCCTTTTGATCATTAAACACAAAACTCTCAAATTCGGGAAAAGCATCCTCGAGCTCGAGCTCGGAAGGATAAGACGGCTTTTCCACAACAACATCATCCTTTGGGGGGAGAGCAAACAATGGTTCATCAAAAATCATCTTTTCTAAAATCGGGCCATCTCCCCCCGGATCAACATCGGGCTCAACAATTTGAGCATCAAACAAGAAGACCTCGAACTCTTCCTTAGAAATATCACTTTCCTCAAACGGAGGAGAAGTATAGGAAGAGTCGGAAATGAGTGATGCGGAAGTAAGAGTGGGATTTTTGGCAATATCAATACGACAAACCGATTCTGAAGGTGGGGCAAGTGGTGTGCTCTTAGAGCTAGCAGTTTTTACCACTTCCGTTGTATCCTCCGATTCATGTTCATCGTAATCAAAAACGCTCTTAACTTCCGCATTACAACTTTTGAACCATTCACTTGAACCAGGGGCTATGTTCGTTGCTTTGAGCTCAGCACGTTGTTGTGAAACACTTTTGACCGTAAATCTTGAAAGTTTCGAATCAATTTTTTCATATTTTTGATCAATAGTAGCAACGTTGCATTTAGACCCCTGATTAATGTTAAACGTGATCTCTTCATTCTCAACACGAATGGTCAATTCTTCGGCGTACACGTCAATGAGAGCACGACTCGTTCTTAGAAAAGCTCTACCCAAAATGAGTGGAACTCGAGGATCGGCATCAAAATCTACTACAACAAAATCAGTAGGAAAGTGGAACTTTCCTACTTTCACCACAACATCCTCGGCTATTCCAAGCGGATGAGTTACAGTACGATCCGCGAGCTCGAGTTTCATGCACGTAGGTGTAAGCTTTGGAAGAGATAGTTTTTCCCATATCAAGAGCGGCATGAGGTTAATACTTGCGCCAAGATCGGCCAAAGCGGAGCATTTCACCATCCCCGAGAAATCACACGGGATTAAGAACTTGCCGGGGTCTCCAAGCTTTTCGGGAAGCTTCTTGAGGATGACCGCCGAGCATTGCTCGTTTAATGGGGTTTTTGCCATCTCGACTAACTTATCCTTGTTGCTTAGCAACCCTTTGAGTGTAGTTGCAAACTTTGGCATGAGAACGAGAGCATCAGCAAAGCTTATGTCGAAGTGCATCTCATTGAAGATTTGGAAGAACTTTTCCATTTGTGCATTGTTTTTCTCTTTAAGCTTTTGATCATTAAGCCTTGAAGGATATGGTATTGAAGGCTTTGGATTTGTCATTGGAACATCGGGTTCCGGAATTGGAATTGGGACCACCGAAGGTTGGACGTGTGCGGTACTTTGTGGGCTTGAAAAATGCACCTTGTCCGTTGTCACCTTGGTATCCCGATTCACCTCCCCCGGTTGAGGGGGCATAGGAGTCGAGGGTCCATTATGTGTTTTACCACTTCGAGTGGCGACAGCTTTTAATTCACCCTTCGGGTTAGGAATGGTATTTCCCGGAAGAGCTCCCGAAGTTGAACCTTGATTCATCGAACTCATGAGACTGGCAAACATGTTCTCAATTTTGCTTTGAGATTGATCAATTTTGTAGTTTGTATTTCTAAGCTCACTTTTAAGCTCTTGACCCTGTTTTGACATTGAGGTTTGAAAATCATTTTTCAAAGTGGTGATTTGATTTTGCATTGACCTCATGTTGGCCTCATTTAACTTGATGTAGTTAGCAAGTTCATTTGAGGAACCAACGGGGGCTTGGTAATGAGAAGCTTGAAAGCCTTGATTGAAATTACCCCCTTGGGTTGGGTATTGATTGATCGGGGCTTGAAATTGATTTTGAACATTTTGCCCTCTCGGTTGGTTTTGATTGAATCTATTTGGATTGTTGGGTTGAGAAAATCCGGGTGGTCCATTTTGATTGTTAGCACGATAGTTTGGGTCAACTTGAGGACGGTATTGATTACCTCCTTGATTGAGAGACCCGACTACCGGATTAACTTCACATCGACTACCATCGGTGGCAGTACAATTGTAGTATGCATGAGGACCACCACAAGTGACACAAGTTTCTTCCACCGCTTTGATTTGAGTGGGTGAAGAAGTTTGTGGGGAAGATTGTTTCTTTTGCTTGGAAAGAACCAAAGCTTGAATAGCCTCCGTGAGTTTGTCAATTTTAGCATCGGTGCCAGAAGAACTCACGGTAGAATGAGTAGAAGGTGAAGCATTCACTTGTGAAACAACTTGCTTGCTTCGTGTTGTGCGAACCTTAGACTTATTCTCAAAGATGGCTAAAGCATCTTTAGTTGTCCGATACAAGAGATTACCACCGGCGGCGGCATTTAGAGAGTCTTGATCGGAGTGGTTCAAACCATAATAGAAAGTGTCGAGTTGATGTAACTCGGAGAAACCATGGTGAGGACATTTGCGAAGTAATTCTTTAAAACGGTCCCACGCTTCACTAAAGGATTCATCAAATTTTTGAGTTAATTTGGTGATTTCATTTTTAAGGGCTGTGGTTTTTGATGGAGGAAAGAATTCATTCACAAATTTCGACACCAAATCTTCCCATGCTTTAATAGAACGAGGGGGTTGTTTTTCTAGCCAAATTCGGGCCGACCCCTCGAGAGAGAAAGGAAAAAAGAAGCAATTTGATTGCCTCTTGAGGAACATTTCGGTATTTGATGGTAGAGGTGATCTTGTTAAACCATCGAATGTGTGAATGAGGATCGTCCCTCTCAAATCCGAAATATTGACTCGAAGTTACTAAGGTTAGCAACCCGGTCTTTAGCTCAAAGCTATCGGCAACGATTGCCGGAACAACGATAGCATCTCCGTAACCCTCGGTGGGTGCTTGGAGAAGCTCACACATGGTACGTTCCTCCGCCATTGTGACAATGGGAGGAATGGGGTTAGGAATAGCACGAACTTCGGGTTCGGCTATTGAGGCGGAATGCCTACGATTACGTCTTCGATTACGTCTTCCCGTAGTATGTACGAGTTCACGTAAAGGGCTTGTCGACGGAGACGAACGAGTGCGCATGCACTAACAAAAACAATTTCAATTAAAACAAGACCGAGGCAAAACACAAGTGAACTTAAACCTTAAATCAAACAAGCGTACGGTAGCTCTTTAAAAGATAAACGCACAGAGTGGCGGGAGAGAAAGAATGGATCTCTCTTCGGTCTGCAATTTAATGTCAAGACCTACCTTAAACCACTTGTATAAGTTGTTTATCAATCAAATGTGAGCCGAATTCGCAAGCGACACAAAGGCAAGTTTTAATCTTTTGTTTGGGAACTTATTAATGGTCATACCCCAGTTAGATAGTATTCTATCGATAATGTTTCTCGATGATGCTTTTTATTGTTTATTAATTTAACAAGAAAAACGGAAAATCTTTTTGTATTTTTTTTTTGTTTTTATATGATAATATATATACAAAAGAAAAGAAAAATATTTTTGTGTTTTATAATTTTTTTTTTTTTTTTTTTGGAAGTGATAACTTCGTGAAGAAGGATCTCAAGTCACTAATCGTTTAAACCTTAAACGATATTGTCGCAACACAACCTCCCCGGCAGCGGCGCCAAAATTTGGTCCGTGTGTAGTATATATATATAAATATAGTATCGTGCACACGTGATACTTTGGGAAATGACAAGTCAAACCTTAGGAAAAGTCAAACTTGCAAAACCCGTGAATGTGATGTGTGTGATACCGGGCAAGTGATCACCCGGGTCGTGTCCCAGCGAGGTGTGAATCGAGGATTTCGTTTTTGGTTCGGAATTAAAATGCTTGATGATTGGATTTTTGATTTTTGTGTTTTTAACTTCTACTAAAGATATGGGAAACAAAATTACAAAGAAAAATAAACTACAACTTGATTTAAACTAAAAACACGAATCGGAAAATCTAAAAACGAGCCTAAAAGTAAAATCTTACAAAAAACTAATCCTACAATTTCCAAATTATTTTTCCTAAGTTCTAAATTACAAAAGAAAATTTAAAAAAAAAAGAATTTTATTTTTTTGACTTTTCTATTTTTTATTACGAATTAAAAACTATTTAAACTAAATTAATTAGGGAAAAATAGCAAATGAAAAGTAAAAATTATGAAAAATTAACAGGAAGTAAATTAAGCTATAACTAATCTAGGAAAAATATTAGAACCTAAAAAGCTACTCAAATAAGCAGTGAATTAAGCTAAAAAGCAGTTTAAGCTAAAAGGACTAAGACTACTATAAAAATAAAAAAAAGAACTATCTAACCTAAGCAGAACATAGAGCAGATGGTAGTTGTGAGCCAAGGGGTCCAGGTTCGAATCCCACACACAACTTTTTTTCTCAAACTTTTTATTTTTTTGTTATTTTTAGTTTAAAAACTTAATAAGCTGGTTAAAATAAGCAACTTTTAAAAAGGAAAATGTTTTAGAAAGTAAAAATAAGCTGAAATATAAGCAAAAGAGTCTGACAGTTAACTAAAAGGCTAAAAACTTAAGGTAATAAGCTGTAGGGCTAACTAAATAACCTAGGTGACTAATGAATTGAACTAAGGTAACTAAGGGAGGTCCTAATAAGCTAGAGAGGCTTAAGTAAGCACTAGGAAAAGCTATTAAGCACTGGGAAATCAAAAATAAGCTAAGGCAGTTTGCTAATACCTAGGTGAGCAGGGCAAAAACAGCCTAATTCAAGGCCTGATAAAGCTACTTGGGAAAAAATCTTAAAAATAAATAAAAAATGGGGAGACAATAACTAAGCTGGCCAATTTTAAATCCCCAAAAGATTAGCTTATGACAGCTTATAAGACTTAATTAAAATTGGACAAAGGACAGCTAAAAACCACTAAAATTGAAAATGGTCTGCAATGCTAAATATGGCTGATATGGGATTCAAATGAGAAAAGACCTATAGGACTCTAATTATAAACTGAAAAAGAGTAGTTTGGAACCTGAGAATGCTACAATGAACTCCAAAAAAGCTAGAGCTTATTGAAGCCTGTTGTGGCAGTCCCAAAGCTTGTTCCTGCAATTTTAGCTTCCACACCTGCAAAAACTTGAAAAATAGACAAGGTGACACTGAAAATAGTTTGAATAAGCTGTTATAAGCTAAATCTAATTTGACCGGATTGCGAATGAACAGTGCAAAACACCAATTGACCCACTTGACTGCCCAATCCAAACACCCCTTTTTAGACTGTTTTGATATTGAAATTAGAAAACACTGAACTGTCTTGAACTTCTGACTTATCAATGACCAAACACCTTCATTAAACTTAGAAAAACAGGTTACACCTTAAAATAAACTCTAATAAGCAAATTGACTAAACTTTGACTTTTTGACTGATTTTTGAAATTTCTTTGAATTGAACTGAGTTAGGCTAGCATAAGCTTACATTAAGCTATATCAAGCTTATATGGACTTATTCAAACAGAAAGGAAGCATTTGCAATAACTAAATAACATAATTCGAATTCTTAATAAAACTTAAAACTGAAATTTCTATTAAATTAGGAAGTTGATACAATACTGAGTAATAAAAGACCAATGAGCTCAAAAACACTTGAATTGATACTTAAACTGGAATTTCAACTAACTAAGGACTTAAAAAAAAATACGACTTAAATTAAAAACTTGATTTGCCAAAATGGTTTTACAAGATGTCCTATTTATACTAAAATGCTAAAGCTAGGGTTCTTCACTTGTGCTTCTTTGGAGTACTTCCAACCCTTGGATTAAAGTAGAATGATCACAACCCTTTATTTCTTTTTGGCGCCCATTTGGTCACTCAGATTGGTGACATGGAGGAGGGGGAAGTGAAAATAGTTCTGGGTTTCTGACTTTAGGGTGGCTGGGTAGGTTATGGGGAGTGGGAGAGGGGAGACAAGGATGTTGGGTGAAGGTACAGGCATGGGGAATGGTGGAATTAAGATTGGGCGGGAAAGGGTAAAGAAGAAAGAAGAGTTGACCGGGTCAACCTCAGTGTTTAACTAAAACCGGGTATTGGGTTTTGGTATTTTGGGCTTGGGAAGTGATTGGGCTTTAGGTTAATTAAGGATTGGGTTGATGGGTTAGGATAAAATGGAATTGGGTTGTAGTGTATTTGGTGGGTGGGTTGTAGTGTATTTGAATTTAGTGATAAGGTTTAGGGGCCATTGTTGCCAAAGCTGAAAATCCAGGGACCATTTGTGTAAATACTGAAAATCCAAGGGACCAAGGCTGCCAATACTGAAAATAATCCAAGGGCCATTTGTGTTGTTTTGGCATTTCTGGGGTTGACTTTGACTTTTCTTGATCAAATGCACCATCGTTGTCGAGTCGATCCAAAAATGCTCGTTTTCGCTCCGTTTTCAATCCTTTGTACCTGAAACACATAAAAACACAAAACCAAGGATATCTGCAATATATTTGGGTGTTTTTGGTTATTTTTGTGTCTTAAATGAGTGTAAAATGATGAGTATTTACACACTCATCACCCGACTGGCTAGTTCATCATCTTGACGTTAAAATGATTTATTAGAGACTGTTTATATGTATCCGCCATCAGTGTTTGTTGATCATCGATTTCCCCAACATGTTTGTTGTTTACGGCGGTCATTATATAGTTTGAAACAAGCACCGCATACTTGGTTTCAACGGTTTGTTGGTTATGCTCTTCGAGTTGGTTTCTCTTCTAGTCGATGTGATTCTTCGTTATTTTACTGACATGGTATAGAGGTTGCTTATTTATTGGTCTATGTTGATAATATTGTTCTGACAGCCACATCTACAGCTTTGTTGCGCGCGTTATTTCTTCTTTACATAAGAAGTTTGATATGACTAATTTGGGACCCTTTAATTATTTTTTGGGGATTTTCAACCAGTGATTTTATAGGTTTGTTCCTCTCTTATAGGAAGTATGTTATGGAGCTTTTAGAGCATGCATATATGGCTGTAATCCCACTCGAACATCCGTTGACACAAAATCCAAACTTGGTCCTAATGGGGATCCAGTTTCGGATCCTACACTCTAATGCAGTATTATTGATTTTTCTTTTAATGCATGACCCCCGGTAGCCTGACTTGGTAGCTCTTAAGCGTGTGCTCCGTTATGTTCGTGGCATATTGGATTTTGGTTTACAGCTCTATGCATCCCCTACGGGTTCTCTTGTTACGTATTCTAATGCTTATTGGGCTGGTTTTCCGTCTACCAGGCGCTCTACTTCTGGATATTGTGTATTTTTAGAGGATAACCTTCTGTCTTGGTCCTCCAAACGTCAGCACACTATTTCACGATCTAGTACTGAGGATGAGTATCAGGGTTTTGCCAATGTTGTTGATGAGACTGCTTGGATTCGTAATCTTCTTTGGGAATTACGTTACCCGTTATTGTTTGCCACTCTTGTTTATTGTGATAAATAGCGCATCTTATTTGACTGCTAATCCAATGCAGCATCAACAACGAAGCATATTGAGATTGATATCCATTTTGTTCGTGACATGGTTACTCGAGGTTAGGTTCGAGTTCTTCATGTGCTTTCACGTTATTAGTATGTTGATATTTTCACGAAGCGGTTGCCTTCGTCTTTGTTTTAGGAGGTACATATCAGTTTGAGTGATCGATAACCTTACGCTCAAACTGCGATGGAGTGTTAGTTGATATTTTATTTAGCATATGGGCCTTTATTGGTTTAGTAGGCCTAGTCCATTATTTGTGTATCTAGAATGATCTTATGTACATCATATATCTATATCTATATTATCTATAAAACAAAAATGGTCAATATGAAAAGTCAAGAGAGTGAAATTGTCACAACCGTGATTTTAGTAGGTTAGTCTAACTGATAGTATTGACTCATTTAACTTTTGCATGGTGTGACTTAAGTGTTTTGTGTGACATATGTGTGATATACGTGTGTTTTGGCACTAAATCCCTTGTGTGTGACCCTTCTGGTGTGTTCATGGAGTAGTGTTGTTTGGTTAAGTTCATTTTGTTCACTTTGGTGACAAGGAATGACTTGTGTGGTTTTGGTGTGTTCGAGGTTTTTGCGTAATGAGTTTGTGTTCAATTTTGTGAGCGATGGTAAATTAATGTGGTGTTCGGGTTTTAATGGGTTATATATAATAATGAGTGTGAAATTCTATTTTTGGAAACTTTGTTTTGAAAATGATATTTTTCCGGGTTGTCTTTTAAAAAATGAAGAATTACCGCGTAAGATGTTAGGTTTCGGTATAGGCTTTTATAAAATATCAAGAGTACAAGGTTTTAAGTGTATTATAATTTTAATATTTTATATAAAGATATATATATATATATATATATATATATATTATATATATTATATATATATATAATATATATATATATTATATATATTATACATATATAATATATTACATATATATTATATTTATATATATACATTTATATATATATAGATATATATATATATATATATATATATATATATATATATGTACTTTATATATATATTATATACATATATATATATATACATATTTTATATATATGACATATATATATAATACATATATATATATATATATACAATATTTATAATATATATATATAACATATATATATATATATATATATATATATATTATATTATATAAATATTATATATATATATATATATATATAATATTGATTTATTTATTAAAGGGGCGGGCCGAATAGGGTATTAGGGGGGAAAAAAGGGAAACCAAATTTTATTCCAAATACACTTACTAATTATAAGGCTTATCTAGAACTTCCATAGGGCCTTTTTAAATAACAAAACCAAAAACTCCCTCACCCATTTTTTTTTGTGATATACGACCGACCAAGGAGAGGGGAAGAAAGAAAAAATTATGGTTTAATTATTTAAGCCTAAAAATCAAGATCAAGGTATAATTTTCAATACTTGTGTTCAATTTATTATTATAATTCATGTAACAATAATATGATGGATAAGGGTTTATGTGTTAAATTCTGTAAATTAATGGTATACACCATGTTTAGGATCAATACTTAGTAATATTATGATGATTGGTGAAGAGATTAGGGCATAAAACGTGGTTATAATTATTGAGTTAGGGTTTGGACAGATTTTTATGGCTGTAAATATACGACGAGATCTAATAGATGGAGATGAGTTAATTGATGATTATTGAGTCTAAATTGTAGGTTCAGAGAAATAGCTTTCCAAAAAGTCTGGCCACGAGTGATTTCGAGGGTCGGGAGGTCAGTCAAAACGATTTTTGCAAGTGAAGGTGTCAGAACTGTTAAACCGGGGCAGATTTAGGTTAAAAGTATTTGAGGTCAAAAGTGGTTTAAAAAGAGTAATTGGGTTTAGCCCTTTGGGGAAATTTAGTTCTATATTCCCTTTGACTTTCACGCGAAAAATTAGCCGATAAAAAGTTGTGCAAGTATGGTTGTTTGAGTCAAAACTTTTTAGTGTGAGTTCAGATCCGAATCTGGATAGTTTTAATGTTTGATTTTTCAAAGGGGTAACTTGTGTGTGTGTTTTAGTGCATGGCCTTCGGGGAAAAAGTTTTTTATGCTCATGAAGGGACCATGGTGGTGGGAATTTTTGGTGTGAGTTTTTGAGTTATTTTTGTTGTGGATTTTTATGGTGGGGAAAGTACCCCAAAAATCTTGTGTATTCTGAAAAGTAATTGCAAGGGATTTAGTGAGTGTAAAGTGTTTGGTAAGGGTTAGTATGGGGGTTAGGTGATACATGGTGGTTTACATGAACCTTAGACATCCATCGTATGTGTGTTACATGGACTATAGCTTTTAGCTTGGTCGCGTGTAATGTGATCTTATTTTTGTTTTTATAGATTTGTGTTTGATAATTGGAAGCTGCGAAGTTTGAGGTGAGTTTCATAGCCCCATTTTACTTTGTTTTAACTTGGGATGGGAAGATGCTTGGGGGTAAATTTTTTTTTTGAGTTACTGTGGATTATGGGGTTGTAAATGCATGGACTGGTAAGTGTTATTATATGTGTATTGCTGTTATGAGATTATTGTGTGGTGATTCTGTGTGGTCCATTTGGAGGGTAGCTATGCTCCCATTAATCCAATTGGAGAGTAGTAGCCCTACTCACTATTATTTCGGGTGTGGTCTGATCAGAGGGTAATGATTACCCATTATTGTGTACTTGGATCGTGGGACGTTCCGTCCCATTGTTTGTTGGTTGGTTGGTTATGATTACATGCTAGTTGTATGATAACAATCTTTACTGTCCCTGCTATGTTTTTTATAATCACAGTGAACTGGTTGGCCTGAGAGTATTTTGTGTCTCTTAAACCTATGAACCTCACCAACTTTTATGTTGATGTTTTTAAGCATCATTTTCAGGTGGAGCATTCTAAGGATAAGATAGAAGGAAGCGACTAAACGAGACTTAGTTGCATTTGAGAGCGAATTATCTTTATGTTTTGAATTTAATATGTTTTGATTTTGGATTATGATACTTAAATGTTTTCGACTAGTACTTTTGTTTTTATTGAGGATATCTTTGGGGGATTTGTTTTTGGGTTTATTTTCTTTTGGGGTATTGTTACGACCCTTGGTGTCTGTACTTTGCTTATTTATGCGCATGTAGAATTCTCTATTTAGGGACACCAGGTGTTGTGACGATATCCATGAAAGTTACACTCGCGTTTCCGCCTTGGCGAGGTGTGACAGAAATGTTGAAAAAAATTAAAAAGAAATGTTGAAACAATTAATTATGAGCAATTTCAACTGTTAATACACATATGTTTCAAAAGGAAACTATTAATACACATCAAAAACCGGGTTGACTCGGGTTGCTATCATAACCCGGTTAATTTGACCCATTTTTTCGACGGTTTAAATTGACCCGTTTTTTTCTCCCAGAATGGTTCAACCGGGTTGAACTACCCGGGTCAAAACGGGTTTCAAAAACATTATGTTTAATCCCAAATCCTCAAACTTTTATTATTTTCGTTTTATAAACCCATAAACTTTTTTTTATCACTAAAACTAGCTGCCGCTATAAAATCCCGTTGTTATGCACGGGTACTTGTCTAGTTATATATAAAAGAAAAATGGTCCCAAAGTGGGAAAAGTGAAAAAAAATCAATATGTGAAATGTTGGAAAAAATTTATATTAGGTACGAAAAAAAAACTTAAAAACATCACAATAAAGGAAATGTTGAAACATATGTTTCAAAAAGGAAACTATTAAATACAAATCGGAAAAACCGGGTTGACCCGGAACGCTTCAAACCCGGCGGGTTGACCTGGGGGACGCTTCAAACCGACGGGTTGACTCGGTTTAATTTTGACCCGTGTTTTTGACCCCAACCCGTCGGGTTGAAACCGGTTTAAAAAATTTACCCGTTTTTTCGACCGGAATGGTTCAACCGGTTGAACCACCCGCGTCGAACCGGGTTTCAAAACATTATGTTTAATCCCCAAATCCCCAAACTTTTATTATTTTTCGTTTATAACCCATGAACTATTTTTTATCACTAAAATTATCTGTCGCTATAAAATTACGTTGCTATGCACGGATACTCGTCTAGTTGTTAGGAATGAATAAATAGGGATGACAAAACTACCAATCATTAATGTAACCCAGTTTTTTGGTCAAGTTTAGTTGAATAATGTTTTTCTTTTTTTTTTTTTTTTTTTTTTTTTTTTTTTTTTTTTTTTGTGATTTCCCCGCACGATTTTTATAAAGAAAGTATTCATAATCTATACTAATAATAGAAGGATGTATCTCTCTCTTATTTATAGTCTGAATTTTCAGACTTACAATACATAAAGCATAATGTACAACATAAATAAGCATGCTGACTAATTTTCTAACAAACATTAATGCGTTTTATTAAAAAAACAGCTACAAACATTAATGCCATCAAAAACATATATGCTGGATTTTTTCCCCCCATAAAAACATGAAAATCAGCAAAAAAAAACCCGGGATATATAAACCACAGGTTATAGTAGTCAAAACAGTTACAATTTTCATGATTCCTAATTTACATCCATATTCCTGATTTACATCCAGTTACCTTATTTTTCTCATATGCTGGTACTATAAAAACCCACTCAAACATCAAGCAGTCATTACTTCACCCATTTATTGCTATGGAATACTGCAACTAAAGAACAAAACACTTTGCAATCAAAAAAAATGAATGCACCAAACCCAAACAAATGCAATGCTTGACCTGCTTCCACTCTACATTCCGGTTGCCCCAATAATGGTTTGCCTCATCTTTTGTCCAAATGTTACATTCATCCCTGAAAAAATAAGAATAAAAAAATATTTTAAAGCATCATGAAACAATTTTTTTTTATACAGATCATAAATTTTCACATTTTCAGGTTTGGCAAGACAATAGACAAAGGCAAAGAGAAGAAGAAAACCTTCATAATTGGAAATTGGGAGGAAAGTCAATTGATGTGGATATGATTCCGGATGAGGATGATAGATTCTGGGGTGAGGAGGTCAATGATGTTGATATGATTTTGGATGAGGAGTCGTTGATGTTGATTGCTTTTGGATGAGGAGGTAGACATTCTACTTTGTATAAAATCACATCTTTGAGACTCAAAATTAACAAGTTTCATACTTTGCAGGTTGGTAATGGTCTTCATCTAGAGGAGCTATTTGGGCTCGGACTCAATGATGAAGATATAATGCCAAATGGTGTTGGACCCAACATGCCCAATATCAATGCACAGAGGGAAAACACGATTCAAGTGTTAAATAGACACCGTGTTTACAGCGTCATGGATGAGAGCGACCTCATGGATGAGACTGATGAACCAAGAATGAAATAAATGCTTAATTGTCTTTAGAATCATGTCCAAGATGTTTTGGATTTTTCTTTCAAGTTTTCTAGATTTGACTATAATAAAAACCTATGTTTGATAATTGTTAACATGTTGTCTTTAATCCAATACCAACAATCAACTTAAAACATCACATACCTGATCTTTCAATATGTATGCATCAGGATGTCTACCACTTCCTGGAGTCCAAGCATCAAATTTCTGTGGAATAAGAAACATAAGTTAAAATACCGGCACAAAGTGAAAGAAAAAAAAGGGTACTCGAGAGTCGATCTTTTAAAGTGTAGAAACATACCGGCACCATTGAACCCTGGCGTACCACGTGCAATTGCCTTCACATCAACGTCATCAGCAAGTGGTTTGTCCTGTAGATATAAATCCAGAATCTCTTGACGACCCTTCAATCTGGATTTTGAACAACAATCTGGAAAAGAACCAGCATTATTAGCAATGATTTCATGAATCCAATTCATAACATGTAACTTCAACACACATACAAACACCCAGCGTGATACACACAAGTAAACCTTTTAGGCAATAAACTTGTCAGGTAAAAGCAATAAACTTGACATTCAGTATAGTTTAATGAGCTTACATGTCGATCAAATATACCGGGTCTTGTTAAAGCCGGATCGAGAATATCAGGCAAGTTCGTTGCAGCCATCAAAATTATGCCCTGTAGAAAAATTTTGTTTCACATTTTTGAAGAAGAGTTGTGTAACAACAGTATGGAGGTTGTTGTGTATACCTCATTTTGTTCAAAACCATCCATCTCCACGAGGAGTTGATGCAATGTTTTCTTTGTATGACCTTCCCACTGCTTTCGAGTCGATCCAACAGCATCTATTTCATCGATAAAAATGATGCATGGAGCCTGCACAAAGTCAGCAAAACATTTAGTGGATGATTACAACCTAAAAGAAAGTATCCTAAGTAGCAAACAGTTTCCAAAAACAACCACCTTCTTCTTTGCTGCTTGAAACAAGGATCTCAATCTCCGAGCACCAACACCAACAAACCTAAAATAGGTGAAAAAAAACATGCAAGCATTCAGCTTATACTTACTGGTTATCAATCTAATTACAAGTGTTCTTGAAAACGTATTATGCTAGACACTAGGCACAAATTTCACAAGAAAGTACAAAGATTACTTCATACAACATACAAACTATGCCACAACCACACAAGCAAGCCCCTTTACACATGTACGTGATGTAAGTAATTTGAACACATAATTCTGATCGAGAAGGCTATGCCCCACACAACGAATACATAAACGGAATTAATGTCCATAGCATAAGCAAAAAAGAAATACTTACATTTCCTCAAACTCAGAACCTGCTCTGTAGAAAAAAGGAACACCAGCTTCTCCAGCAATTGCCTTCACAAATATTTTTGTCACAATGTTTGTTATAATTTGGTCTCTTGGTCAGTTTTCATGTTTTTAAGAATGTTTTCTTATAGTCCATGAGTTTGCAAACAGGTGGCTTCCCATCTGGTTGAACCTGCAAAATAAATGAAATGGGAGCTAATGAGAACTTGAGCTTATAAAGCAAGCTCTCATCAAATATAAGCATGTAACTACTACTCGGTCTTGAAAAGCAAAAGTTCAATACAAAGTACAAGTAACCCTTGGGTCATACAAGAGCATCTAATCTCTAATATAGGTCAATAGAAACAAATGGCGAGAGGTGGAAAACATTGATTTAACTCTTTTACATTAACCAATTTTTAGGCATCTTATCGGTGTAATATGCCTTTCAAATTCTCTTCTTCTAGGTAAAAATGTATGAAATTCTTTTTTGTTGTTATGAATGTTTGATTTTATTAAGCTTAATTATGAGTGTCAATTGGCTTTTTTATATACAACCTAAATTAAAAAATATAATGCATTCATTATTATTTCAGTTGAGTGTATTTCCTTGTGAAGAAAAAACACATTTAGCGAACAAAAAAGTGTGTATATAAAAAAGCCTTTGATATTAACTTAAAAATCTTAATTTTGTAAACAATAAAAAAAATTTATTTTAATTTCTGAAAACATTATCACAGTACAGGATGAAATCATTTCTCATATTAAAAGGGAATAATCAAATAAGTAATCCCATATTATAAAGTGTTCCCATTTAAATATGTGCAAGATCTGTAAACTTCCATGTATTTTGTGTGGCTAAAAATTCATGGAGTACATTCAAAAGTGATTCGTAACAGTGAAAATAAAATAAGTATCAGAAATTCTAGCACAATTGTATCCCAAATTTTAGCACAATTACCATACATATTCACCATTTGAAATACTATAAAACCCATTCCAACTTCAGCATTTGAGTTCATCTACTTTTATAAAACCTCATTCAAAGTACTCACAGATCAGCAACCATAAAACCTATACACTTGTTTTTATAACAACAAGCATTGGACTCACCAATCAGTGTCGAACACAATTATCCTGGAGATGAGTGGGCTCATGGTTGAAACACACCAAAACCAGCAACTGGGCTCACAAAGTAGCAATGTGATTGCTCCCACGAATGATACTATGATGGTTGATTCAAACCCGCAGGAAGAAGTAAATTTTCTAATCCCCATCTTCCCAAATTGTTGTCTGTCATGCCTGAAATATACCACATCTTTTATTCATAAAATATTTTCATAGATTTTTCACAAAAATTAAATGGCCTCGCTTTATATACTCACTTGCTTTATTCCTTTTTTCATAAACAAATAAAAAGTTTTGTTTGATATATTAATTTTTCTTTGCTTAATTTCTTTTTCACAAATATACATCTAAACCCATCTCACATATACAAGACTCGAATCAAAAAGAAAAAGCAGCTAAAAGACATCTCAGATTCACAAATCAATTAAGCTTTACAAGTTTTTTATTGAACCCATCATAGACCTATTAGAACATAACATCTCTTTTAATATCCGAAATTCATAAAGAAGATAACAAAGCAAAAGTGTTTCATTCTTTTCTTTTTTTTGGGGTCTAATGATAAAACGAAAAAAATTAACGATTTCAAGTGAAGCCGTTGATTACCTGATCTCTTCATGGCTGATAAAAATTAACAATTTCAAGTTTAGGTTTTTAACCGAGACCATCAACAGCTTTTTTGTTCATAGCAAAAAAGATCATGGTTTTTAACCGAGACCACGAATGAAACACATAGCAACTTGTAGAAGGACTCATGTTTGATTACCTGATCTCTTCATAGCAAAAAATCTCTATATCCGTTGATTATATGATTGGCTGATGAAATGAATGTGAAATTTTGTGTAGATAAAAATTAGGTGGGAGAAAAACATATGGGCGGCGTGAGTTTTAATTTTAGGGTTAATAATGACCTAAAGTTGGTAGATAGACTTTGGACCGGGTTATGTTTTTTATAATAAACATGGGCTTTTTTTTTTTTAACATAAACTTTGTGTATACACAAAATCAACAAAACATCTATGCAGATATTTGATGGGTGCTTCAGGATTGATAGTTTTTTTCAACTCTATGAAGTTCGGTTATGGTATAAAATTGATGTTGTTCGAGTCCATTATGTCTGGAAGGACACCCAAGAAAACAAGCTATATTTGTTTTTACTTGATAAACATGTAAGTTTCATATACCATTTTCAGTTTTTATTTAGAGATACAAATTGGTTTCTTACATTGATTTTGGCTAATACCACTTTGTATTGTAGAGAGACATAATTGTAGCAATTGTTCCAAAACGCTTAATACAATTTTATGAGGGTCGAAGTCTTGTGGGTCGTGTGTTTTCAATGAGTTTTTTCCAAGTAGATCGAAGTGACCCCTACGCTTATGCAAGGTTTTGAACACTACACTTTTGTTCGAGCCAATCATGTGATTAATACTAACCAACAAACACAACTTATCGAGATCACCAATGGAGAACACAACAACTTCGCCAAATACCCAACCATGCCTTTCATTAAGTACCTTGTCGAAGATAGGACTCCACGAAGAATGATGACCGGTACATCTATATTTTCCGGTTAAAAAATTATTTCTCTACATGTAAATCGTTTTAACTTATCATATGAAAAAATATGCGTTAGATGTCATTGGAAAAAGTCTCGAAAGGATATTTTATGGGATACCCACATCCTAATGGCCAAGTTTCCCTATTTTTACGAGATTGGTCGTAAGTACACAAATCACATAATATAATATTTTTGACATATATAAAGTTTTCATTTATTAATTCAGTAACACACATTTGTGTCTCATTAGCGGGTCCGAAGTTCGGGTTGATATTGAATCACTGTGCAAACTTCACACTTAGCAATGCTTGCCAGAGCAATAAATGGAGCAAGGAATAGTATACGCGGCAAGAGTCAAACTATACACCATGCTACAGGCAAGTTATTATGACTTCAAAAAAAATTACACAATTATGGCAAGTTATTACAATTATAAATATTTACTACTATGGTGGGACTAATGTCATTTTATGTACTCTTTAGGTAATTATTTTGAGTCTACACCATTGACGGTGATCGAGGTTTAACCCGGATATGGATGAAACAACATACATTGGTCGTCTTGAAATACCTGGTGTTGCCACATTTGATGATTGACGAGTTTAACCCAGAGATGCTAGGACTTGAATTCCTTGAACGTCTTCATATCTAAAAGATGCTTGAAGAAATAAACGTCGTCATTTTCATTTTCTTTTGTTTGTTTGTTTGTTTTGTTTTCGTAATCGTGGAGTTTGTTTTTGCCAATTATTGGCGAACACATTTTGGTAATAAAGATATGTTCGTGTGATTTTTGTTGTTTATTTATTTGTATCTCCGTCTTAATAAATTCAAACACCTATGGGTACCGCCATACCTAATACAAAAACTGCAATGACTAATGATAAATATGAATGTAGAGCCTATTAAAAGTTTAAACAGAACATTCAAAATCACATGGAGTACATGAACTCGTATAAAGATATCTTATTAAGCATCTATAAGACATGAATTTGGATAAACCTCCACCACCATCTGGGGGAGCAAGCGGTTTAAATTAACTAGAAAAGTGTGAAAATGCATGTCCATTATTTTAGACATCAATAGTAAGTGTAACAAAACAAAAACAAAACATAAAAAAAAAAAAAGACAACAACAGTTGGATGTGTCATCCACATGCAAATGTTTTACAACCCACATATTAAAAGTTTACCACCACCTGCATCCCCTGGCAACAAAATCTATTTTTAGTTAAAATACTACCAGTATTATGGGAATGAACAATTATTTATTGGTGTGATTTTTTTTTTTTTTTTTTTTTTTTTGGTACTATGTAGCAACAGCTAGCATCTCAGAATGAGAAGCAAAAGCGGAGAAAAATTCGTTCGTGGCGATGTCTCTCAGACCAACATCGATAAACAGAAAGGTATGTATACTATATACATACATATCATTAATTACATAATGGTACAAATAGTAAAGTTAGTTTCAAAATTACCCAACTCGTGTGAACAAAAAAACTTGTCAAATATTTGGATTCTACTTTCTCTTGATCTTCATCTCGAGCAACCGGCATTCCAAAGTCAATATAGCACATTGCCCTATTAAGGTATAAGAGACAAATACCCTTTTCACAGGAAGTTCTGGCGCGCATGTGTTTATACCATACTTTATCATCTTGTGAATGCTCTGCAAGGACACAGGAAGAATCCAAGTGAAACTTGTAATGTATGGTTTAATAGAGTTGGAAAAGAAAAGATAACAATACCTCAATTAACCATTTCCGTGATAACGAAATAGCTACAAAACCAACATCTTGTATGGAGGCTTGTCCGGCTATCATGGCGGATTTGGGAAGATTATTCTTGATTACCTGTAATAATAAAACAGCACACCGAAACCATATGATTACAGTTAATAAAAACTTTGTTGGTTTTCTAATAAAATAGCACACAGAAACATTCAAGAAACCGTGATTGACTGGACTTATCTTGTTAGGAAGAAGAAAAAACCTTCTTGACTCATGGTATTTCTCTAGCAAAGTAACTAAACGTTCATCACGTGCACGATCTTCCAAAACCTACATTTCTAAGCAAAAAATATTAGAGTACTTTTTTGAGACTTAAAAGTGGACTCTAATCAATGTCCAAATTAGTAGTAACATCAAACTGTGAAAAGAAGCATCAGATTACAATACCTCCACTATCTGCATGACATCATGGTTAACAGCTAAGTCCTCTGATCCTACAACAACCTGTATAAATAGCAAGATTTAACAAATGCAAATTACAGCTCATATAAGTACATTTATCTGCAAAGACTTGCTTTATGTAATCAAACTTAAAGTGTATGTGACCTATGAAGGTAACAATTATCACCTTAACAGGATTTGGATCCATAAATTCCTGAGCAAGTTGATGCACAGCTTGGGGCCATGTTGCACTGAACATAACAACTTGACGCACTGCAGATATTGCAAATAATAAGCATGTACAAACATACAAGAGCTACAATCTGAACTTTGTTTCAATAGAAGTACTCAGATACAATATTTGAATTGTCATTGTAAGTACAGTAACGCCAATGGAGTTGTCAAAGGTTTAGAAATGGTCACATACCAGAATTTGTCTGGCTAAGAATAGCACGAACTTCTGGTTCAAATCCCATATCAAGCATCTGATCAGCTTCGTCAAGCACCTGTAACAAGAGTTGAATTCAAGAATTACTTTTGCACGCACAAACAAAAACATACATGCATACATACACATAAACTAAGAGGTGCTTACCACAAAAGAGACCTCCTGTAGTTGGCATACGCCCATTTCTATTAGATCTTTCAAACAGCCCGGAGTTCCATTGACTGATAAAACTAATACTATAGATGTTGCATAGAGACTAGCACTTGTGAAAACTGTTTTAATTATGTTCGCAGAAAGTGACATACAGTTTGACCTTAGAGGTCAAAGTCAAACTAACTATCTTCCAAAATCAAACTGATAAGAGTTGCATAGCAGATTTTATAATCATATAAATGTTATTCTTATACCTGTTGTTGTAGAAAGAAGAAGCCAAATCAATCGACAAAATTACGCAAGAAGAAAAGAGAAGAACAGAAACATAGAAAGTCCAAATGGTGAAGGAAATATCACTCCATCAGATACCACTCAAACACAAACCATTTTAGACAAAGGTATGTCTCTTTAGTTTAAAGGAACTAATTAGATAATTTTCATTTATAAAACGGGTTTGATTAATGATGATAAACTTTAAGAAAACTCACATCTAACGCCCTGATTATGTTCCCAGAAAGTGACATACAGTTTGATGTTAGAGGTCAAAGTGAAACTAACTATCTTCAAAATCAAACTGATAAGAGTTGTATAGCAGATTTTATAATCATATAAATGTTATTCTTATACATGTTGTTGTAGAAAGAAGAAGCCAAATCAATCGACAAAATTACGCAAGAAGAAAAGAGAAGAACAAAAACATAGAAAGTCCAAATGGTGAAGGAAATATCACTCCATCAGATACCACTCAAACACAAACCATTTTAGACGAAGGTATGTGTACTGTAATCAACAAGTATCATTATAACATTTTTTCTTTTTTATGTTAGAATCAAATGGATTTCTTGTAGGCGGTTGTGCAAGCACACATTTCGCTCCTTCATTTATCGATGGCAACGATCCGTACAATTTTGTTTTTGATGGCATCCCCAAAGCACACCGGGTCTTAAAGGACCAATCACCATGTCATATTTGTGGAGCCAAACGGTTCAAATATGAATTTCCAACATTCTGTTGCATGATGGGGAAGACAGAGTTAGCAGACCCACATGTTTCACAAGAGTTGAAATATCTATTCACATCGCAGTGTCAGTTAGGCAAGATGTTTCGGGACAACATCCGTGCGTACAACACAAGCTTTTCATTCGCGTCAATGGGTGTCAATTTGGACAGTGCCACGACTAATATGACATCTGGAGTATATACTTTCCGTATTCAGGGTGGAATATATCACAGACTCGATCAGCTGGTTCCAAGGGAAGGAATACCTCGATACTTGCAGTTGTATTTCTTTGACGACGATGATGGGATTTCACGTAGACTCCAGTGGCCAAATCTTGATAGAGATGTCGTTAAAATATTAACACGTGTTCTAGCCACAAACCCATATGTGACAACGTTTAAGAGACTTGCAGACCTGGGACCACTCGACAAATACAGAGTTACCTTGAACGCATCAGTGGAACTTGACCAAAGGGTTTACAACCGTCCAACCACATCAGAGGTTTGATTTACTCTAATTTACTCAATCAGTTATACATGTAGCACATATATATATATATATATATATATATATATATATATATATTATATATAATATATATATATATATATATATATATATATATATATATATATATATATTTTCCCCAGCATATTTAGGTATATAAAATGTACAGGTTGCTGGTATATGGGTTGAAGGTAATAACGACATAACTGCATACAAGAGGAGCATTGTTGTATATGGGAGGTCTCAATACCCTGAACAAATTCAGCCTCACTACGGTTCTTATGATCCATTGGCATATGTTTTGTTCCATCCAAATGGTGAGGCTGGATGGCATCCTAAAATACCAAGGCGGGGAGAATCCATCAGTGAAATTGTTAATGACAACGAAGTTATTGATGAGGATTTAGTAGGTGAAATTCCATTACAATATAAACTTATACGATTTACATAATGGTAAGTGATTATTGAAATTCCATTACAATTAAAACACCATCATCATGCAGAAGAAAACACAGGAAAGAATAGGAAGACGGTAACTATGCGGGAGTATTATTGTTACAAGTTCCAGATCCGCTCAAACGATAACCTCATGTTGATGGGGGGGGAGATTGTTTCAACAATTTGTGGTGGATACATATGTAAAGCTTGAGACGTCGCGCTTGTTTTTTTGTGAACGAAACCAAACCAAGATAAGAGCAGATCTGTACCAAGGTATAGTGGACTGTGTCAACGCCGGTGAGGCACAACCGAACAGAGTCGGACAACGTGTTGTGTTACCCGCATCTTTCATCGGAGGACCGCGTGACATGAAACGACGGTTTTTAGATGCAATGACGTTAGTCCAAGAAGACGGAAAGCCTGACATTTTTTCTTACCATGACGTGCAACCCAAATTGGCCTGAAATTCAGCAAGAGTTATTGTCGGGTCAGAAGGCGCAGGACCGACCAGACCTTATCGCAAGAGTGTTTCGTGCGAAACTGGAGGATCTTAAGGAACGCCTATTCAGATACCATCTTCTTGGCGTTGTTAAGTCACACGTGTATGTCATCGAGTTTCAAAAGCGTGGCTTGCCGCATGCACATTTTCTGTTGATAATGGCTCCGGAACACAAGATGACGAGTCCAGACCATTATGACAAGATTGTATGCGCCGAAATCCCAGATCCGCAAAAACACCCTCAAATGCACTAATTGGTTGTAAAACACATGATGCATGGTCCTTGCGGCCGTTTACGGCCATCGAGTCCTTGCATGCAAGGCGAGCCTAAACAATGTCGTTTCAACTATCCTCAACAATTCAATGAAGAAACAAAACATTCCAAAGACTCATATCCTTTATATCGGAGGTGAAACAATGGAAGAGCGGTTACTGTACGAAATAAAACCCTTGATAATCGATGGGTGGTTCCGTATAACCCAAAGCTCCTAATGATGTTCGACTGCCACATAAACGTTGAGGTATGCTCGAGCATTGTTTCGGTAAAATATATCTTCAAGTACGTCTACAAGGGTCATGACAAACAAGTCGTCCACATCGATCCAGACGCAGAAGGTGTTGTAATAAACGAGATAAAGAGATTCCAAGATGCACGTTATGTGTCTCCCCCCGAAGCAATATGGAGGATTTTTGGATTCTCTTTATCTCACATGCAACCTTACGTCATGGCATTGCAGATTCATCTCCCTAACCAACAAATGGTTAGGTTTAGAGATGATGAATCGATGACAGATATCATCGATAGGGAGAGAGATAAAAGATCGATGTTTACTGCCTTTTTCGAGAAGAACAAAACAGATGTGAGTGCGAGGAAATATCTCTACCGAGAATTTCCAAAGCATTACACATGGAATACCGGTTCACGAAAATGGAATAACCGGAAAAAAGGATCAATGAGAGGGCGATTGGTGTCCGCTAACCCCGCTGAAGGAGAGCGGTTCTACCTTCGTGTACTTCTTTTACATGTTCGTGGGCCTACGGGTTGGGATGATCTATACACTGCCAACGGGGTAAGACACTCGACATTTCGAAGAGCTGCTCTCGAAAGAGGGTTAATACAGTCTGACAACCTATTAACAGAAACACTTGTTGAGGCCTCACTGAAAGAGTTTCCACCCGCTCGCCGGAGGCTATTCGCCACTCTATTGATTTTTTGTGAGCCGGGAGATGTTCGTAGGTTATGGGATGACCATTATGACTCGCTTTCCGAAGATTTTAAGCGTCGATATCAAAACGCACATCTTGTGCGCAATATGGTCCTCAAAGACATCAACGTTTATATGCAATCTATGGGTAAGAGTGTTGATGATTTTGATCTTCCTGAGCTGAACCCCGATCTCAGCATGCAATCCGGAGGTTTTCGAGAAGTGGAAGAGGAGTACTCCATTCTTGTGGAAGAAGAACACCTCCGCGCCCGCGAGACTTTAAACCCCGACCAACAAGCCGCATATAATGAGATTATGAAGCACGTAAATGTTGATTCTCCTGGTGTATTCTTTATAGATGGACCAGGGGGGACGGGAAAAACGTATCTTTACAAGGCCTTGCTTGCCGAGGTTCGATCTCGTGGTTACCTGGCAGTCGCAACCGCATCGTCCGGTGCTGCGGCTAATAACATGCCGGGAGGAAGAACTGCTCATTCACGTTTTAAAATTCCTTTAAATCTTGATAACAACTCTGTTTGCAACATCAAAAAACAGAGCGGGACAACTCAACTTCTTCGTTGTGCCAAAATAATAATATGGGACGAAGCATCGATGGCTAAGAGGCAAGCAGTAGAGGCGGTAGACCGAACCATGCAAGACATCACGGGGGTAAGACTACCGTTCGGTGGTAAAATAATGGTTCTTGGAGGCGATTTTAGACAGGTTTTGCCAGTAACAAGACGTGGCACTCGAGCACAGATCGTTGACTCGAGCTTACGTATGTCGCCTCTTTGGTGTTTGATTAAAAAGATGTCTCTAACTCTAAATATGAGAGCTCTAACAGATCCATGGTTTTCGGATTTCCTACTTCGTGTCGGTAACGGAGACGAGGAAACGGTTGATGGAAACTATATCCAAATACCCGATGACATGGTCATACCCTTCACAAATGAAGAAAAATCAAAAGATGCTTTGATTGATGCAGTTTTTCCATCTTTGGGAACAAACAGGGGTTCTTCGGATGATATCATCTCGAGGGCAATATTATCAACAAAAAACGAGAACGTTGACGACATTAACGAGAAGTTGATAGACCGTTTTCCCGGATCGGAAAAAATCTACTACAGTTTCGACAAAGCAGAATACGACACAAATAACTATTATCCGATGGAATTGTTAAACTCGCTAACTGTTAGTGGTTTGCCCCCTCATGTTCTCCGGCTCAAAGTTGGGTGCCCGATTATACTTTTACGCAATATCGATCCCTCAAATGGATTATGCAATGAGACGAGATTGATATGCAAATCTTTAGAGACGAACATGATCGATGCAGAGATAGCTGTCGGCCAACACGCTGGAAAGAGAGTGTTCGTGCCTAGAATTCCGTTATGTCCGTCCGAAAGTGATATGTTCCCTTTTAAGCTGAAAAGAAATCAGTTCCCCGTCCGCCTTAGCTTTGCCATGACTATAAATAAGGCGCAAGGACAGACGATTCCAAACGTGGGTGTTTATCTACCAGATTCAGTATTCTCTCATGGTCAGCTTTATGTGGCGTTGTCGAGAGGGATCTCACGTGAAACCACAAAGGTGTTAGTAAAACCCGCCAAAAAAATCGCTAAAGACGGAGTGTACACGTCAAACGTTGTGTATCGAGAAGTCCTACGTGAAGAGTAGAATGCACATGTGTATTTGATCTGTGACACTGTTTGGATACGCTACTAGAATGCACATGTCTATTTTGTCTCCGTTACTTAAATCCAGTTTGACTTGTTCTATTTTGTCACCGTTAGAAATAGGCATACTTTGCTATCAAGTTTTTTTCACTTAAACGGAGTGAGTATTTCTTTATGTTTTGATAGCTATTATTATTGATTTATAAGAAAAATGATGTGCAACATTAATAATAAGAGTGAAAAATTTCATAAACTTAAACACCCAGAATCAACATCAGCAGTCCTTAATAATAATAACCGGCAAGTAAATAGTTCCATATTATAAATTCACAAGATAAATGTCGCAATTTTCATGGGATAAAGGAGTAATTATGTATGACAGAAAGAGCCCCAGTGTCTAGCATAGAACTTCTGTTAATTTGAATCTTTAATATATACGCACGGTTTACTCAACTTAAAATTAATGTTCCCGCATAAAGGATGATACTTACATTTCCCCTGAGGGTGACAGCAATTCCAAGTGTCTGATTTTCTCTGATCTTAAACTGGGCGATGGCATTTCTTGCTTTTGTCTTTACAGGCCTTTGTCCTGTGATAAGTGCCATGTCATTTATAGCCGCTTCAAGACCTTTGCTGTTCTGTGCAGCCTCTCCAATACCACAGTTCACAACAATCTTGTCAACCTTCGGCACCTACCATATTTCACATGAACGAGATAACAAACTCACAAATTCATCCAAACACCATCTATTAACAGAATAATCACTTGTTCATAATAAATTACTAATCACTTTCAACTATAAAAAAAAAGTTCAATAACTTTCTTCTACGTGTAACGCTAATGAATCCTCCTCGTAATCTCATATAGCCAAGTAGTAACATAATTTCAATACTTATCTTCATCAATAACACTATTTACAAACTAATTTACTAAGGGGGTGCCTGCTATATAAGCCGAAACAAACACCCCCTAAAACCTCACACATTATTGACAACTAACTAACAAACAAAGGCATAAAGTATAAATATATTTATGTACCTGATGAATGTTAGTGTAATTAAACTCTTCTTTAAGCAAAGGAATAATCTTCTCAAGGTAAGATGTCTTCAAACGGTTATTTCAACAAGTACTATCCCAGCCGCTGCTTCAGCCCGTACTGATAAGCCTCTTTGACGGTTGCACGGTGATAAGCGTACGTTGTTGATGGAGGAGATTGCTGGGAATTGTGAGATGAAGGATGAAGCTGAGGATTGGAGTAGTGCCATTCGGTGTGCGTGTGTTTTTGGGGTGTGTGTGTGTTTGGATAGAGTGATTAGGTTTGATGTAAAATGTGGTGAAAATATTGTCTTTTGGTCCTTTGGGAAATGATTTATTCGCTCGGGTGTTTAAAATAAGTTGAGCTTAAATATTTGGTACAAGACATAATAAACTAAAATAAATGATTCATCGGAGAATTTTATTTCATGATATCCGTCGCCGAAACGTGTATCATTTTTATATTTTAAAAAGTATCGCATGTGCACCTTACAATTTTTGTATGAAATAGTTTTTTTTTTTTTTTACTTAAAATCTCGCTATTTGTAAAGTTATTATCACAAAACGAGAAAACGTTGCTCGCCAAAATTTTAATTTCAGGGTATCCGCCGCCGCATCGCGCGGGTACCCCGCTAGTTCTAAATTAGCCATACACTCGTTTCTTGAGGTAGATATTTATGTTTGTTGCCTTCACAAAACTCTCCACTCTATTTTAGCGCAATATATTATTCCCATTATTTCACTTAACCACTAATCCACTATCACTATAAGTCAACCCACAAACACACACCTTAACACAACCAACTAAACCCAAATGGTTCAATCCAGCATTTGTGCTACATTTCTCATCCTTTTCGCCGTAACATTATTTTCTTTCATTTCGGCTAATTACAACTACACCGATGCATTCCTTAAATCTATACTCTTTTTTGAGGGTCAAAGATCGGGCAAGTTACCTGATAATCAACGTGTCAGTTGGAGGGGTGATTCTGCCTTACAAGACGATTCTTTAGCCAATGTACCTTAAAAAACATCTTTTCTATAGTCATTGCATGCAGCATTGGGTTGTGATCAAAATGTGATTGTTTTTCATGTTTTTGTTTTGTTTTGTTTTTGGTTTTAGGTGGATTTAGTTGGTGGTTATTATATTGCTGGCGATAATGTCAAGTACGGGCTGCCTATGGCATTTACTACCACTATGCTTGCATGGAGTTTTATTGAATTTGGCGTTTACATGGATTCTGATAAATCTGGTGATGCGAGAGCAGCTCTTCTTGTAGTGTTGGAGCACTGATTATCTTTTGAAGGCAGCCACAACTACTCCTGGCGTGTTATATGTTCAGGTGCGAGTTGCCACTATTAGACAATATACATAGTTAAATTTAGCATATGACCGAAGAAATTTTGGCTTGTGAGTGGCTCATCATCCAAATGATTGTGGGTTCAAGTCTCGTTTGAGACATGTGAGTTTTTATTTGATATCTAGGTGTGTCAATAATTTGCTTTTATAAAAAATGAGAAGTATATGTGTTAGTAAAATTGTTGTTACAGCTAGAATACTAAAATAATGACATGAACACCACTTTCTTGGAACAGAAAAAATTCATTAAATAGGTTCTAGCAAGAATAGAAAAATAAAGGGTTATAATGTTTTAATACAAGCCTAAACAGGATTAGTTAACCAGGCTTGCCGAGTAGCATTTAAACTCTTATTCCTATGACAAATCTACGTATCTGATAAATTTTTATATTTTCCATTAAAGTGTCTTTGCGTGGCGGCTTTAGTCAAAACAAACTCTATTAAGTCAGGTTATACAATAACATGATCATACTATATTAGATTTTTTGAACCCGAATTACATGGACTAGAGAAACACACATCGCACCTAATTTTGCCTTGTTGCTATTAATCCACTCATAGGAGGCTGCTTGAAATTTAATGAAAAGGCCCACAGAATTAGCATTGCTCCAGTAAATTTATTACTCGAATTAGAGTATTTTAATTAGTTTCTGATAATCAGTCTATATACTCCAGTAATTCTTTATCTTAAGATTTATTAGCTTACCACCATTTTGTTACATGCATGTTATTGTTAAATTACATTTTTTTTATAAGGTGTTCACCAAATATGACAGGTGGGGGAGCCTAACTCAGATCACCGTTGCTGGGATAGGCCTGAAGATATGGACACTCCTCGGGTGGTCTACAATGTGTCAGCTCAAAACCCTGGATCCGAAGTGGCTGCAGAGACTGCAGCTGCATTGGCTGCTGCTTCAATTGTGTTTAAGAAAGATGAATCTTCTTATTCAGAAATATTGCTGCGAACAGCCATGAATGTAAGAAAATCCTCTCATCAGCGCTTAGTAATTTGATTAATAAAATCCTCATGTGAGCAAGCTAATCATTTAATGAATTGTATCAGCTGTTTAAGTTGGCAGACCGGTTTAGAGGCTCGTATAGCAACTCTCTGGGTTCTGCTGTGTGTCCGGGTTACTGCTCATATTCAGGATACCATGTAAGATATATTGTATTGTTAGGATAAAAATAAAATAAATAAAAGACACAAATAAGCAAATAACAATTAAACACAAAGATTTGACGTGGTTCAACGGATCATGGGTTGATTGACCTACGTCCACCGGCAGGAATAACTTTTTATTTGTTATTAGCTGAAAATTGAAATGTTTTGCATACATATAACACTTAGTATAATAGTAGGGGTGCTTGGTTGGGGGATAGGGAGGGTGGGTAATGGGTAATATAATCAATACTTAGCTTGGTGCAAGGGAATGCAATGGCCCATTACCCACTAGTGGGTAATGGGGCATTACCTAACAATTTGGGGGGAAAAGGAATGCATTGCTTTGCATTCCCTTTGCATTCCCTTTGCATTCCTCTCCAAATGAACCAAGCAGCCCCTTAGTATAATAGTAAGGGTGAAAGCTGATAACACGCAATATACTTATTCAAAACACACGATGTACGCAAGGAACTTTCAAAATTGTCATTGTACGCAATTTACTTTCAAATTTGGTGCAATGTACGTAATATGACCTGGAACCAGCAGGTTACCAGGTTTCAAACTTTGAAAATTGACAGGAATGGTCCCTGTGGCTTGCGTTGACTTTCACGGGTCATCCCTTGACTTTTTTATCACTTAGAAAAGTTACAATAATGGTCCTTATGGTCCCTGTGGCTTCCATTTTCGTCCGTTTTTTTACGTTTTCTTCCATTTTGTTTACTTTTTCGTCCGTTTTTATACGTTTTCGTTCGTTTTTATACATCATCATCCGTTTTTTAGCGTTTTCGTCCGTTTTTTTACGTTTTCGTCCGTTTTTATACGTTTTCGTTCATTTTTATACATTTTCATCCGTTTTTATCCGTTTTCGTCCGTTTTTATACGTTTTCGTTCGTTTTTTTATGTTTTCGTTCGATTTTATACGTTTTCGTTCGTTTTTATACATTTTTATCCGTTTTCGTCCGTAATTACACCTTTTCTTCCGTTTTTGAAAGTTTTCGTCCATTTTTATACGTTTTCGTCCGTGTTTTTAACGTTTTCGTTCGTTTTTATACATTTTTATCCGTTTTCGTCGGTAATTACATGTTTTCAACCATTTTTTTACGTTTTCATCCATTTTTTATGTTTTTGTTCATTTTTATACGTTTTCGTTCGTTTTTATACATTTTTATCCGTTTTCGTCCGTAATTACACGTTTTCGTCCATTTTTGGACGTTTTCGTCCGTTTTTATACGTTTTCGTCCGTGTTTTTAACGTTTTCGTCCATTTTTATACGTTTTTGTTCATTTTTATACATTCTTATCCGTTTTCGTCGGTAATTACACGTTTTCATCTGTTTTTTAACGTTTTCGTCCGTTTCTGAACGTTTTCGTTCTTTTTTTACGTTTTCGCCCATTTTTTTTTTATGTTTTTGCCCGTTTTTAAACGTTTTCATTTGTTTTTATACATTTCCGTCCGTTTTTGAACGTTTTTGTCCATATTTTTACGTTTTCGTCCATTTTTTACGATTTCTTCCGTTTTTATATATTTTTGTTCGTTTTTATACATCTTCATCTTTTTTTAACATTTCATCCGTTTTTAACGTTTTCGTTCTTTTATACTTTTTGTTAAAATATAAAAGTGGTACGAAATCGTTATAAACATATATTTTTGGTTCGAAATTAAAACATATAAAATTGCGACGTTAATTACGTCGAAAAACGATAAATTATGAACGAAAACGTATAAAAATGACGAAAACGTTAAAAAAAAACTATAAAATGGACGAAAACGTAAAAAAGACGAAAAGTTAAACGACGAAAACGGATAAAAATGTATAAAACGAACGAAAACGTATAAAAACGAACGAAAACTAAAAAAATGGACGAAAACGGTATAAAAACGAAAGAACGAAAACGTATAAAAACGAACGAAAATAAAAAAAAATGGACGAAAACGTAATAAAAGACGAAAACAAAAAAACGGATGAAGAAATAAAAACAAACAAAAAAACGGTATAAAGATGATATAAAAACGAACGAAAACATAAAAAACGGACGAAAACGTATAAAAACGGACGAAAACTTAAAAAAACGGACGAAAATGTATAAAAACGAACGAAAACTTAAAAGAACGGACGAAAACGTTAAAAAAAGGATGATGATGTATAAAAACAAACGAAAACGTATAAAAACGAACGAAAAATTAAAAAAATGGACGAAAACGTATAAAAACGGACGAAACATTCAAAAACGGACGAAAAGGTGTTATTACGGACGAAAACGGATATAAATGTATAAAAACGAACGAAAACGTATAAAAGAGAACGAAAACATAAAAAAACGGACGAAAACGGATAAAAACGTATAAAAACGAACGAAAACGTATAAAAACGGACGAAAACGTATAAAAACGGATGAAAATGTATAAATACGAACGAAAACGTTAAAAAATGGATGATGATGTATAAAAACGAACGAAAACGTATAAAAACGGACGAAAAATTAAAAAAATGGAAGAAAACGTAAAAAAACGGACGAAAATGGAGGCCACAGGGACCATAAGGACCATTACTGTAACTTTTTAAGTGATAAAAAAGTTAAGGGATGACCGGTGAAAGTCAACGCAAGCCACATGGACCATTCCTGTCAATTTTCAAAGTTTGAAACTTGGTAACCTGCTGGTTCCAGGTCATATTACGTACATTGCACCAAATTTGAAAGTAAATTGCGTACAATGACAATTTTGAAAGTTCCTTGCGTACATCGTGTGTTTTGAATTAATATATTGCGTGTTTTCAGCTTTCACCCTAATAGTAATAACTACAAACTAAACCATACAACGCTTATCTAAGTGTTACCTAAAGCATTCTATGTGTACTTATTCCGTCGAAATCCATCTTTGGGTTTCTTCCAATTTTGTGGGTCGATTAAGTCCATAATTCATTCTTCACACCCAACTTTTATTCTAACAGATTCAATGCAACTACCACATGTTAATCAATTTCTTTGACTTATTATGTTTGAAATGAATCTATATAGGATGAACTTTTTTTTTTAACATTATAAAGGATGAACTGATGTGGGGAGCAGCATGGATTTATAGAGCTTCTCAAGATGATTCTTATATGTCTTACATTGAAAGAAACTGTGTTAGATTTGGTTTAACTAACCATGATTTTTTCTTCAATTGGGACGATAAACGAGCTGGGACAAACGTTCTTCTAGCCATAAATTATCTAGGAAACCAAGTCGCCGATTTTCAGGTCTATAAAGATAGTTCAGATATCTACATTTGTTCAATGATAAAAGAAACAATGTTTGCAACAGCTCAATTCACTCCCGGTGGGCTATTATACACACAAGACGGGAGCAATCTTCAATACGTGACAACTTCCTCATTCCTCTTGCTAACGTATGCAAAGTATCTCGGCGCTGATGGAATGATTAACTCATGTGGGAATTCATTGATCTCAGAAAGCTGTTCTTGAAACGCACGCAAAGAAACAGATTGACTACATATTGGGTGATAATCCGATGAACATGTCATACATGGTGGGGTTTGGTGAGAATTACCCGACACGAATCCATCATCGGGGTTCATCAGTACCATCTATTTATGACCATCCTGGTCGCATATCCTGTGATGATGGACAGCAGTTCTTAACTTCTCTCCCGCCGAACCCAAATTTACTTGTTGGGGCGATTGTTGGAGGTCCGGATATTGATGATAACTATGAGGATAACAGGAGCAATTCTTGGCAAGCGGAACCAGCTATTTACATTAATGCTCCATTTGTTGGGGTTGCGGCTTATTTGACTATTTATACACCAAAGTGATCGATTTAGTGTTTGATATAGAATGTTTAGCCTGCGAATGATAAAGGATGGAGAGGTTTTAGTACTGGCATATATATCCCATACTAGTTTATTGACCCGTGAAATTCACGGGGCCTTAAGAAACCGTTTACAGTGTTTATATAAGAGATCGATTTCTGATATTATGTAAACAAATATTTGTTGTTAATGTGTTATATATGTTTATAGTTTATTAACCCATGAAACTCACAGGAGTAAATTTAAAACTGTTGAATAATGTTTATATAAGAGATCGATTTGTTATATTATGTGAAATGGCTACAACAATGAGTTGAACAATCACCATGCGTATTTGTATACTCGAAATTGTTTATATTTTCCATGTAAGAAAAAAAGGCGTAATGTTCAAAAACAATCACCAAATAGCAAAAATATTTTTTTGTCTGAGTACAAATAATTAGTCAAACACATCTTTTTATCATAACCATACTAAAATAAACACCAATAAATATCTTGCAACTCTTATAGATAGGTGAACATCATGGGTAAAACTAAACGTAACAAACAAAATCTATACAAAATAATCATTATTGTTGTTCAATCTCGACATGACATATTATTTCGTAGATTGAAGTTAATTATGGGTCGAGATGTTTTATGTTGAATATAGAATGATATGTGGTGTTTAAATGTTGTGAACTAAGATTGGGCAATGGCATAATACATTAATCAAAGATAGCAAGCTTTATACATGTACTTTGGTCAATTGCTATCATTAAAGAGCAGTTACCATCAATACGTACTTTGTGCTATCGTCATTGTGCCATTGCATGCAATTACATATTTAGTTATTAAATAAAAAATGAATATGTAGGTTGGTCCATTGCAATAACAATATTTAATTGTACTAAAGATTATGGAAGAGCCGTAAGTTACTTTTTTCATTCGAGCACATTATCAAACACCTAATGCACATGATAAGTTATAAGATTAGTAAAATTGACAATCCTAGATAGGTCTCATAGTGCTTCCAAATAGGTCTCTACATAAAATTGGCATATCTTCATATTTACAAAATACACAATGCATCATGGATAGGTCAGGTCTCAATATAGAACCTTACACATATAGCTATTCAAGATAAGAGCTAAAACTTTTAAGAACAGATAAACCTTCTTGGGTTGTTTGAGATTGCTTACATGATGAAATGGTTGTTTCACCATTCTCAGGCTCCTTCACCTGAAATTTCAAATAATAACCGGTGTTAATATAGTTTATTAGAGAATATATTATCGGGTTATTCGAAATTGCTTACTAAAATATAAAATCACTGCATGTAAATTGATTGTTTGGGATTACTTAATGAGGAACAGTCAATAATTAAAATAATCATCATACTATCTTATAATGCACAAAAGCCTACTAAAATTAGAAACTCTTAAAATTCAACATTGCTTATTATAGTAAGATTCAATAGTTTGCACCTAACTAAAACACAATTAATGTGGTCAAGATATTTAATGTAGTCAATTAATTAAATGGGCAATAAATACAGTTAATGCAGTTATTAAAACACCCCTTACATAAGAAATACAAATTATCAAGCATATTGTACAACCAACTCAAACACAATTATTAAATGTCACTAATACAAATAATAAAGCACATTATACAAATATTCAAGTCCGAACGGGCAACGGGCCAAAAGAGCTCGAGCCCGAACGGGCACGGGCCAAACGGGCTCGAGCCCGAACGGGCACGGGATAAACGAAATTCTTGATATCCGTAAATTTAAATTGTCAAAAAAAACATAATAAACTAAAATTCATGATTCACCGGAAAAATTTATTTCAGAGTACCTGCCGCTGCAATGCGCGGATACCCTGCTAGTTTATACTAAAAAGGCTAAGAAATTAACCCTCAAATGGCTATTTAGAGAAATAACCTTAAATTTTGCAAATCATTTTTGAACCTCACTTTTTACCTATATTTGAACCTTTATGTGCTTTTGAACATTTTTTGTATTTGCCACTTATTGTTTTTTAAACTTGCGCACTTTTGGATGAACCCGCCTTACCCAATTTTGAAATTTTACATTCTATTGTCAATTGAGCATTCTTATTAATTGTTGCAAGTATGATGTGGAATTCTGCAATTGACAATGAACTCGGGCTTAGGCAAACATAGAGTCTGCCACTTTCTTGTAAAAGTTACTAAGACATCTACTCATACTACACTTCTTTTTGGCAAATAAAAACACTTGGTCAATCACTTATAATGATGATGATCACATTCTAGCACATAGCTACTAAAACATTTGCCAAGTGACACATCTTAGCGTTGTCCCTAACTCCCTATCAATCCTGATACAATGAAGTCATCATGTCCCAAGATATGCTATTAACTAATTCAGTTCAGTAAATTAATGGTTGTTTCTAAAAGCGATTGGTCTAACAAAATATTTAATGAAATAAATGAGCATGGACGTTTTACCGAATAAATTGGTGCATCGAAACATATAACACATGATGAAGAGTGAACGTCCTTTTTCTCCTTCTGGCCCGTCGTCGCAGCATGTATAGTTTTAGATAAATCAGCAGGGTCTTCTATATTTAATGCAAGAAGCATAACCTGACATGTGTAAAAAGCTAACGGGTAGAAGCTAAAGGTGGCAATTTCGAACCATCTAATGGTGCTGTTGTCCAAAAGAGAAGAACAAATACTTGAGGCTCACTGTACACACATAAAACAGAAGATACAAACAAAAACCAAGATCTAAACACTTAAATATTGCATACTCAAAAGCATACTGAGACAGATCTTGACCATATCAGATACGACACAAAATTATGACATTAAAATACCACACATGAACACATTAAACACAAAGTTGTAGAGGAAATATTATGACAAAAACTCCCACGAGCCAAACATGAATGGGCTGTAGCACCACTTCTTTTATTTTTTTTATTCGTAGAAAGCACTCTCTAATAAGAGTTAACATCTTGAACCGCTTGATCCATTTGTACTGCATAAATAGATATCAAATAATAATAGAATTACTAAAAAAGACTTGCCAATTTCATTTCTATACATCCCTAAGAAACCATCTCGCCAAGACCCATCTAGAAGATAGAATTAACATAAAAAATTTGCTGAATGGCATGCCTATAAGTGATAATGAAATATGTGTTGCATGTATTTGTTTCATCTCAACCTCATCATGACATATATCATCATCACTTGCAACCTTTTTTTCAATAAGAGAAAATCCACCAAAGATGACCCAAAATTCACCAGTCGCATGCTGTGTCTATAGCTTTCTGTCATCTGAATGGATCAATAAAAAGAGATAGAAATAATGAATCAGAAGTAATGGCTTTAAAGAAGTAATTAAAATATTTTTATACAACATGACTTACCAACAATTTGCAACATCACATGTGCCATCATAATATTTTTCCATCAACAACCGAAGAAGTTCCAAAGCTTTAGGCCTTTCTTGTATGTTTGAGTTTGGTCCGCTCATAGTTGTGACAGAAACATTGAAACTTAGTATCCCATTCATAAGTCAGTTACATACAGCATTAAACAATTTGACCACTCAATGTTCCGCCATGACATGGAAAAATATAACATGTTAGCTTGCAAGTGGCAGTAATCCAAAAGTTTAGATTCTTAATTAATTTGTGTGTTCAGTATATAATGAGGATTCCTCTTAAAATAGGACACACCTTTTTCCTTGAAAATTCTTAGTTTGCAGATTAGTAGTCACATTGTTTAAACTCTTTCTATATGATGATATGCAGTAATGAGAACTACTTATTCACATAAACTATTCTTTTCTCAGCAAAAAGGCATTGCAACCCATAAAATGCATCTAACTGTGATAAAGTAATGGTTAACATTGAGTGCATGAACCTGGATAATGAGTAACTTTCATTGAAGTCACGGTGCCGCTCTCAATATAACAGCAATAAGAGTCACATGAACTATGTTACGCGCAACCTGTCAACCGAGCCTAGACGCATTTTTTTTAGGGAATTTCAGGTACAAATGCCTGCATTAAAGAGCTACCTAAAAATTAATAACCCTATAACACAAAGCAATAAACCACATAACTTGCATATATCATCACTTTTTTTAAATCTATTTTATACTGAATGCATATAAATCTGATGCGTATCCCCTTGAACCTTCCTTCGCAAACTCATGCATATATAAACCTTCTATTATATCAGAGTTTATAGAAAATAAAAAGAAGGGTGTGATACCCTCTTAACAATTTAACACTTTCATATAACTAACTCGAACCTACTTACAGAGACTGACCAAAAACATCCTTTTCCATGTGTGCTTTGCGTCACAACCATCTCTTTTTTATACGTTATACTACGTAATATGCTGTCAAGTGTATAAGCTTATAAGGAACTATGAATGAGCTTATAAGCTCATAAGTTCATTCCTTATGTATTTAGCCACATGAGCTTATCGCTTATCTAAGCTTATAAGTTCAATTGTATAAGATTAAAAGCAATTAAGAATGAGCCTATGAGCTTATCAATATTTAATAATTCAGTTGATTATACACTTTCCCTCAAAGCAGCTGCAACATTAACCATCAACACCTTTTCTGAATCACCTAAATGATCTGCAAAACCTGCAAAATAAAAAAATAATAAAAAACCAAAACCAAAAAAACATCCAGTAATAGTAAAACCAACATTTCCCAACATTAAAAACACTCACCAATCCAACTTTAACCTTCATGTTCATTGGATCTGGACGGGATATTGATTAGTTACAAAGTTGTGATAAGATTTCAGTGATATTTCAAAAAATTAAGAAGATATTATCTAAACTGAATATATTGTGATAAAAGCAAATAAATTCTTATAAATAGATTTATAAACTTACATTGCAATCAGTTAACATAACAGAACTGTCAAAATGAGGAAAGGATGGATATACTTCACCTCAAGATAATCTATCTCTCAAACCAACTCAAACTCGAACTGGAAAAAACCTATATAAGATTGAAGAAAAATAAATTTAATAACAAAGCACCATAACACCTAATCGACAAAATTAAAATTCATATCAAATTGAAGACATCTATTATAACTAAAAACATAAAAACGAATTAATTGTTGGAATACCTTTTGAAGCAAATGCATGAGTCTATATCTTCAAAAACAAAAGAATTGTTTTTTTTTGTGTTTTTTTTTTTTTTTTTTTTTTTTTTTTTTTTTTTTTTTTTTTTTTTTTATGTATTTCTTATAGATTGATATGCGAAATAACACTGAATCAAAATCAAAAGATCAAAGCAAAATTAGTTCAACCTAAATCAAAACTGACCAAGAATTGCAATAAGAGATGATGAATATGAATGAATCAAAAACAAAATTAAGGAAACGATGGGTCGTATGTTTGAGTTAAAAAAGAATAAAAAGAACTCAAAAATGCTTAGTGATGGAGAGAATGAGTAATTACTCTTTTGAATTGTGAAAACAAAATCTTTTCTATAAATATAATCCAGATAAAGCGAAGGTTGAACAACCATGCGATTTTCTGATGATGATGGAGGGTTGGGGTTTATGATTGACACTGGGTTGAGGTTTCCTGAATGAAGAGGTTTTGGTTATGTTTAGGTTAGTGAGTTTTGGAAAGCACAGTTACAACCGGGGAGAAGGTTGTAGTTTACCGAAAATCAGGAGGCTTACCTTAGAAGATTTGACTAATAATATATCATTTCCTTAATTAGTGGTTAACTTAAAATTAGTGTGTAAAATGACTAATGTAGACATCCTCAAAATTCAGCATTCACTTTTTCAAAGGGCATTTAAAGTCTTTTTCAAGTGCTGTATATTAGAATATATAGAATATAGATATGCTTGTGTAGCTAAACAAATCTTAACAAGGTTGCAGGTTTAGTTGAGATTGAATAAGTCATTTTTGAAATTTGTATTTTATATCATGGATGCAATTAAAAAAAAAAAAAAAAAAAAACTATCTCTGTGGAAAACTAGAAGGGGGGTTGAATAGTTTTTACCGTTTTAAAGTTTTATTTGCTTTGTTACTATATGTTAATTTCAAAGGAAACAATCACAAATAAATAATCACACTATGTAAACAAAAGATAAAGAGAGGAAAGATCAAACCACACGACACTGTTGTTTATAGTGGTTCGGCTACAAGGACTCTCTTCCTTGCCCTACTCCACTCCCCGAGTTTCCTACTCGAGAGTTTATCTTTCACTAAGAAACAAACTCCTTTTCTAGGCGGAGAAAACCTTTACACGTCGCTTACTTCCTTTTCCGGTACTAAGCTAAACACCGGGTTCTTTCACAAGGTAGAACCAACCTGACGTCGCCTATTTACTTTACCGACACTAAGCTAGATGTCGAGTTCTTTACACGGGTACAACTACTCCCAACACTCTTTGTGCTTTAAGGACTAAAGCACTAACCACACTCACTGATTACACATGAAAGATATGATGTGTGAAACAAACTACAATATCACACAGTAATGCAACTAAAGGATTACGGTTATGTAGATCCTTGAATGCTTGATCTCTTTTCTACAAAATGAAAGATCAAAGTGAAATGCAACTATGAATGATGTTAGTAAGATATGTACTGAATGAATATGTGTGTTAAAGCTATATGAGTGATGATAGAGCCAAATGATCAGCTTCCTATTTATAGGCAAGCTGATCTTCAGCTCACGGATCCTACGGATCCCTCACAAGGGATCCGTCATTTATATGATTTGGATCCGTGGGACGTGACAGCTAAGGTTTAGTTGTCTCTTACCATATCTTAGTTGTATCTTACCAAATCATCCAAGATCTTCAAATGTCAACTATGTATCTTGCAAATCTAACCAAGATATATCAAAGATATTGTATGTGATGCATGCAATGATGTCATGGAATGGTTTTAGAATTAAAGTTTCCTTTTAAGGAAACAAGTTACTAAACTTGTAATTCTTGGTTAATATGTGAAGTGTAAAATGTGTACTTAAGAGACTTAAGCTAGTATTTATTATTTGCTAAAAGATATTCCTTTTATTTGTCATTAACAAAACTAATGAAAGATCAAAGAATATAAATAACGTTTTTGAGACGCTATTTGTATTAACAATCTCCCCCTTTTTGTTGATGACAAAACATAAGGTATATTTTTGAGCAAGAGAATAAATATAGCATGAGTTCTTAAAAATATATATTAAGTTTGTTTATTAAAGATAAGTTTTGTAAAAATGTATGTACTGTGATGAATCACAGTTGATGCAAACTTAGTCCATTTCTCCCCCTTTTTGTCGAAACAAAAAGAGTAGCGTAGCGGAATGCGATTTTGAGAACTTTAAAGCTCCCCCTTGTTTTATACTCCCCCTAGATGGAGTAATCAAGAAAATAATGCATGAATCTACAAAACAAACGGTTAGTATATGAAATGCTTATGAGATGCTCCCCCTTGATGTATACTCCTCACTTCTCGAGTACCAACGTATACTATGAAGGGTATGATATGCTGCAAATGAAGTGTTAGTAATGAATGACTTCAATGAAGAAGTAGAATGCTTGTGAAGTATTCTCCCAAACAAACCTTTCAATATGTTTTGACTTTTAAAAGTCAAAGTAAGTGTCTGATCATTATTTGTACCTAGGGTAATCATAATTAAGGTATAATATATGCTATATAAGAATGTTAGTTCACAATGATAATGATAATATGCAATATGTTGATCACTCATAAGCATAAAACATCATATTCATAGAAATTGAAAATTTTGTGACAAAAGTCACAAAGAAGAAATGATGTTACAATTACAATAAAAAGACATAAAAAGTAAAAAGTCCTAAAGCAACAATTTAAAAGGTCCTAACAACTAGTCTAAAAAGCTCCTATTGAGGAGGATGAGAGATTGCGTTTAAACGTTCAAGAACATGGTTCAAGATGAACCTCATCTCATTTTGAAGCTCATGGACCAAGATGTTGGTCCTTTGGGCCAAGTGAGCCGTTCTCTCACAGTGTGCGCAATCATGACTTGAGAAGCCGGGAGGAAGACTAGGCTCCAAGTTTTGTGGTGGTGGTGGTGGTGGTGGTTGGTTGGTTGTTGTTGTTGGATGGTTGTTGTTGTTGTTCATTGGTTGGTGGTGTTTGGAGGGAGTTCATGAGGATGTTTTGGATGTCCATGGCTTCATTTAGACGGTGATCAACTATACCTGAGAGAGTGTAGAGACGGTTGAGCTCTTCACTAATCTCTTCTTGGGTTTGAGGCATATTCATCCACATTGCCTCGTCAATGGCAACTAGAGTGGATGTGGGTGATAGAGATTGTGGTTGAGGTTGGGATGATGGTGCATCATGGTATAAAGGACCATGGATATCCGGGTAAACCGGGTGAAAAAGCATGGGTTGTTGACCTTCAAAGGTCATGGGTGGAAGATTGGGTAATTTTGGTGAAAGTTCTTCTAAGTCATCAAGATGTGGTGATGTAGGAGGAGTCCTAAATAATTCCAAGGGTTGGAGTTTGGGTGATTTTGGTGGTGATGGTGATCTAACAAGCTGTGATGGAGCCGGTGGTGGAGTAGTGGCTATTGGAGTAATGGTTGGTGGTGGTGTTTGTATAACAACATTTGATGGTGTTGGGGTGGAGAGTGTAAGGAAATTTTCACTAGCAATGGGTGATGATATATTGAGAGGAGAATTTTCCTCAGATGAGGAGTTTGCTAAGTTGATAAAACAACAAGGTTTAACACTAATGCGGGCTGTTCTTCTTGGAGGTCTAGATGTGGAAGAGTTGTTTGACTTGGTCATGGTGAAGTATGATAGCTAAGATGTACAGGAGAGGAAATGGTTGTTGTGTGAAGTGATGATCCTAAAGCATTAATTTATAGGCAGAAGGTATATGAGTCTGTGTGTTTGGATTTGATGTGAATCCAATAGAGAATTTTGGTTCTAAATGATTTGGAACAAAAATTTGTGCAGGTCATATCAAGGAAGTCAATCCATTGAGCTTTGGTTGAGTAATATGTTTTTGATATGCAGTTAATACAAGAGGATAGTGGAAAATCTGATGATTTGATATTTCCACGGATTTGACGGATCCCTAAAAAGGGTTCCTTCTTTGTATCAGTTTGGTAACTCACACCTAAAATTCAAAAATTTAAATTTTGGTGGGAAATTTAGTTCCTAAGTTTCTAAGAATTCCTAAAGAATTTTAAGAGGAATTATGATGAGTGAATGAATCCTAAGTGATACTAAACATTTAAGATGTAAGGATCGGGATAAGTCGAAAAAGTTTTATAATTTTACTGGGAAACCTGCGGATCCAAGTGGATTCAAATGCGGAACCATGTTCTGGGATCTGCCAAATCCGCAGGTTGGCGGATGGCGGATCCAACGATAAGCCTTGGCGGAACCCTGTTTTGGGATCCGCCGGATCCGTATGCCTAATACTTAAAAACTAAACAGAACATATGTCATATTTCTCGTTTTTCGACGAAAACCCGAAAATTCACCTAGACCTTACTTAACATCTAATATGTATAGCAAAACAACTAAATATGATAACATTAACACATGATTGCACATAGTTTAATCCGTACTTAGAAACTTACCGTTTTAGGTGTTATGCCAAACACTGGCTATAACCCGGAAAATTGATAACCATGATGGTTATCCACCTGCAAGTGTTAGTTATTACACATACACAACAAGTATTATCAGATAAATTCTAGACACATAGAAGTTTAACAACACAATATCCAACATTGTTTAAAACCAAACACTCCATCAACTCAGCTTCTTCTTCAACTTCTTCATCCCCTTGTGTAATTTCATCATCCAACGACCCAGATTCTTCACCATTCCTTTGATGTTTCGATACTCAGCGGATTCATTTTGAATTGGAGGAAGATGGCTCAAGTATTCGGGTGGAGGAATCCTAGAATTTGGCAATCCATCATCTTCACTCATTGAAGATGATGAGGATGATGTTGGTACACGAGGACGTTTGCCCTTATCAACACTAACCCTAAAGTCGCTCAAAGGAACGAAGGTATGTTCAATTTCGTTGTAATCCGGAACAAAGCCTAAATGGTTTGGACGAGCGGGTGCAAAGGCTCTATAAAGTCGGGTTAAGAGCATACCATAAGGCATTGCAATCTTGCTTTGAACCGGAATGTCACACATTCTTTTGGCAACATAATAAGCAAGATTGAAGGGTTGATGAGTAGAGATGTTGTACATCATGTGACATAAACAAGCATTGATATGATCACGGTTTCCTATGGTGCACATCACATTTGCCCTTAATACATCCTCCATCTTCTTGAATTCGGGTTTTAGTTCATTAAGTTCCATTGCAAATGGATCTCTAGCAACTTCACGACCACGATACATTCTTGTGGGGTTGTTCTTAGGAATGAAGAGATGTTCCCTAATCACTTCTTTTGATTCGAGAGAAGTGGCATATGGTGCCGTCCTATCGAGATTGGTGTCTAAGATTGTTAAGGACCATTTGTCCGAGTAAATACATGTCCCCTGGCTTGGAATTCCTAAGACCTCACCAAATTGATCAAGAGGGATGTTGACAAGATTTCCATTTAGAGTAAAATGAAGACTTAAGTAACCTTCATCACTCGAACTAAGACCTACACTAGCATAGAACTCAAGTATGAACCTATGAATAATTGGTTCATCTATATCTAAAAGAGAATCAAATCGAATTGCGGCTAATTGTTCCCTAAGTTGTGTTCCTTCATAGAACGATGAGTCTACGGCTCTACCCTCATGGACATACTTTTTCTCTAAGGCTTTGAAAATTTCGATTTGGGCATTGGTTAGACCTTTGGTTTTGTGGACTTTGGGTAAGTAGTTAACGGTTTTCTTGTGATCGTAGTTGGTTGCGGGAGGCATGATTTTCCTAAGTACAAAAAGTTACATAGTTTTAGTTAAAATGATCAAAGGAAGTGTAAAATTCCTAGTGTGTGCCTACATGGGGACAATGTGGAGGTGCGGTTATCTCGACTCCTTTTGATGCAAGAAAAATTAGTTTATGCAAATTTTGTTTTCAAATGAGAGATAACCCAAACGCTCCTATTTCAATGTAGCTACGATTGAATGTACCCGAAAATACATATTAGTTATGTATTCCCTTTAGCATTCAAGAGACATTATGCAAGTGAAGTCTAAAAGATAACGTTTTTGCATTTGTATGAACAATGTAAGAAAAAATCATTTTACCTAGTCGTTAGAAGATTTTAGTGAAAAAATTTCATGGGGTTTTTGTTAAATTAAGACAATGTGCTATGAGATGCAATTCCTAACTAAGAAAAACATGTTTTTAAGTATAATGCAATAAATATGCTTCATGATTTTTCAAGAATTATGCATATACCCCAAGTTTATGTTTTGTGCATGAAATGGAAATCCTAGACGCAGATTAGGAGTATAAATATGATAAGAATACTTACAGTGATGTTAGAAGCACAAATTTGTGGAAGAAAATGGTCTAAAATGTGATGGAGATTAAGTGTGTGTCGAATGTAGTAAGGTGATATGTTTTGGAGTGAGGAATGAATAGTAGTTGTTCTTGTTTATTAAATAATAAACTGAACTCAGCATGCGACGGATCCGGCAGATCCCAAACAAAGGATCCGTCCTTGTTATCGATTGGATCCGCGGATTCAGAACACATGTTTTGGTTTAGTTTCGTGTGTATCTAAACTAATGTTTATACTAATGTTTCTCCTAATCACTAGGTTCCATTAATCCTAATCCAAGTCTAAGATAATTGAAAGGTTCTCGTTTAAGTGGTTTAGTGAGAATATCGGCAATGTTGTCCTCTGAGGAAACTTTCTCAATTGAGATGATTCCTTCTGTACATTGTCGCGAAGGAAGTGATGACGTATTTCAATATGTTTGGTTCTAGCGTGTTGGACTGGATTTTTGCTTAGATCGATAGCACCTTTGTTGTCGCAAAGAATGGGAATGTTGTTAAGTTCAATTCCATAGTCGACGAGAGCTTGTTTCATCCACAGTGCTTGTTGACACGCCTTTCCTGCAGACACATACTCTGCCTTTGTTGTTGAGATTGCGAGGGCAGTTTGTTTCTTAGCGAACCATGATGTTAGACAATATCCTACAAAAGTACAAATACCGCTAGTACTTTTCCTATCAACATAATCACCTGCGTGATCTGAGTCAGTATACACTATGGTTTCTACACCCGTTCCTTTGGGATACCATAATCCTAAGTGTGTAGTACCTTTGATGTACCTAAATATTCTTTTAACGGCTTCAAGATGGGACGTTTTTGGATCTTCTTGAAAACGTGCACATAGACAAACACTAAACATAATGTCAGGCCTACTAGCCGTAAGATAGAGTAAACTACCAATCATTCCTCTATATTTAGTGCTATCTACGGATTCATTTTCTTCATCCTTAGTAAGTTTGGTTTCGGAGGACATGGGTGTTCTCATGGGTTTTGAGTCTTCAAGACCAAACTTCTTAAGCATATCTTTGATATACTTTGATTGGTTGAAGAATATCCCATCTTCTAATTGTTTAATTTGGAGACCTAAGAAAAAGTTTAGTTCCCCCATCATACTCATTTCAAACTCGTCATGCATGATTTTTGAGAAATCGTCGCATAACTCTTGACAAGTTGAACCGAATATAATGTCATCCACATATATTTGGACTATGATAATATGTGATCCCTTTTTCTTGGTGAAGAGAGTATTGTCTACTAGGCCCATGGTATACTTATGGTCAACTAGGAAAGTCTTAAGTCGATCATACCAAGCCTTTGGTGCTTGCTTAAGTCCGTATAAAGCTTTCTTAAGTTTGAAAACATAATTTGGTTTTTCAAAGTCGGCAAAGCCGGGAGGTTGTGCAACATATACTTCTTCATTTATAAGACCATTTAAGAAAGCACTTTTGACATCCATTTGAAATAACTTAAAATCATGTGCACATGCATATGCAAGTAATATTCTAATAGACTCAAGTCTAGCTACGGGTGCAAAGGTTTCATCGTAATCTATACCTTCTTGTTGATTGTAACCTTGAGCTACTAGCCTAGCTTTATTTCTAGATATAATACCCTTTTCATCCATTTTATTTCTAAAGACCCATTTGGTGCCTATTATGGTTTGGTTTTTAGGTGGAGGGACCAATGTCCAAACATCATTTCTTATAAATTGATTAAGTTCTTCTTGCATAGCAATTACCCAAGATTCATCTTTTATTGCCTCGTCTATATTTTTAGGTTCAATGGTTGAAATAAAACAAAAATAATTACTTTCATTTTGAGCTTTGGATCTTAATGTTCTTTCATTAAGTTTTCCTATGACGTTTTCTAATGGATGACTTTTAGTTTCTTTAATATTGACTATTTCTCCTTTTACGAGTTCATTGTCATTTTCAATGTTTTCTATATCATTAACCATTTGACTTTCAACTAAGTCATCATCTACCAAAGGTGATGTCTTAGAAGGAGGTGGACTTTCGTTGAATGTTACGTTCAACGATTCCTCGACTCTTGATGTTTCCTTGTTTAATATAATGTATACTTTACTGTTTTGTGAGTACCCAAGAAATACACCTTCATACGACTTTGGGTCGAACTTAGTGAGATAGTCCTTTGTGTTTAAAATGAAGCACTTGCTTCCAAAAACTCTAAAATATCCTAATGTAGGCTTTTTGCCTCGATAAATTTCATAAGGAGTTTTATTTAAAAATTGTCTAATTAAAACTCTATTTAGGATATATGTAGAAGTATCTACAGCGTGACACCAAAACTTTTGTGGTATGTTTTGTTCATTTAACATAGTTCTACTCATTTCTTGAATTGTTCTATTTTTACGTTCTACTACACCATTAGATTGAGGTGTACGAGGAGCCGAGAAATTATGAGTTATTCCATTATTATCACAAAAATTTCCAAATTGAATTTCATTGTCAAATTCTCGACCATGGTCAGTTCTAATAGATACTATATTACTTCCTATTTGATTTTGAATTTTATTGCTTAGAATTTCAAATTTGTCGAATGCCTCATTTTTAGTTTTCAAAAACTTTGTCCATGTATATCTAGAGTAATCATCTACTATGACTAAAGTGTAAAAATTTCCTCCATAACTTTGTATAGCCGACGGGCCAAACAAATCCATATGTAATAATTCTAGGCATCTAGATGTAGATACCATGTTTTTAGCCTTATGGCTATTATGTACTTGTTTCCCAATTTTGCAAGCATCACAAAAGTGTTGGTCATATTTCAACTTGGGTAGGTTCCTAACGAGTTCTTTGGATGACAAAGATTGAATAAGCCTCATATTAGCATGACCTAAGCGTCGATGCCATAGAGTTGAGTTTTCGTCCAAGGAGGTAAGACATAACTTATCTTTAGGTGTTTTATCTAATTTCATAACATAGACATTATTCTTTAAAACACCTTTTCCTACGGTTATGCCATCTTTAAGTATTTTACTTCCATTTTCACTGAAAAGGACGTTATACTTTTTGCGGCATAATTGACTTATACTAAGTAAATTAAATCCTAAATTATCTACATGAGCAACATCATCAATAGATAGAGAGTCATGAGAGATTGTACCTTTTCCGATGATTTTACTTTTAAGCTTGCTACCGAATGTGACATTACCTCCGTCATACACTTGATAGGTTGAGAAAAGATTTTTGTTTCCCGTCATGTGTCTTGAGCACCCACTATCTTTGATCCACTCATCAGGTTCAAGATCAACTTTCAAGCATACCTCTTCTGTGTCATTAGCCATAAGTGCCATTTCGTTGTTCTTAGGCTCATCATCATCATCTCCTTCACTATCGCTCCAAGCTCCACTAACGAAGGCTCTTTGAGACTTGGTCTTTGGAGGCTTTTGACATTCTCCTATTAAGTGACTGGAGTCACCACACCTATAGCATTTCCTATCAACCTTACCTTTCTTATCGTCACGATCTTTCCGAGAGGATTTCTTTTCATCACGAGGTGGTTTTACAAACTTTCCTCGTCTCCTGAAGAATTTCTTGAAATCCCTCACGGCCATGGCATACTCTTCATCATCACTGTTTGAACAAGACTCATCATCATCACTTGACTCGACTTTGGCTTTCAAGGCAATAGACTTAATCTTCTCCTTTTTGTCTTTGACAATTTCCGAGTCTTTTTCCATAATCATTTCGTGAACTTTAAGGTTTCCTATGAGCTCATCCAGTGTCATGCTTGAGAGATCTTTAGATTCTTCAATAGCTGTCACCTTTGCTCTCCATTTCGGATGGAGTGCTCTTAGAAATTTCCTGACAAAATTCTTACTAGAAAAATATTCATCAAGTGCTTTAAGTGATGTAATAATAGTATTGAACTTAGCAAACGCACTATCAATGGTCTCATCTTCAGAGATAACAAATTGTTCGTATTGTTGGACAAGGAGATAAATTTTGTTATCTTTTACTTGTGAGTTCCCTTGATGTGTGATAATAAGAGATTTCCAAATATCCTTAGCCGTTTTACACATAAAAACTCTTTCATATTCTTTCTTAGGTAAGGCATTATAAAGCATCATTTTGGCTTCATTATTTTTGGCAATTAGTTTCTTTTGCTCATCACTGTGACGAGTAAGAGAAGCTCCTTCATCCCGACCACCCGAAATATTATTACTAATAGGTTTGTAATCACCATCAACTATAATATACCATAGATCTATGTCCTTTGACTTTACATAAGTCTCAAAGCGATTTTTCCAATAAATAAAACAATTTGGTTCAAATAGAGGTGGTCTCTGCATAGATTGCCCTTCTTTAAAGTTTTCAAAATCCATGGATCGTTTTAAGTTTTAAAATACAATATATTTTAAAGATCTTAAGTAACGTAGCTCTTGATGCCAATTGTGGAAAACTAGAAGGGGGTTGAATAGTTTTTACCGTTTTAAAGTTTTATTTGCTGTGTTACTATATGTTAATTTCAAAGGAAACAATCACAAATAAATAATCACACTATGTAAACAAAAGATAAAGAGAGGAAAGATCAAACCACACGACACTGTTGTTTATAGTGGTTCGGCTACAAGGACTCTCTTCCTTGCCCTACTCCACTCCCCGAGTTTCCTACTCGAGAGTTTATCTTTCACTAAGAAACAAACTCCTTTTCTAGGCGGAGAAAACCTTTACACGTCGCTTACTTCCTTTTCCGGTACTAAGCTAAACACCGGGTTCTTTCACAAGGTAGAACCAACCTGACGTCGCCTATTTACTTTACCGACACTAAGCTAGATGTCGAGTTCTTTACACGGGTACAACTACTCCCAACACTCTTTGTGCTTTAAGGACTAAAGCACTAACCACACTCACTGATTACACATGAAAGATATGATGTGTGAAACAAACTACAATATCACACAGTAATGCAACTAAAGGATTACGGTTCTGTAGATCCTTGAATGCTTGATCTCTTTTCTACAAAATGAAAGATCAAAGTGAAATGCAACTATGAATGATGTTAGTAAGATATGTACTGAATGAATATGTGTGTTAAAGCTATATGAGTGATGATAGAGCCAAATGATCAGCTTCCTATTTATAGGCAGCTGATCTTCAGCTCACGGATCCCACGGATCCCTCACAAGGGATCCGTCATTTATATGATTTGGATCCGTGGGACGTGACAGCTAAGGTTTAGTTGTCTCTTACCATATCTTAGTTGTATCTTACCAAATCATCCAAGATCTTCAAATGTCAACTATGTATCTTGCAAATCTAACCAAGATATATCAAAGATATTGTATGTGATGCATGCAATGATGTAATGGAATGGTTTTAGAATTAAAGTTTCCTTTTAAGGAAACAAGTTACTAAACTTGTAATTCTTGGTTAATATGTGAAGTGTAAAATGTGTACTTAAGAGACTTAAGCTAGTATTTATTATTTGCTAAAAGATATTCCTTTTATTTGTCATTAACAAAACTAATGAAAGATCAAAGAATATAAATAACGTTTTTGAGACGCTATTTGTATTAAAAAAAACAATCTCCTTTCTCACTTCTACAATATTTCTATGACAAGAGAAATATGTCTATACATCAATGCATTTGATTATTAGTCAGGAATGGTACGGTGGGGATGATATATTTTTAGGCCATCCACTACGCTACAGTACGTTGCAACGTATAATAGAAAAGAGAAGCATGTTGGAAAACACGAGGGCCTTTTAGGCTTACGAATAGAGGAATACTTATGAGAAAATTTACAATGTTATTGCATTGCTTAAGCTTTGCTTCATTGGTCTCTTACAAATGTATCACCCTAAATCCTATTTATACTATCCCATGGAAGTTTCTAGATACAAGATTTTTTTATGGATACTTCTTGCATCATTTGGATAATTCTTATCCACTCTAGATAAGTTTAACTAGATATTTCTATCATATTCTAGATACTTCTAGTAGTTATCATCTACTACAATATTCTAAACACTTCTAAGGATATTTATCTATGACTATTCTACGACTTTCTAGAAGCCTCTTCATAACGGGCTCGGGCTTTCATTGATAGTCGAATCTTTATTGGACTAAATCATGTTTATGATCCAACACCCCCCTTTAAACTTGATTTCCCGACTCCAATCATTATCTTTAGTCTTGAGAAATCTTGCTCGTTGAGCAGCTTGGTGAAGATATATGCAACTTGGTTTTTGGACCTCGCATGTATCACTCGTACATCCTTCCTCTTCATAGTCGATACCATGCTTCTGCTTGTAAACTTTTGCCACAAGTCTTTCCTTGTACTTCTCCACTTCGCCTTTGGTGTTTTTCTTGGCCTTGTATACCCACTTGACTCCAATAGCCTTTTGGCCTTTCGGAAGGGTCGTCAACTCCCACGTATCATTCTTCTCTATTAACTTTATCTCATCATCCATTGCTTGTCTCCATTTATTGCTTTTCATAGCCTCCTCAAAAACTAAAGGTTCACAGTCAACGTATAAACAAAGAAGGGATATTTCGTTAGTTACCTCGTAGAGCTCATGCAAACTTCTTGTCCTTGGTTCTCCTTCACTTGAACTTGAAGGTGAGTCTTGGGTTGGAGTTGGACTTTGAGGTTGTTGGACTTCTTCACTTGATTCACCCGTCTCTTCTTTGTCAGTCATAGGAAGAAAGTCATACCTTTCATTTTTTAATGCTCCAATCTCATGCTTCTTCTTCATCGAACTCCACGTCTCTACTCACTACCACCTTCCTTGTGATTGGATTATAGAGTTTATAACCTTTCGACTGCTTGTCATAGCCAACGAACACATGCTTCTCACTTCTATCATCAAGCTTTAATCGCCTTTGGCTCGGAACGTGGACATACGCTATGCTTCCAAATACCCTTAGGTGAGAGACTGTAGGCTTCAACCCATTCCATGCTTCTTGTGGAGTCTTATTATCTAAACTCTTTGATGGACACCGGTTCAATAAATATACCGCACAATCAACCGCTTCGGCCCAAAACTCATTTGGCATCTTCTTGCTTTTCAACATGCTTCGGACCATTTTGAGAATGGTTTTATTATTTCTCTCAACCACTCCATTTTGTCGTGGGGAGTAAGGAGCCGTTAGAAATCTCCGGATCCCATTATCCTCACAAAATTTGTTAAAATCTTTTGATAAAAATTCCCCACCTCTATCGGATCTCATGGATTTAATTTTAAACCTTTCTCATTTTCTACCATAGCTTTAAATGTTTTAAAAGCTTCGAAAGCTTGGGATTTTTCTTTTAGAAAATATACCCAAGTCTTTCTTGAAAAGTCATCAATGAAAAGCATAAAGTAAAGATTCTTACCATGAGAGGGTGGAGTAATGGGACCACACAAATCCATGTGAATTAGTTGTAGAGGCTCCTTAGCTCTTGATGTCGCTTCTTTCGGGAACGAACTTCTAGCATGCTTCCCAAGAAGACATCCTTCATACACTTGATTCGGATGATCAATTAGATCAAACCCTTTCACCATTCCTTTTGAGGATAATAACTTTAAGTCAACAAAGTTTAAGTGCCCGTACATCATGTGCCAAAGCCACGAATGATCCTTTAAACAACTCTTTAAGCACTTAGCTTCATCATGTTGAATGTTTAAAAAGAACATTCGGTTTTTAGTCATAGGCAATTTTGCTATAAGATTTCCTTCGGGATTTCTTATTGTAGCACTACGATCCTTGAAATGACTATCGTAGTTATTCTCTAAAAGTTGTCCCACACTTAAAATGTTACTTTTAAGGTTGGGCACATTGTACGCGTCTGAAATATATTGGTGACTTCCATCTTTAGCTCGGATAAGTACCTTACCTTTTCCTTTTACCGATGCCTTTGATTCATCTCCAAAGGTGACATTACCTTTACTTTTTTCCATCTCCACGAACAAGTCTTGTTCACCCGTCATATGGTTACTCACAGCGGAATCTATATGCCATAGCTCTATCCTCTCTTCTTGTTCGCCATGTCTTGCCATTAGCAAAGTAAGCTCATCTTTATCTTCTACCTCCATAAGATTAGCTTTTTCTTCCACTTGCCTTGAGCTAGTACACTCATTGGCATAATGACAATATTTGCAACAATTGTAACATTGTATTTGGGGCTTATCTCCTTTTTGAGATTGAAAGCCTCTCCCACGACCTCTTCGATATGAAAACCATTGGTTTTCATCTTCTTTGTTGACATCTTCTCTTCCTCTTCTTTGGCCTTGGAAACTACCATGACCTCGAAAAGTACCGCGTCCTCGTCCTTGCTCCTTTCCATGTAGAAAGCTCTTTTCTCTTTCTTTGAAAGAGACCTTTGAGTATAAAGCTTGCTCCAAGGGTTCTTTCCCTCTTCTTTTCTTCAACTTCTCTTCATGATCTTGTAAAGATCCCATGAGTTGATCAATGGTCATAGAGTCTATGTCTTTTGACTCTTCTATGGCCATAACAATGTAAACAAAGCTTGGTGGCAAAGAGCGAAGAATCTTTTCTATCACCTTTGTGTCACTCAAGCTTTCACCAGTTCTCTTCATTTCATTTGAAATGGTCAAGACACGAGTGAAATAATCCGAAATGGTTTCGGATTCCTCCATTTGGATCTTTTCGAACTCTCCTCTAAGAGTTTGAAGGTGTACCTTTTTCACCTTATCAATTCCTTTGAAAGCATTTTGAAGGATCTCTCACACTTCCTTAGTAGTGGTTGCATTTGCAACTTTCTCAAACATCTCATCATCAAGACATTGATAGATGAGTGTAAGAGCACTTTGATCCTTCTTTCTTGCCTTTTGCAACTCTACCCTTTGGGCGGCATTCAACAAACTTTCATCATCAACTTTCTCAACACCTTTTTTGACTATCTCCCAAACATCATGTGAACTGAGTAACGCCTTTATCTGAATGCACCAACTACCATAGTTGTCTTTGGTAATACAAGGAAATTGGAACAAGTTCATCATGCTCGACATCTTGATCTTCTAGCTCTGATACCACTTTGTTGGAAAACACGAGGGCCTTTTAGGCTTACGAAGAGAGGAATACTTATGAGAAAGTTTATAATGTTATTGATTGCTTAAGCTTTGCTTCATTGGTCTCTTACAAATGCATCACCCTAACTCCTATTTATACTATTCCGTGGAAGTTTCTAGATACAAGATTTTTCCATGGATACTTCTTGCATCATTTGGATAATTCTTATCCACTCTAGATAAGTTTAACTAGATATTTCTATCATATTTTAGGTACTTCTAGTAGTTATCATCTACTACAATATTCTAAACACTTCTAAGGATATTTTTCTATGACCATTTTGTGACTTTCTAGAAGCTCCTTCATAACGGGCTCGGGCTTTCATTGATAGTCCAATCTTTATTGGACTAAATCAAGTTTATGATCCAACAAAGCATAGGTGGCATACGTGTAATGCATTGCGGTGTTGCCAGATCATCCATTATGTGCGAATCTGAACACACGGGTTTATGACTATGATGGTGGGTTACTTGGTCTTTATTTATTTCTTTTTGTTAGTATTATATTGAAGGGTTCGTAATCAATGCATTTTGAATGTTTTGTATAGAAATATAGTATGTTGATGTGGCGGTGACGTGTTAGTGTATTATCAGTTATAAAGCCGAAACAATACTTGAATGAGTTAGAGGCAGAAACAAAAAAAATATGTGCGCAACTGAAAGTTAGGAAGACTTCATCAGTAATACCTATAACAAATTTGTTTCAAATTTAGAAATGTAATAACTATGGTCCAAATTATTTTGACAAATACCAAAACTGATGATAGACTAAAAATTTGGACATTGGTCATACTTGTAAGTTGTAACTATGGGTGAGTAGTAACATTAAAAAGCAAACCAAATCCAAAAAGTCGACCTGAAAACCAGAAGCTCCTCAAAACAGATGGTTCCGTTTGGGTTTTTTAAGACCAAAAGTTTCAGGTTGGTTTTGGTTGTTGGGTAATTATTTTCAAAAGAAACATTAGTCAAATTTGGGTTGTGTCATAGGAATTGGAGGATTGGTTTGGTGGGTTTCATCTTGTCCCACATAGATGAAAGAATAAAACATATATGGGTTTATAAGGGTGTGTCGATCTTTGTTGATATCTTGAATTAAATGATATGATGTGCTGCCATTTGTTTTTGAATATATTAACACAAACGATCCATTAACTATGAGTTGCATCGTTTGAATGTGATTATTTAAAAAATATTGCATCTGAACCATCACACTTTTATCCAATAACTGTCGTTATAACAGTTAGTGACAGAATAGCGACGACCAAATCGTTGCTATAACAAAGATTTGTGTTGGTTGATGGTTTTCTGTGACTGAACAGAGGTGTCGCTAATGGTTAGTGAAGGGGTTTGTGACTATTTGAAAGATCACGAGCCTGCCTACAAATAGTTCCATATTTCCAGCGTTTTCATCATCCAAAAACACTCAAAATCACATACAAAATACCTATCCTCCTTTACCCGATTGCTACAAATCATAGTGCTATAGAACTATTATTTGTGGTGTCTTGAAACCCCCGATAACTCGGAAGTTCATCCGGATTATCACCACTTTCATGTAGTGTTGATAATTGCTACATACATTGCTTCATTGTATCTTGGAAGGCAATTCGTCAGTAACCCGTAACACGATCGTTTTAAAAAGAACAGTGGGGGGAAAATTGCTTTAAGGGCAGAGAGAACTCGCCTTGAAGTAAGAAGTGGTAGTGGTAAAACTTCATTTTATAAAACCATCTTTCTAAACCCCGTAACTAACAATCTTAAATCAATTCGTGTCAAGATGGCATCCAAGAACCTCATGCAGATGTCGACCGACATTGTGAAGTTGGACCGTTTCGATGGTAGAAGTTTTAAGTGTTGGCAAAAGAAAATGCAATTTCTTTTAGCCACATTGAAAGTCGCATATGTCCTGACCAACCCATACCCCGAGGAATCTGAAAACGAGACCTTGAATGCATCTCGTGAACGTCTCAAGTTCGAAAATGATGATTTCATCTGTCGTGACCACATTCTCAATGCTATGTCGGGCCCACTCTTCGTGTATCAAAACTCTTCCACGGCAAGGGAACTCTGGAATGCTCTCGAGGAACGCTAATTCACGGAGGACGCAACAAGTAAGAAATTTATTGTTTCAAAATTTAATTCTTACAAAATGGTAGACTCATGTCCTATAATGGACCAAATGTATGAATTTGAGCACATTCTTAGTATGTTTACACAAAACAACATGAACATGGATGAATCTATACAAGTGGCATCCATCATTGATAAACTCCCATCCACTTAGAAAGATATTAAGAAAAATCTTAAACATCGTAAGGATGATTTATCCTTGAAAGACCATGGTTAGCATCTTCTTATTGAAGAACAATATCGTTTGAAAAACAAAGCAAATGATGACACGTCCAAGATACCCGTCGTGGAGGAAAAGGGAGAATCTTTTAAAGCCGGTGGAAAGAAACGTAGGCACGATGACAAGGACAAAAACAAGCCAAAAAATGATGTCATCTGCTACAATTGCAAAAGGCCGGGACATATTAATCGAGAATGTCGCGCCTTAAAGAAGAAACAAGATGGAGGCAAAAACAAGGATAATAACTTTGTTGCAATGATATCCGAGGAATTCTCCCTCAAAGAAGAGAAATCTTGGTGGGTGGACTCTGGAGCCACCCGACACGTGTGAAATGACCAGGCCATGTTCTAAACATACGAGCCTTTAGACTCTATGCTCTCCATGGGAAACCACTCAACTGCACAAGTGAAAGGAAAAGGTCAAATTGATTTGATGTTCACTTCTGGCAGCACCTTAACCCTTAAAGATGTCCTCCCTGTCCCCGATGTCTGCAAGAATTTGGTGTCTGGGTCACACCTAAACAAATTCGGCTTCAAACTTGTCTTCGAATCTGACAAGTTCATCCTCTTTAAAGGTGGAAAGTTCATTGGCCTATCACACAAGTGGAATGTTCAAATTGAACATTGAAGATGTTGTTAACAGTAGTGTGAATGATGTAAACATGACTAAAATAAAGGACGCTGATAATGCATCTGCTGGCATTATAACTAACAATGATGCTATCAATAAAATGCCTACTAGTTCTGCTTACTTTGACTCTTCTTTGTTATGGCATGCTAGATTAGGTCGCGCATATTTTAAACGCATGAGAAATATGGCTAATGCAAACCTAATTCCTAAGTTAGATTCTAAAAATTATAAATGTCAAACATGCATGCATAGTAAGATTACTAGATTACTTTTTTCATACAATTCAACGATCTTCTAAAATCTTAGAGTTAGTGCATAGTGATGTATGTGACTTACATGCTACACCAACACTTGGTGGGAAAAAGTGCTTTACTACTTTTATTGATGATTATTTACGATATTGCTATGTCTATCTTTAGCATTCAAAAGATGAAGTCCTTGAAAATTTAAGATCTATCAAAATGAAGTAGAACTTAAGTGTGGTACTGAAATCAAATGTCTAGAGACTGATAAGGGTGGTGAATACTACGACCCTAGATATTTCCAATCTTGGAGAATTATTCACCAAGTTACATCTCCGTATACACCACAATAAAATGGTATTGCGGAAAGAAAGAATCACACTTTGATGGATATGGTTAACTCCATGACGTCCTATTCTGGATTAAGTTCTGGATATTGGGGTGAAGCACTGCTTATAGCTTGTTACATACTTAACAGAGTACCAAGCAAAAGGAGTAATAAGAATCCATATGAGTTATGGAACAGAAAAACTCCAAAACAAGATTACCTTCGGATATGGGGTTGTAGGGCCATAGTCCAACTCCATGAATCGAAGAAAATAAAATTACGAGATAAAGGCATTGAATGCATGTTTTTGGGTTATGCCCAAAATAGCAAAGCCTATAGATTGATAGTGGTGAAACTGAATGATCTAATTTCAGCTAATACTATTATTGAATCGAGAGATGCTCGCTTTGACAAACATAGGTTCAAAACTATTCCGAAGGCACATGAAATTTCCAAGGAAATTGTTTCTATGGAAATTCCCATAACTGCTGAAAGGAATAATGATGATTCTTCCCAAAATCATCAACAAGTTGAACCTAAAAGGAGCACTCGTCAAGGAAGGAAAAGAACCTTCGGTCTTGATTTTGAAATGTATCTAGTTAAAGGAGATAGACAAAGTTTCACAAGGTAATATCCAATTATTTATAATTTGGATGAAGACCTGTAGGACACGAGAACTAGCTTTATTACACACAATATAATTCAAATGACACAAGAGAGATGGGACGTGTATATGTATGTAAACCGTATGTATGTATATTAGATTTAAGAGAAGAGAGAGCACATACAAGACACACACACACCTCTCACCTTTACACCTCTAAAGCACACACTAAAATGAGGTGGGAGTTTGGTATTTATAGGAAATACCTAATCAGCCAATGGGCTTTACTATGGGCCGAATACATGGATTGGACTTTTACATAAACTAATCAATACATGGACTATTATATCTAAACTCTTAGTCACTTATCTTAGTCCAACCATGAGCCCTTTTATACTATTCTATTATATTTCCTATGACACAATACAAAGTTGTTAATACGAAATGACCATCACTTTTTTATAAATGCTAACAATCTCCCCCTAAGGGATGGTCATTCAAATGATCTCCCCAGTGATTAGGTCTTTCGTCTTCGTTGTCTTGAACTTTGTGTGTCGTTGTAGAATAGTCTTGGTTCTTTGTTTGTTCATGCTATGTGATCTTCAAAGTAATCATCTTTCGGTCATTCTTGCCTTTGATTAACACCTTCTATAGATTTTCATTGTCGTCTCTTCCATCATACTCATACTTCTTGAACTTCATACTTATGTCTTCCTCATTTGGTACATGAGCTTGTTCTTGACATCTTGATTAGCTTCTTGACTTTGTCGTAACACTTTATCTTTAGCTTGATCTTTTTGTCTTGAATTTTTTACTTTGAGCTTTGTTGAGGATGATCTTCATAAGTATGAGTATGAGGAGTTGTAGATGTTGTGTTATATGATGATGGTTGATGGACTTTCCTTAGTAACTGCATAAAACAGTTAGTAATAAAGTGTCCAGCACTTACAGGTTCGGACTTCGAGATTGTTAATAGCATAGTGTGAAAACTTCTCTGATCCTTACCAAGGCCATTCTGAACCGGATGCCCCCTAGAGAGCTGATTCAGATACACCAAAGTGTATCAACGGTTCAGGTGAGCCGCTGAAGTATACCGGAGTATCACTTCACGACTGTAGACCATTTGAAGTGCGTAACCATCATGATATAAGGCAAGATCCGTAGATCTCATTAAGACACTTGTACACCTTGTGTCCTTTTAGGTGAACACAGGTGTATTATATTGATAGTGTGTCCTAAGAGATTTTTGATGAATCTCAAGGCTCTAGACTCGATAATGTGTATTTTGGTTTTTAGTGGTCGGAGGCATAGAGCAGAGTGCCACCTTTTCAATATCAACACATCACGGAGTGAGAGGCCGATAGATTATGCAGTGTTTTCCGTGAGAAATGAAACAAATATCTTTTAAGAGATATTTGAGTGGCTATGAGGGGTTTGTGCAGCGCGTCACTGGGTCCATGACGTCTTGTCTTCAATATCAATATCAACTTTATGATAACCGATAGCAGATGTATTGACCCGGTTTCTGCCCTAAGTTTTCATGGAGGGCTATTTCTTTTCACCCTTTTATAAACTTTTCTTTTTCATTCTTCAACCCCTTCTTTCCCTTTCTCATTTACTCTTTTTTTCAATCTATCCTAAGGACTTCTAATTCTAATCTATTGGAATTGTCCATGGGTAGATCCCTCCGGCTCTAGCGGATCATAGGACATAAACCTAACCATAATCACCTTATTACTTCATGATTATCCTAGATTTATTGATCACTTGCCATAAAACCTTTTGTGAAAATCTCTCAAAGTGTTTAGGAATAAAACACATTTTGTTAACACTTCGAGAGTTTTGCATTTTCTGAAATACTCCCCCTTCACATGTGCTCATGTATTTTAAGATAAGTTTGCACATGTTGGGTAGAGTTTGCAATTTGAATTGATCAATTTTTCAGTTAATATGACCATCGCGAGACACGTTTACATCACTAGTTAGACTATCTTGAAATTATTACCCGTCCCGGTCATATCAAAAGAGAATCTCTCGAATTGGTACATTCTACTCAGACAAGTCCTTTGCGAGACACATTTACATCACTGGATGAACCAGCTTGAAATTGTTACCCATCCCGGACAAGTCTTTTTGATTACTGACTTTTGATTTTCGTCAATTCGAGGGTTCATACTGAGTCGAGCACTTTTTGAGATTCAATCCACGATCTTTAATCATTTTGATCACATTTTAATCACGTCTTCTCCCCCTCAAAAATAGCATGTCGTGATATTTTTTGATATCAACTCATTAAAAGAAAGTTTTTTGGAGAGATAGATTGATTTTGTTTTAGCATGAAATCGGAACACTTTTGATTTTCATTTTTATACTCCCCCTTAAATAAAGCATGTTTTATCGGGTTTGGGAGGAGTTGTCTTGAGCACAGAATTTTGAGAAAGATTTTGAAATTTTTTTTTGAAAAATCTTGATCATGTGCTCAAGGATTCTTTATTTTGACTTTGAAAATACGATTCCCGATCTGAAATAATCAGAAGTCAATATTGTAGCTCGGGTTTCGTACTGAAGTATACGAAAGCCATAGTGAAGAAATATTTGAGAAACGACATGTTTTAGAAAACATTTAAATGAACTCTCGCTCAAGCATCTGTACATTTCCGTATCATTATTGAATGACATTTCTAGATACGTACAGAATATCAATTATACGAGAGACATGTCGTGAGAAGAATATTTCTGGTTTTTATGATTTTATATTGTTTTTGTATTTTTTAAAATTTTTCTATTTATATATTTGTTTTTGTTGGTTTTTCAAATTTTGTATTTTCTTTTTGTTTGTTTTTCAAATTTTTTATTTTGTTTTTTTTCAAAAATATTTACAGCGAAGCTTTTTGAAATAATTTTCAAGAAGATTCGAGAACACTTTCTAGCTCCTCAGGAGTTAGGCTTCGCATGCCAATTCGTCGAACTAAATTATCAAACCTCTTTTTTGGGAGGGCTTTAGTAAATAGATCGGCGAGTTGATATTCAGTCTTCACGAAAAAAAATTCAACAGTACCCTCTTCTACGTGTTCCTTGATGAAGTGATAGCGGACTCTAATATGCTTGGTCTTCGAGTGTTGTACTGGATTGCACGAGATGGCTATGGCACTTTTTGAGTCACAATACAAAGGTATTCTGTCGAAAGTAAAGCCATAATCTGTGAGTTGTGTCCTCATCCATAAAACTTGGGCACAACTCGCAGATAGAGACACATACTCGGCTTCTGCGGTTGATAGTGCAGTACAATCTTGTTTCCTTGATGACTAGCCTACTAGCTTTTCACCCAAAAATTGTGCTCCACCTGATGTACTTTTTGCTGTAACTTGGCAACCTGCATGGTCCGCATCTGAAAATGCTATTAGTTTAAACTCGGAATCCTTCGAATTCCAAAGTCCCATGTTAATGGTTCTTCGTAGGTACAGAAAGATCCGTTTGACCTCTTGGAGGTGAAGTTCGGTAGGCCTTGCCTGAAACCGTGCTAATAAGTGAATAGCAAAATGAATATCGGGTCGACTAGCAGTAAGGTACACGAGAGAACCAATCATGCTCTGATATTTCTTCGGATCCATGGGTTTCCCAAATAAATCAGCACCTATTTTTGGAGAAGTGACCATTGGAGTACCAACAGAGTCATAGTTTTCCATTCCATGTTTTTTCAAAAACTCAATACTATGTTTAGCTTGATTAATAAAAATACCACGAGGGGATTGATGTATTTGTAAACCAAGAAAGAATTTTAATTCCTTCATCATGGACATTTCAAATTTGCTTTTCATGAGATTTTCAAAATATTTTGAATGTTTCGGATTAGTGGATCCAAAGATAATGTCGTCCACATAAATCTGAACAATCAAAATATCAACTTTGTATTTTCTTGTAAACAAGGTTGAATCAACTGTTCCTTTGGTGAAATTGTTTTGTATCAAGAAAGATGATAGTTCGTTATACCACGCCCTTGAAGCTTGTTTTAAACCATAGATGGCTTTCTTTAGCTTGTAGACGTAGTCTGGATGTTCTTTATCAATGAATCCTTTTGGCTGACTCACATACGCTTCTTCTTTCAGAGTTCCATTTAAGAATGTTGTCTTGATATCCATCTGATAGACCGTGATGTTTTTGTAAGCTGCATAGGCTAAGAAAATCCTGACTGCCTCAAGTCTTGCTACTTGCGCGAATGACTCTTCGAAATCTTTTCCTTCTTCCTGTCGAAATCCTTTAGCCACTAGACGAGCTTTGTTGCGAATGACAGTCATTTCTTCATCCTTCTTGTTTTTCCATAGCCATTTTAGATCAATGACAAGTTTGTTAATTGGTCTTGGAACTAATTCCTAAGTGTCATGTAACTGGTATTGAAGAAGTTCTTCCTGCATCACTTCAATCCATGCATTGGCTGCCATCGCCTCCTGAATGTTATTTGGTTCTTTTAAGCTAACTGAGCAAACGTATATGCACATATCGAGGTCGGTGGTGAGTTGTTTTCTCGTCTAAGCTGGCCGTGAAGGTTCACCAATTACTTGTTCTATTGGATGGTCTTTAGTCCACTGTAGTGTAGAAGGGTACCTTGGATTTAATGTATGTGGGTTATATGGTTCATGTAACCTTGAAGAAGATTCAACAGAATCCGTTTCAAATGGGTTTTCGAATACTTCTTCTTCTAACACAACATCGTTTTGGTTTGGTTCTTTTTGAAATGGTGTGGTTTAATTTTGCTCATCAACTCTTGGTAGAACAATTTCAATTACTGGAGTTGCTGGAGTAGATGTTGATGACGTGGAGGGAGTTGTTGCATCAGCTTTGATTGTTATTGATGCATCTTGCGGTAGTGGTGGTGGTTGATGATTTTGAGCGGGTGCAGTGGAACGTTGTTGTGATGCATCTGTCGAAGTTCCACCATAGTATTCATTAAACATAAACTCGAAGAAATTTTCCAGTTCTTGTTCTGTAGGTTTTTCAGTGTTAGTTGACTGAGCTTCTTTAGGTACGAGTCTTGAACTAATATATCCAGAAGTCTGAACGTTTGGTGCGGGTCCTAATCTCGTTTGATAAAAAGCCATTGGGTTAAGTGTGGGTTCTAGAGCGAGTCTCTCAGAAGCCATTTGTGAAATCTCGTCAAACTTCACATTCATCGTCTCCATTATCCATTTAGTCCTTCTATTAAACACCCTGAATGCCCTCGAGTTTTTTGAATAACCAATGAAGATTCCAATATCACCCTTAGCTTTTAGCTTCCCCGGATCTTCTTCGTCGTTTGTTGGATAGCACAAAGCGCCAAATACGTGAAGGTAAGAGATATCGGGTTTTATGTTGTTGACTAGTTCATATGGGGTTTTATTGAATCTTGGATGGATTAGGGAATGGTTCTGAGTGAAAAAAGCTGTGTCAACAGCATCAGCCCATAAGAATAACGGTGCACTAGAATAAATCAGCATCGTGCGGGCAGCTTCCACAAGAGTTCTATTTCTTCTTTCAACTACCCCATTCTGCTGTGTAGTTTTAACAACAGATGTCTGGTGAGTGATTCCAGTGTCTTCAAAGTAAGTTCTTAACTACTTATTAGTAAATTCTGTGCCATTTTCTGTTCTTACAATCCTTACTTGAGCTTGAAGTAGGACTTGAATTCGCTTCAGAAAGGTGATGATGATGCCTGGTGCTTCATCTTTTGACCTCAAAAACTTTACCCATGTATATCTTAAATAGTCATCGACGATAACAAGAATATACTTCTTCCCATTTATGCTTTCAACTCTCATTGGGCCACATAAGTCCATGTGTAGCATATGTAACTTATCTACCGAACTGGGTACGGTTTTAGGTTTATATGTTGCCCTTTTGCTTTTTCCTTGTTCGCAGGATGGACATAAGTGATCTTTTGGTGTATTTGAACTTAGGAAGTCCGTTGACGATGTTGTCTTTGGCTAGTTTGTTGATGGTGTCAAGGTTGAGATGGGATAATCGTCGATGCCGCAGCTAGGACTTAGTTTTGCATGCTCTTGTCATAAGGCAAATTGGTGATGTAGAGGCCATTTGGTTTATGTCGATAGCATATAGATTGGTGCCACGATTCCCAGTTAAGAGATCATCTCCAACCAAATTTCTAACGAATCAAGTATTTCTCCTAAATGCAACCTCTAAATCTGCGTCACAAAACTGTCCGACTGAAAACAAATTGTGTCCCAACCCTTCAACGTAGTAAACCCGAGTGATTAAGTAATTTCCAAACTGAAGATCTCCATAACCCAGAATAGCTGCTACATGATCATTTCCAAAGCGTACAGTTCCTATGAACTTCCGTACAAAGTTGATCAGCAGCTTTAGATTCCCGGTCATGTGCTTGGAGCAACCCAAGTTGACGATCCAAAGACATATTTCGATAACCTGCGAAGAACAGAAGATATTGCATTTGGAAACCATTTAACATTTGGTTCCATGGGGTTAGAGGTAACATCTGAATCACACTCATAGAAGGTTTCTATTGGTTCTTTTAGAACCGCTTTTAATTTGCCATTCACGAGTATGAATTCTCTACCCGTTGGTTTCCATACACACAACTTAAGATAGTTCCTAGGTAATTGACTACTAGTGGTTGACCTACATCCTGCTATTAGTCTTTTAACATATCTAGATCTAGCACTAGTTCCTAGAGGAACATCTTTCTGTTCATCCATAGCATTCACATTCTTAGAAACACTATCATCACAAGCATCATATTAAACAAACAGAGTCATTACATGCACTAGAAATAGTACTTTTAACATTACATCCTGATGACATATGTTTCTTATTATTAGAAAGTGATAAATTCCTAGGATGTTTTTCTACTTCTTTAGCTTTATTCTGGCATCTACTCTTAGAGACAGGCGAGACTCTATTGTTTCTTGTATTGCTCCTAGGCTGTAGTCTGCTGCTCTTAGAGGTGCTTTCTAATCCTGTAGAAGGTAAGGCACACACATTAGAATTTATATTGTTGTCCTGAGAATTTGTTTTAGCATTCCTAGTCTCTTTTGGATTATCTTTAACACTCTTGTCTATTGCCCTATATGTTTGAGATGTTGAGGCAGATGTAATAGTGGGACTAATCCTATAAAGATCAGGTGCTATCACATTTGATGTTTCGACAACCGCTTTTCCTTTTTCTTTTTCATTTGGCTTGGGCAAGGGTGTTGGAGTGACTGGTTTTGTCAAATCATTTTTTACATCGACTTTTGGAACTGATTGAGAAATTGAGATTTTTGGTTTAATAACCGGTTTGTCCGAAGTCGATGGTTTTACAAACTTAGTTTCCTCACCCTTCCCTTTTTGACTTTCTATCTGAGACCTCAAAAGATCATTTTGCTCTGTCATGTTCTTGTAGGCACGCTCATACGACAATTTGTCATACTTGCATTCCTCGGTTTTGCGATCAAGTTGTTTAAAATATGATACATTTTCTTTTTCAAGTTTAACAAGAGCATTTTCATATTTTAAAACAATTGCATAAGTCTTAGCTCGAAGTCTTTCATCGTCTTCAACAGAATATGTTTGGTAAATAATGGACATAATATCAGTTGATAAAGCTGCTTTGAAGAGAGAATCATTGTGGTTTTCCAAAACTTTGATATATTCAATGTTTTCATTAGCTTCCTTCACCAGGGATTTGTGGTCCTTGATAAAGTCTGCTGTTTCTTTCAAAATTGCTTGTTCAACATGAATTACTCTCGCATGAATGTTATTAAGTGGAGTAGTAATTTCTGTTTCAAACACCTTTTTCATTTCAGCATGAAAACTTGAATGCCAGTTGTTGATACTAATATTTGTTTTGGATGAAACAATACTTTGAAGCATTTCAACTCTCTTTTTAAGATCATCCAAACATCTTCTAGCATCACTTGTGTTAAAAGGGATTGCTTGAGGACATTTGTTCTATGTTTAAAAGATTTTTAGAAACAACTTTTTGTTTTGTCAAAACAACTGGTTTTTTGGAAACCTTTGATGTTTGTTTTTGTTGAACAAAATTTACTCCAGAAAGTATATTAAGTTTTTTATAATCAATTGGTTTAATTTCTGGGTTCTTTTGTTTCATTTTGATTCGACTCTCTTCAGCAAGCTCAATCGTTTCATCAGAATCCCAAACAACGGGAGGATCATGTTTAGCAAATATCACATTACCATTGTACAACACATTCTATTCTTTCTGAGCTTTCTTGAGAGTATAAGGGTTTTCATAGCCAATAGCCATTTTCTTCAGTGTGTGCAAAAGCGGGTTTGGATCTTTAATTAGCATATGAATTGTTTGAGTAGAATGACCCATTTTTACAAGCAAATCTTCCAAATTTTTAATTGTTTCTTGTTTCTGAATGATTTCATCAAGAAGATCATTTTCGCGTTTTGAAAAATCTGCTTTCAACTGTTTCTTTTCTTTTTCAAGATCAGAACAAGTTGATTTTTGTTTAGAAAGTTGGTTTTTCAAATCTGAAACTTCCACGTTTAAGGATTTTATTTTCATGTTCAAGTTAACATCAAGAGTGTCAAACTTGATTTGCAATTATTTTTCTCTTAAAACGGAGTTTTTATAACCAGTTTCTAATTCTGACTGTCGTGTTTTATGAAATTCAAAAGCTTTTTCATTTTCCTTATACCTCTCAAGCTCAGCGGTCATTTTCTCATTCGCGGCCTTAACATCGCGATTGACCTTTTTGACTTTCTCAATTTCAATACTACAGTTGTTCAATAATGATTCAAATAGAGCGTGTGTTTTCTCATCATTCTCAGTATACTGTGATTCTAAGCCTCCATTAGGATTCATATCTGGAGTTGCCAAATCAATATTGCTACTGCTTGGCGTGTCCATGTATGTATCATAAGTGGGTGCTAGAATCTCATGATGTTGTTCCTCATGAGGAGATACATCAAATATTTTATTATTGTGACATGTAGTGAATGATGGTACCTCAGAGACTACATTGGTGTCATACACAGGAGGTGATTCAGAATCCGTATCATACTTAACCTCTTGAAGATTTGCCATGAATATGCAGTTTGCATCAATATCTTCAATGTCTTCCATATCATCCATGAGTGCCATAAAGTCATTTTCATCTGTATTCAACTGAAACCCTGCCGATTCTTTTTGTGCCAACAGCACTACTTTCTACAGATAAGCTAGATCTTTCTTTTTCGGCTTGGTGGGACAGTTCCTTGCCATGTGACCAACTCCCTGACAGTTGATACACTTTACCGGATTACCCTGATTCACATTTCCAAAATTTCCAGCAACTGGAGCAGCAAAATTTCCAATCTGATTCCCAACATTCTGACCCCTCTGATTTCCAACAACTTGACCCATCTAATTCCCTGCATACTGACCCATCTGATTTCCTACATACTGCCCTGCATTTTGATTACCCATCTGAAATCTAGGAGCATATCCCTGCTGATTCCCCATAACTCCAACCATTTGTCCTTGTTGACCCATATTGAAACTCGGCTGTGTAATCTGCCTGTTGCGAGTGTTCGATGAAATCCTTTGGTTGTTGTTAGTTGGTGTTGAATAGCGTCCTTGGAATGCCTTTGTCAGAAAAGCAAATGCTTGATTCAAAGCAACAGTAGACTCATCATTGTCAGTGAAATCTGGTTTTTGAAATTGTGGATATTGTTGTTGTGGAATAACTTGTTGTTGTTGTGGGTAGAATTATTTTAGTGATATGACAACAGTTTGTGGAACGTATTGTTGTTGCATATAGTTCTGAGTGAAAGATGATGATGGTTGTGTATTCACTGGTACAGGTGATGGTGTTTAAGCAATTAATGCAAGAGGATCATGTTGCTTTGCTAATTTCTCTTTCCTGACTTCATTTGCCTCAGCCTGGTTTTGCTTCAGAAAATTATAAAGCTGATCATAGTTCACCTGGTGTAGATCCTTGGTTTGATTGACAATAGTGACAAATCGTCCCCATTCTTCCGGAAGATTGTTGATGAACTTGATGTTGCTTACAATTTGTCTTGGTGTCAACTTATTTCTAATGAGCTCGTTCATTAGAGTGCAAAACCTGGTGTAGTAAGATTCAATGGGTTCTGCTGGAGTGGATGTGAACTTCTCCCATTCAGTTAGAAGCTTGTTTTCAACATCTTGTTGCCCAATTTCTGTGCCATGACAAAGTCTTCTAACTCGTTTCCACATATCATAAGCAGTTTCACAACTGTCGACAGCAGCAAAGATCTCTCATGCTAATCCTAGATGGATAGTGCATTTCCATGTCATCAGCTGCAATTTGCTTCCTATCTTCTTCTGTGTATTCATCTTCGTATTGTTCACGAAAGAACGGTAGAACAAGAGGTGTTCCATTTGGTTCTCCAGGGTCTTGAACCTGACGAGGCTTAAATGGTCCATGCTGGATGGAGTTGAGCAGGAGTTTACCATCAGGTTTAGTTTTGATGTAGCGAAGCATACGGCTCGTCCATGGAAGATACCCACCTTTTTCAAGCATAGGAGGACGGTTTTCTGCACCGGCTGCATGAATGTCTTGCTGAGTGGCCATTGATGAAGTTTGGTATGATAGGGTTGTTCTTGGATCGGTGCAACGAAATAGGAGTTGTGTTTGGTAGGTTAAGTTCAGTTGTTGTAGTGAAGTTCTGGTTTTAAACTTATGATCGTTTGAAGTTTAGTCTTTAATAATCAATCAGCAGTCAATTCCGATGGATTATGTTGAATTCCTTGCAATTTAGATGGGCACGTTTGGAAATCTCAATTTGGACAAGCTCACAATTTAGACAAAATCAAATGATTACAATTTCGACAAAGTTACCAAAATTACAATTCCGACAAAATCACAATTTCGATTGAAATCTCAATTTAGACAAAATTATACAATTTTGACAAAATTTGAATATCGATAGAAATGCACAATTTATATGAATTTGCAATTTAGATAAAATCTATCTAATTTGTACAAATTAGAAGATATTTCCTTTGTCGAAGTATTCCACACACTTATACAAGCACGGGAATACTGAGTTCTCGTTTCATATCGAAGAAATCAAGTTCAAGTCTAATTTTTATAACCTCCTGAATTGCGACCAGTTTCTGAATTGTGACAAGTATCTGATTTGTGACAAAGTTGAGAATTGTGACGGTCCTTGGAATTGCGACAATGTTGAATTCCGATAAACCTCAATTGCGACAATCCTTAATTGCGACAAGTCTGGAATTTGCGATAACCCTCAATTTCTACAACCCTCAATTTCGACAACCCTCAATTGCGATAAACCCTAGTAATTGCGACAGACCAGAATTCCGTTAAACCCTAGTAATTGCGACATACCAGAATTCCGATAAACCACAGAATTGCGATAATCCCTTATACAAGGAATTTCGATAAACCCTTAGTTGTCTAAATTTGACACTGCCACAATTTAGATAAACCCTCACTTATCTAAATTCTCCAAGGCAACAATTTCGACAAACCCTTGAATGCTCAGAATTTCGACAAAAGTACTGATCGAATAAGGATCCAAAAAACAACTAAAGAACAATCTTCTAGGCTGATTCACTCGATCAAATAACTTCAATAACTCGTAAATAATTATAAAGTAGCAACCTTTATCGCCTATGATGAAGTTTAACTAGATTTCGATACAAGATCACACCTTTTTTAACGATACAAACTAGTTTTTTATGCTATTAAATCGATGAAAAGCTACAAAAACTCACTTCTAATACGTAAATAACTATGAAAGATAGCAACTTTTAACCTAATAATGCGTAAAACTCAAAGCTTTAGACAAAAAGTTGTCGTTTTTATGGAAGAAAAATGCAACCTTTTAGACAACTTTGATCAAAAAACGAACACAACAAGTTCCTAAATCGATGTTTGGCTATATGATACCACTTGTAGGACACAAGAACTAGCTTTATCACACACAATATAAGTCGAATGGCACAAGAGAGATGGGACGTGTATATGTATGTAAACCGTATGTATCTATATTAGATTTAAGAGAAGAGAGAGCACATACAAGACACACGCACACACCTCACCTTTACACCTCTAAAGCACACACTAAAATGAGGTGGGAGTGTGGTATTTATAGGAAATACCTAATGAGCCAATGGGCTTTACTATGGGCCGAATACATGGATTGGACTTTTACATAAACTAATCAATACATGGACTATTATATCTAAACTCTTAGTCACTTATCTTAGTCCAACCATGAGCCCTTTTATACTATTTTATTACATTTCATACGACACAATACAATGTTGTTAATACGAAATGACCATCACTTTTTTATCAATGCTAACAAGACCCGAAAACATACTCTGAAGCAATGAAATCTCATGATTCATCCTTCTGAAAAGATAATGTGACTGATGAAATGGATTTCATCACAGGAAATAATACTTGAATTCTTGTAGACTTACCCCCGGATCAAAAGCCATCAAGAGAAAATGGATTTTCAAAAGAAAATTAAGTGCTGATGCTAGTTTTGAAAAGCTTAAGGCACGATTAGTTGCCAAGGTTTTCACACAAAAAGAAGCACTTTATTAATTTGACACATACGCCCCGGTTGCACGGAGTACAACCATTAGAATTTTGATTGCCTTAGTCTCCATCAATAAACTCATAATTCATCAAATGGATGTCAAGAATGCTTTCTTGAATGGTGAATTAGAGGAGGAAGGTATACATGGAAAAACCTTAAGGTTTTGTAATACAAGGACAAGAAAACAAGGTCTGTAAGCTTGTTATATCCTTATATGGGCTTAAGCAAGCTCCAAAACAATGACATCAAAAGTTGGATCAAGTGATCTTGTCAAATGGCTTTAGGATTAACGAATCAGACAAGTGTGTATACAGTAGATTCGTTAACAAAAAAGGACTTATAATCTGCTTATATGTAGATGATATCTTAATATTTGGAACCGACCTAGAACAAGTGCAAATGACAAAGAAGCTTTTGTCAGAAAACTTTGATATGAAAGATTTAGGAGAAACTGATGTTATCCTAGGCATCAAGATTCTTCGAAAGGAAAATAGACTAATGTTAACACAGTCTCAATATATCGAAAAGATCTTAAAGCGTTTTGACAGCTTTAACGGCTTCCCTGTTAGCACTCCGTTCAAAGTAGGTTCCAAATTAACTTACAACACTGGTAGAATCTTAGCCCAAAACAAGTACGCTAAGGTTGTTGGTAGAATCTTAGCCCAAAACAAGTACGCTAAGGTTGTTGGTAGTCTTTTGTATGTCATGACATGTACTAGACATGATATTGCATATGTCGTAGGAAGATTAAGTAGGCATACTAGTTGCTCTAGCAAGGAACATTCGGATGTTGTAAATCGAGTATTTAAATACTTGAAGAAAACCATGGATTATGGTTTGGAATACAGCGGAGATCCATCAGTATTAGAAGGTTATACTGATGCAAGCTGGATAACTGATCAAGAAGGCTACGCCTCCACGAGCGGATGGATATTCACTCTTGGTGGGGGTGCAGTGTCTTGGGGATCAAAGAAAAAAAGTTGTTTAACAGACTCTACTATGGCAGTAGAGTTTCATGATGCAAAGAAGCAGAATGGCTACGGGACTTGTTAATAAACATTCCCTTATGGCTAAAACCTATGCCGCCAATCTCTGTGCATTGTGATAGTCAATCTACACTACCAATAGCGTACAAACAAGTGTACAATGGTAAGTCTAGGTATATCGGACTTAGACACAGACAAGTCAATCAGTCGATAAATGATGGGGTGATCACCATTAGCTTCTTACGATCCAGTAAGAACTTAGCAGATCCTCTCACGAAAGGACAGCCAATAAAATTGATTGAAAGCACTTCGCAAGGGATGGGACTCAAGCCCACGTACAAGTAGTCACCCATGATGGAACCTTGTCTTGACGCTTGGTAATAAACTAAGTCTTTAGAGAAGGAAAAGTACATCATCTGACCAGAAGTTCTGCGAATTTCATCATCATCCCAAGGTTATCAGAACTTGGACCGTAGTGTATGTAAAGGATGAATTTAAAATCATGGAATTGATGTTGTGTTGGGATGTTTAAGCTATGGTAACATCCTTGATAATGTCCACCTATCTGAATGTGGAAGTGAGGCCGCTTTCTATGAGCTGAAGGGATTGGATTTAAAGCATTATGAGAAATCGGGATATAGACCCATGGCCAGTTTCAACGGGTCGGCACAAAGTGGATTGAATGAACGAGAGGAAGGATATGCGTGAAGCGTTTCCGTTTAACATATAAATGAAGATGGTTCAATGACTTTGGTCTAACCACTCTTACTATAGTTAAGCTTGAGCACTATCACTACGTAAAGATTCAAGATGTAATATTTCATCTTTACTTATGCATAACACCCCTGGGGATTTCTGAATCGGGTTAGGTCATATGTGTCTTTTCAAAAACTATGTTTATTTTGAAAATTGATGGGGGATTGTTGGGTAATTATTTCAAAAGAAACATTAGTCAAATTTGGGTTGTGTCTTAGGAATTGGAGGATTGGTTCGGTGGGTTTCATCTTGTCCCACATAGATGAAAGAATAAAACATATTTGGGTTTATAAGGGTGTGTTGATCTTTATTGAATTAAATGATATGATGTGGTGCAATTAGTTTTTGTATATAATAACACAAACGATCCATTAATTATGAGTTGCATCATTTGATTGTGATTGAACCATCACACCCTTTTATCCAATAACTGTCGTTATAACATTAGTGACAGAATAGCGACGACCAAAGCGTCGCTAATAACAAAGAGCTGCGTTGGTAGATGGTTTCTGTGACTGAACAGAGGTGTCGCTAATGGTTACTGAAGGGGTTTGGGACTGTTTGAAAGGTCACGAGCCTGCCTATAAATAGTGCCATATTTCCTGCATTTTATCATCCAGAAACACTCAAAATCATATACAAAACACCTATCTTCCTTTACCCGATTGCTACAAATCATAGTGCTATAGAACTATTATTTGTGGTGTCTTGAAACCCCCGATAACTCGGTAGTTCATCCGGATTATCACCACTTTCATGTAGTGTTGATAATTGCTACATACGTTGCTTCATTGTATCTTGGAAGGCAATTCGTCATTAACCCGTAACACGATAGTTCTAAAAAGAACGGTGGGGGAGAAATTGCTTTAAGGACAAAGTAGTAGTGGTAAAACTTCGTTTTATAAAACCATCTTTCTAAACCCCGTAACTAACATTGGTTTTGTATGAAACTATGAAAGCTCAAACCGAAAAAACGAACCACCTCATAATTATACGAAGTATAATTTAAATATCTTGATAATTTAGTAATGAAAAAACTCTTCTTTTTTTTATTTTTTTTTTCATTAAACGAGGTTGCCCTGACTCTATTAATGATATGTTAAATTTTAATCCTTGATATCACAACTTTCTGTTATTCGGAATTTCGTATAATATATATAAGCTATCTTTTGATTGTGCAGTTTTTGGCGTTTGCTATACCACTATAACATAGACATAGAGTACGTTAAAATACTACTCGTACTAATATTTGATTTACACAAAAGCTCATAATTATTCCTGTATACGAATTGCCATAATAAAAACGATATGCGAAAACACAACACAGGAAAGCAGACAAACAGTATATTAACTATATATTGTTTAGATTTAACTATTACGGTAAAGATACTACTAGTGCTATATTAGTTATGGTGAAAATCAAATAAAAAAGAAGGGTGATTTTGTTGGTGATTTGTATCCATGATTCTATATTAGTCACACTTGTTTCTGGTATATAGATTGTTTGCTTTCGCAACAACCTACATATATTCTATTTTAGTGCAATATATTTGCCCGGGATTATTTCACTTGACACAACCTAAACCCTCATTATAAATTAACCCTCATTTTCACTTTCATATACCATCAAACCCAACCATCTAAACCAATTAAGATGGTTCAATCCATCTTTTGTGCTACATTTCTCATATTTTTCACCTTAACAATACTGTCTTTCACCTTGGCTTTCACCCAACAGAATTACACCGATGCACTCGCTAAATCCATACTCTTTTTCGAGGGTCAAAGATCTGGCAAGTTACCTGCTAATCAACGTGTCACTTGGAGGGGTGATTCTGGCTTACAAGACGGTTCTTTAGCCAATGTACCTTTAAACACATTTCTTTTCATTTATTATTATTATTATTATTACTCCTAGGCTACAAGCCCTTTGGGGGTGCCTCAGCTCAAATGTGATTGTTTATCACGTTTCTATGTTATTTTGATTTGCAGGTGGATTTAGTTGGTGGTTATTATGATGCTGGTGATAATGTCAAGTTTGGGCTCCCTATGGCGTTTACTACCACTATGCTTGCATGGAGTCTGATCGAATTTGGTACTACTATGAAATCTGAATTATGGAATGCACAGGCAGCCCTTCGTTGGAGCACCGATTATCTTTTGAAAGCAGCCACAAACACCCCTGGCTTCTTATATGTTCAGGTGCGAGTTGCGACTAGTAGCAATGTTATTCTATCAAATTTATATTATTCAATGATTCAAATATCATATACAGTATGAGTTGATTACTATAATCAGAAAAAAAAAAATTACGGGTTTTTCTTAAGATTTATTAGCTATACCACCGTTTTGTTGCATGCATGTTATTGTAAACTTAGAAGCCTTTAATTTTCATGTAAAAAAATCAAATTTGAATAGGTGGGAGAGCCTAACTCAGATCATCGTTGTTGGGAAAGACCCGAAGATATGGACACACCACGGATGGTCTACACGGTGTCGCCTCAAAATCCAGGATCTGATGTGGCTGCAGAAACTGCAGCTGCACTGGCTGCTGCTTCAATTGCGTTCAGAAACTTTGATGATCCTTATTCACAAAAATTACTACAAACAGCCATGGATGTATGAGTACTCCTATAATCATCACTTACTAAATTGACTACTGAAATCCCATGTAAGCAAGCTAATCATTTAATGAAATATATCAGGTGTTTAAGTTCGCAGACAGGTATAGAGGATCGTACAGCACCCCACTCGGTTCTGCTGTGTGTCCGTTTTACTGCTCATATTCAGGATTCAATGTAAGATATATATTAGCACTAACTAATGTAACTATCGTGCATGTAATTAATTCATTTGACTAGTCTGATGTTTGAAATAAAATGATTTAGGATGAACTGTTGTGGGCAGCAGCATGGATCCATAGAGCTTCTGGCGGAGCTCCTTATTTGAATTACCTTAAATATAAAGGTGCAGAGGATGGTTCAAATGATGATGATTTTTCCTTCAGTTGGGACGATAAACGAGCTGGGACCAAAGTGCTTCTTTCCAAACTCTTTCTTACTCACAAAAACAGAGATTTTGAGTCTTATAAAGAGCACTCGGATAGATACATTTGTTCGTTGATACCTGGATCGTCATCGGAATCACCTGCACAATACACTGCAGGTGGGCTATTATACAAACAAGACGGGAGCAATCTTCAATACGTGACAACTTCCTCGTTCCTCTTGCTGACTTATGCAATGTATCTTTATCAGGATAATGGACCTGATGTAGATGTTTATTGTGGGGAATCAGTGTATACATCACAGGATCTTATAGCACAAGCAAAGAAACAGGTTGACTACATATTGGGTAATAATCCGATGACGATGTCATACATGGTTGGGTTTGGTGAAAAATACCCGAAAAAAATCCATCACAGGGGTTCGTCATTACCATCTATTCATGATATTCCTGCTCCAATATCATGTGATGCTGGAGGTGACTACTTTAATGCTGGGTCACCTAACCCGAATTTACATGTAGGAGCAATTGTTGGAGGTCCGGATAGGAATGATAACTATGGTGATTATAGGAGCAATTATGGTGAAGCGGAACCAGCTACTTATATTAATGCTCCATTTGTTGGGCTTGCGGCTTATTTTTCAGCAAATTGACGTATGATATGTTAAATGTTATCCATTGGATCTTTGAGGATTGATATGTTAGTAATGACATGCATATCATATATCCTTATCAGACAGTTAAAATTTTGTATTGGCAACGAATTTAGTTGCTGGTTTGTTAAGTTTGCAACATTACTATCTATAAGAATCACGTCTTTATTTGATTTCTTATATTGCTACAAACCCATTATTACTTGAATTTAGCTAGCTAGAAATTTGACGTGTGACAGAAAAATAGGTACCAAACTAATTAAACCGAGTTGACACTCACGTTTTCAACAAATTATTTTACATTCAAATGAAATTTCTGCTTTTGAAGGTACATTGGTAACTAAATATATTGCATTGGTGGCAAGCTAAGGTTTCTAACAACTGATAATTTTTTCCAAGAAACGTAACTGTTTGTCGACTTAATTTACCGATCATGGCATCATGCTAATGACTTTTGAGTAAATGAATTTATTCTTGCCAATCAACTTATTTAAGCTTAAGATAAACAAGATGCTCCATCAACATCAAGTGATCGATTACTCATGCAGCTTTCTCGTGAACTCATCTCGATCTGTTAAACTAATTTTTATGCTTCATCTTGAACTTACCTAACGTTGCATGTTTCAATAATTGTGGTGGTTGTATGAGGACTTATGTCTAGCATCTTACCAGAATTAAGATGCAAATTAATTACTCGTTTTTATTTTTGTATTAGTAGATGCGAATTATATATTGACCTGGTACAGTGATGATGAGCTCTATTTATTGTATTCCTCAAAAGTAGTCACATTGGTTTCGTTAGTATATATGGTGTTTTCTTTTTGTGGCCTTCACAATAAATCACCACACACTCTCATCTTCACCTTCACACCTAATGAAGATGGTTCAGTTCTACTCTTGTGCTACATTGCTCTTCCTTTTCACTCTAACGGTTCTTATTTTACCGATGCTTTCACTCCCCATGAGTACTCCGATGTACTTACCCAATCTATTATTTTCTTTGATGGTCAAATGGAGGGGTGATTCCGCCTTACACGATGGTTCTTCTGCCATTGTGCGTTCACATATGTTATTGTCTATTTTGACCAACATCTGTTGTGAATTGTGATTGTTGCTAATGCTGGTGAGCCAAATTTGACCCAATTGTCTTTGACAAGTATTTGAATATAAAAAAGCCTGAGTTACTCACTAACAATGAGTGTGTTACTCATTGAAGAATCAGTGAGTAGTTTACTCCTGATGAGAAGTTAGTGTGTGTTGTATAAAGCTCTTTCAGCAACAACCTTTAGAGACGTCGAAGACCAACTGAAGAAACACTTTATCTCAGTGATGTGGTATCAGTGAGTAAAGTACATGAGCTACAAACAACATTATAGGCACTGAGATTTGACAAAGTCTCGCTGACTCTGAATACTTTATCTCTTAAACAAACATGAAATATGGGTGGGAATTTTCTTGAGAAGATAAGCTAAAAGCAACTACAAGAAAGTCAAACAAATACGAGGAGTTGGTATATGGTAGGAACAGTTGTCAACATTGTTCTTTAAAGTATGGTTGTTGCCTTTCTAATAATGGAATCATTTAATGAAAGACATACTTCTCCATTCGATTCATGACATGTCTCAACAACTCAACACATGTTACCCTCGTATCCCCACCTATATAAGTGGAGAATGTTTGTAAGAGAGATAGTTAGAGATTTCACACACAAAAATAATACAAATGTATTATAGTGATAGGGTCATCCTCTCTTTGAATCATTAGCTGAGCTAGCAAGCTTTGATTCATGTTAAAGGAGAGTTTCATTTGTCATTCAATCGGGATAGGGTTCCGCAACTATCCTTTTTAATTCTTTGATTCATTTCTAATGAGAATTAAACGTCAAAAAGTACGAATGATATTATTAGTTGTCAAATGGCCTTGTGTAAAACTTGTTTTTATCTTATCAAACATATTTATGTTTTACCTAAGACCAACACATGTATTATTGCTATTTGGTTTATAGGTGGACTTGGTTCGAGGTTACTATGATTCTGGTGATAATGTGAAGTCGGGGATGCCTATGGCCCCTACAACTAGGGTAGTTAATCGGGTCAGGTTGGTCGTGTTCGGGTCAATTCAGGTCGGGTCAAAGTCTGGATGAGACTAAAAGTAACATACCTGAACCCGCCTTATTTGAACTCGGATTAGTCGGGTGAGGTCCATTAATGGTCATAAAATTGCCTATTTGTTCTAATTTAGATAGATACTTTATTAAAAAATATACATATTAAAAAAAAGAAAACCCTTGTTCTGGTCAAACGAGTCGACTCAAACCTGAGTTACCCAAATATTTTCAACCCGGTACCCGACCTTATTTAGTACTCGGGTTACTTGGGTTGACCCGAATAAATTTTTGACCCAAGTAACCCGACTCAAATTGGCTTAATCGGGTCCGAGTCGGGTTTTTTTGACACCCCTATTTATTACTACATGCTTGAATGGAGTATCATTGAATTTGGTGATCATGTGAAATCTGAATTGGTGAATGCGAAAGCAGTCCTTAGTTGGGGCTCCGATTATCTTTTAAAAGTAGCAACTGCCACCCCCGGCACCTTATGTCCAGGTTAAACCACTACTTAGAGTTGGTCATGATCAGTTCACATGATTTAACAGTTCATAAACTTATTGTGATCAATTTCCTTGATAACAAGATGGATACAAAAAATTGATCTGCTTGATCAATTCACAAGATTCAACAGACCAAAAAATAATTTCATCCACTGACCTGATGAATCATCCAATATATCGACTACCTGAATTGGCTGAGCTAGTCATCATCCAATGATTCATGATAAATTATTTATTGAACACTTACCATTTCTTAGTATCAAACTTCTAAAAAGATGACTTGATTCATGACATTTATTTGTATATGACTGAAGTTATATAATGAAAAGTATTGGAAGTTAAGAGTACATATTTTTATTACGTACAAGTTTGTTATTAACTAGCTTTGAAGCAAGACTCCATACAAAATTTCAGTTTTTTATTAACTAGCTTTGTTAAACCATGCTTCAATTTGTGGTATTCTGTTTCTTGCAAGGTACACCTAAGCTTTTGTCCTACTCAATATTTATAGATGAGAACGATCTATAAGACTATAAATACAACAATCAAAAATAAATAACCCATAGTATCAAAAAACAAAAACAAATCAAGACTCGAGTATCATGGAGATTAAAGTCGAAAATGAAGTAGCACCTCAAATGCATGTAGACGAACAATCCCCACTTCTTGAAAAAACACTTCTTCCCGAACCGGTTGAGAAGACCCTAATACAAAAAGCCATTAGCCAAACATTCCAAAGCACGGCTCACTTAGCAAATCTATTGCCCACTGGTTCGGTTCTTGCTTTTCAACTCCTTTCCCCCATATTCACAAATGAGGGCGAGTGCGACACTATTAGCCAGGGTTTAACCGTCGCCCTTGTAGCTCTATGTGGTCTTTCATGTTTTCTTTTAAGTTTCACTGATAGCTTCAAAGATCGAGATGGTAATATTTGTTATGGGATTGCCACAACACGTGGATTATGGGTCATTGATGGATCGGCAACTCTACCACCAGAACTTGCGGCCAAATACAGACTCCGATTCATAGATTTCATGCATGCATTCATGTCAATTATGGTTTTTGCTGCAGTGACTTTATTTGATCAAGATGTTGTCAATTGTTTTTATCCGTCACCATCTAATGAAACCAAAGAGCTTCTCACGACACTTCCTGTTGGGTTTGGAGTCCTCTTTAGTATGTTGTTTGTCGTTTTCCCTACACAACGCCATGGAATTGGGTTTCCTATTAGCACCAATTAATTTGTAAACCGGCAGAGAATTTCATATATATCACTCCTTATCATGAAAATTAAATATATTGTTATAACTAACGAGGCCTATGATAATTTATTTATAGTATAGAATTGCATGAGAATAAAATAAAATATCACTTACAAGAAGCTGACCTCGGTGTACCTTGTTTCATAGATATCAAGGGGTATTTATACAACTATATTTCACTATACATTTCAACTCATGCAGTGACAATTGATAGACAATGTATAGGTCCATTATTGATCTAATAAGGCAAAAGATGGCATACATAAATGCCCATGTTTTGAGGTGATGATTTATAGCACTCCCCATTAGATGCCACTATTTCAAGGTAGAGTCAACTTTGAAGTATTGCCTCATTAAAAACCTTGCTAAAAGAAAAAACTCACTGAGAAAAAACTTTAGCTAAGGGAAAAAAAGTGCAGTGTATAGTTGACTCCCCCTGATGTAGACATACATAGGGTGTTATATCTTCTGTACATGGCGCATTCCAATAGCATGAACGTGTTTCCTAAAAACCGAAGTTGGGAGTGCTTTGGTGAAAAGATCTGCTGAATTCTTGCTTGATTGGACATACTTCATTTCAATTTGGTTATCCTTTATAAGGTCTTGAGTGTATGCGAAGTACCTTGGAGGTATATGTTTCGTTCTGTCACTTTTGATATACCCTTCTTTCATTTGTGCGACACAAGCTGCATTATCTTTATAGATGAGAGTTGGGCTCTTCTCTTGGGATAGCCCACAAGAAGTCGTAATGAGTTGTGTCATCGACTTTAACCATACACATTCTCTGCTAGCTTCATGTAGTGCAATAACTTCAGCATGATTCGATGATGTTGCTCAAGTGTTTATTTTTTAGAATGCCATGAAATAGCAGTGCCTCCATTTAAGAACACGTAACCAGTTTGAGATCTAGCTTTGTGAGGATCAGATAAATAACCTGCATCTGCATAACCAACCAATCCTTGTTTTGAATTTTTAGAATAGAATAAACCTAAGTCAGTCGTTCCACGAAGGTATCGAAATATGTGCTTGATTCCATTCCAATGCCTTTTTGTGGGAGATGAACTGAATCTTGCTATCAAATTAATTGCAAAAAAAATATCGGGCCTGGTACAATTTGTTAGATACATAAGATCTCCAATTTCACTAAGGTACGGTACTTCTGGTCCAAGGACATCTTCATCTTTTTCGCATGAGCGAAACGGATAATTGTCAAGATTTAGTGATCTACCAACCATTGGTGTACTTAAAGATTTTGCTTTGTCCATATTGAAACGTTTTAGGACTTTCTCGGTATAATTCGATTGATGCACAAGAATGCCATTAGGCATATGCTCAATTTGCAAACCAAGACAATATTTTGTTTTTCCAAGATCCTTCATTTCAAATTCCTTCTTTAATAGAACAATAACTTCTTGGATTTCTTTATTTGTCCCAATTATGTTTAAATCGTCAACGTATACAACTATGATCACAAATCCTGAAGTTGTCTTCTTAATAAAGACGCATGGACAAATAAGATTATTTGTATAGACTTTGCTTATCAAATAATCGCTCAAACGATTGTACCACATTCTTCCAGATTGTTTCAACCCATATAAAGATCTTTGTAATTTTATGGAACACATTTCTTTGGGTTGTGAACTTAATGCTTCAGGGATGTTAAACCCTTCTTGAATTTTCATATAGATGTCACTATCAAGTGATTCATACAAGTAAGTTGTAACAACATCCATAAGACGCATCTCTAAATTTTTAGAGACTGCTAAGCTAATTAAATATCTGAAAGTAATTGCATCCATAACAGGAGAATATGTTTCTTCATAGTCAATTCCTGGCCTTTGAGAAAAACCTTGAGCTACAAGGCGAGCTTTATATCTCATAACTTCATTTTTCTCATTTTTTTTTCCACACAAAAATCCACCTGGTATCCTACAAGTTTCACATCTTTAGGTGTGGTAACAATAGGCCCAAAAACATTTCATTTATTAAGTTAATTTAATTTAACTTACATAGCGTCTTTCCATTTATCTCAATCATGTCGACTTTGACAATCAATTACAGACTTTGGTTCGGGATCATCATCTCCGCTCATAATATCACTTGCTACAGAATAAGAAAATATCTCATCAATATCTCCTATTTCATTTTGGTCCCATAAGATATGTGTTTGACTATAATTGATTGACATTTCTTTATTGATATCACTCATTTCTTCCTCGGAGGAGGTTTTGATATTTTGTGTTTCATTGAGAACACTTTCCTCATGGCCAATTTCTTTTCTTTTACGAGGATTTTTATCTTTTGAACCAATTGGTCTTCCACGTTTCAAACGTTTTTGAGATTCTTGAGCGATGTTACCATCAGCTTGCTTATTTGGTATTTCAACTCGAGTCGGGGCATTAGCAGCTGGTATATGTGACTTAGTCACTCTTTTTGTATATGTAAATGCATCATGTAACTGATTTGCAATGTCTTGCATATGCATTATCTTCTGAACCTCAGTCTCACATTGTTTTGTGCGAGGATCAAGATACATTAGTGAAGGTTCACTCCAAGAGACATCTTTCTCATGGTTTTTCTTTTCTCCTCCGAGTGGAGGGAAAATTGCCTCATTAAAATGGCAATCAGCAAAACGTGCTGTGAAGACATCACACGTTAAGGGTTCAAGATATCTTATGATAGAAATCGTTTCATATCCAACATATATCCCCAACCTTCTTTGAGGACCCATCTTTGTCCGTTGTGGTGGTGCAATAGGAACATATACTGCACACCCAAAAATTCTAAGGTGGGATATGTTTGGCTCTTGGCCAAAAGCAAGTTGCATAGGGGAGTACACATGGTTTACACTTGGTCTCATGCGTATTAAAGACGCAGCATGCAAGATCGCATGACCCCATACAGATACGGGGAGTTTTGTTCTCATGATCAACGGTCTAGCTATTAGCTGTAGACGCTTAATCAATGATTCTGCTAAACCATTTTGCGTGTGTACATGAGCAACTGGATGTTCAACGACAATCCCTACTGACATACAGTAGTCATTAAATGCTTGAGACGTAAACTCACCAGCATTATCAAGCCTTACACGTTTGATAGTGTAATCTGGAAAATGTGCTCTCAACTTAATGATTTTAGCAAGGAATCTTGCAAAGGCCACATTATGAGTTGATAACAAGGATACATGAGACCATTTGCTGGATGCATCTATTAAGACCATGAAGTATCTAAACGGTCCGCAAGGCGGATGAATTGGGCCACATATATCACCTTGAATTCTTTCAAGAAACATAGGTGATTCATTTTCAACTTTAAGTGGTGAAGGTCTTGCAATCAGTTTTCCAAGAGAGCAAGGTGTACATAGAGGTATCTTATCTATTTTTAGGAACCTTTGATCTTTCAATGGATGTCCATGTGTGTTTTCGACTATCCTTTTCATCATTGTTGATCCTGGGTGGCCTAATCTGTCATGCCATAAATTAAATATACCAGGATCACAATGTTTTTCTTTGGCTGCCATATGTGCTTGTGGCACATTAATATGTGTATAATGCAAACCAGAATGGAGCATTGGCAGTTTTTCCAATACATGATTCTCATTTATGATATTCAAATACTTTTTGTTCCCAATAGTCCTTGATTGGGTATCATATCCATTATGATATATGTTTCTAAAACTTAGCAAGTTTCTTTTGGATTTTGGGGAAAATAAAGCATTCTCTATCAAGAGTTGTGTACCATTTGGTAACTCTAAATTAGCTTTTCGCACTCCTTCTATCAAGTTTGTAGGACCTGAAATAGTATCAATAGTTCCCTTTGTTAGTTTTAATTCAGAAAAATATTTATTGGATTTAAGGATAGTGTGTGTGGCACCACTATCTGCTATGCATAGGTCTCCATCATTTGCTTGATGGTGTTCTCCATTGAGACTCATCTTTAAGCTTCTGATATAAACATAACAATAAAAATAATAATGAGTGCATATAAAAGATGTTATTAAAAGGTTCATTTATTGATTTATTTTACATGAAAATAAAAACTAATTAAACATAGTTAGACAAAGTTACGGAAGGGAAATACATAGTTATTATACATATTTATTAAGATCCAACATCATTTCTTTCATAGTTCCAAGTCACTGAAAAAGTCTGAGGTATTCAGCTCGGTATTTGTATTGTCAAACTGATCCACATGGTTCACCTCTTTCTCTTTTCCTTTAAGAGATGCCTGGTAGAGCTCACATAGATGTGAAGGTGTGCGACAAGCTTTTGACCAATGGTTTGTACTTCCACATCTGAAACAAGATCCTCCATGGTTTTGAGAGGTACCAGCTTCATTATTTTGTTGACCGGGATTATTAACTTGTGGAGCATGGTAATTGTAGTTTCTTTGACCATGGCCACGACCACAACCACGGCCACGACCACGACCGTTATAACCACCTTGATGGTAAGTATTGTTTCGATTGAAAAAACGGTTGTGACCATGAACATTGTTTTTATCATAATGGCCATGACCACGACCACGTCCACGAGGGTTACCTCTTCCTCTTTTACTTCTAGAGTTTTTGGTATCATTATTGTTAACAACATTTGCTTCTGGAAGTGCTAATGATCCTGTGGGACGAGTTTGATGATTTTTCATTAGCAATTCATTGTTTTTCTCTGCTACAAGAAGATTTGCATTTAGATCAGAGTATCTTGTAAATTTTTGCAATCGATATTGTTGTTGCAAGTTTAAGTTTGAAGCATGAAATGTGGATAAAGTTTTCTCCAACAAACTCCTTCAGTAACAGTTTGCCCACAAAATCTGAATGTTGAGCATATTCTGAATAAAGCAGATGTGTACTCATTAACCTTTTTAAAGTCTTGGAACCTTAAATTATTCCATTCATCTCTAGCAGAAGGGAGTAAAACTTCCCGTTGATAATCAAATCTGCTTTGTAAATCTTTCCATAAAATGCTTGGATCATCACAATTTGAATATTCGAATTCTAGCATTTCATCAATGTGTTGATGGAGGAAAACATCAGCTTTCGCTTTGATTTCCTCTGAGCATTTGTTGCCCTCTTGTAATGTTGCTAAAGCACCCATTGATTTGAGATGCCTTTTAACATTTGTTGTCCATTGTATATAATTTGCTCCAGTTATGTCAAGAGATGGAAATTTGACTTTTTCAATGTTTGACATTTTGTCGCTAAACACAAATTGAGCAAATAACGAAATATTAAAATCCATATATATCAATAAGTAACGCAATACAATAAATTGGGAGAGCCACAAACAAATACAAAACTAAGCAAATTTCAAATTCATTAGGTGGGAGTTGAAAAAGCGGAATCAGAAGTAAGATAAGCATAATGGTGATGGCAATGAGAAGCGGGTGAATCATCTTTGAAAAATCTTTAGAAAATGCTCCGGTGATGTATAATTTCTTTGAGATTAAAGATATTGAGTTTTGAAAAAATGTATAAGTGAGTTGTCAATTTATAGTGAAAAAAAAACAGAGTTGATATAACGTTGATTGTTTCCGTTTATGACCGTTATATAGCCGTTGTGAATTTAAATATTCAAAACGATTTTTATATAAATAAATCGATAAGAGATAATTAAGAAATTAAAATTCAGTTAACAAAGTTATATAAACAATTAACATAAAAACAAAGATTAATAAATATAAGAATAAAGATTAGTATGCATGTATGACAATTTATATTTCTAAGACTAAAAATTAGCATATGATAATATATGTTAATGAGTTAATATAAGGGCTACCATAAGAAGTAAATAAGAAACGTTAGTTGTCTTGTCCATTGTTTTCATATAGTCTATTACTGTGGTTTTTCTTCTACATTTAACATGGGTCGCTTTCAATAAAGGAAACATACGTATCACAATCCCTTATTTTGTGGAACAATTAATTGTTCAAAGAGACTAGACATTTTTCTCTTTTCTTTTTGGTTTACAAAGTGGTTTTACAAAAATAGATTTGTAGATGGTAATGTGTTTGAAGAAAAACAATAGCTTCTATAAATATAAAGTGTTTGTAAGAAACAAATATCTTTTGTGGATTAGAAAAGAATTTTACGATAAAGTATACCTGGATTGATCTTCTCAATCCTTCTTGATTATATATAATGATTGTGAACGATCGTTTGATAACGTGTTATAATTAACGAGGCCTAGGATAATTTATTTATAGCATAGAATTGCATGAAAAGAAAATAAAATATCACTTACAAGAAGCTGATCTCGGTGTGCCTTGTTTCATAGATATCAGGAGGTATTTATACTACTATATTTCACTATACATTTTAACTCATGCACCAACAATTGATAGATAATGTATAGGTCCATTATTGATAGGGCTATGTTTGGCAAAATTAGCTGTGAGCAGTAGCAGTAAGCTGTGAGCGGTAGCCACAGCTCACTGCTCACCGCTCACAGCATTGGAAAAATGAGCTTTTTTAAAAAATAGCAAAGCTCACCGCTCTTTTACCAAACGAACACTAAAAATCAAAAAGCTCATTGCTCACCGCTCATAGCCTCAAAAAGCTTCAAAAAGCTCTGCGCCAAACATAACCCTAATAAGGAAAAAGATGGCATATATAAATGCCCATGTTTTGAGGTGATGATTTATAACATATATATCTTTTTTTAACTTTAAATATATTATTTAACTTTTTTTACAAAAAATAAAAGGGTTTTCCACCAATTACAATGCTCTAGCTATAAAAATCTAGTTTTAGCACATTTTTGCGTTTCAAATTCAATCTTCCTCGCTATATTTTCAATATCTCAAGGAAGGTTGATTAAACATTTACATTGAGAAGAGTTGAACATGGGCTAGGTGGCTAATAAACATAGTGCATTACCAAGGGCGCGTTTCTTTTTCTTTTTCTTTTTTTTTCCAGCTCCTTTTACTCTCTCCGTCTCAAAATTATTGTCACGAGAGAGAAATCACAAAGTTTAATAAAAATGGACCACTATAAATATCAACCAATCAAAGAGAATATTCCCCTAATATTTTTCTAGTTTTTACTTAAAAAGAAAAGTGGACAATTATTTTGAAACATCAAAAAAAAAAATGTGGACAATAATTTTGAGACGGAGGGAATAATAGATATAAATGTGGGCCTATAGTACTTATTATATTTTAATTAGTAGACACACCAATTTCTCTCTCTTCTAATTAAGTGATTAATTAAGACTATTAAAGCTAAGAGCATATGCAATGGTGTGGTTTTTGAAAGACTTTGTACTATTTCAAAAAGTCTTTCAAAGACTTTTTTCCATTATAACACTACTTTTCCAAAAGCTTTTTGCAATGACTTGGTGCAGTCCAAGCGGTTGAAGGTTTTTGTAAGCATTAAAGGTTGAAGACATTAATTACAATCAGTACGGAGTATTAAAAAAGTAATATAATTAAATGTTAAAAAGCTTTTCAATGTTTTACCATTGTATATGCTCTAACAACTTAATTTAGTAAAGAACCCCTAAGCTAGACTGACATCAATGCTTAATGTTTCCCTTTCATGTGTATATATATATATATATATATATATATATATATTAAGAGAACTAAATAAATAGTAAAATGGCGATTGTATATTGTAGAATTTTTTGATTAACTAGACTCATAACATATTATTATTGCAGAGGTCAATTTTTTTTAAAGGTTAAGTCTGTTAATTAAAAACGAACTTGTCATGTTACTTATTAGTAACAGAATGGGATGTATACACATCTAGTCATTACAACTTTTAAATACGTTCTATTATCACTAATTTAGTAACCGTCCACCGGCAAAACCTGTAAATTTTGCTTATTTGACATTTCTTTATACTCATGTGCTATGCTTATGTGCCACCCTTATTCGTATATATACTACCTTCTTCAAAACCACCACCACCACCCCACACACCCACCTAACACCATCACACCACCATTATTTTCGACCATCATTTTTTCCGGCCACCTCCATAAAATTCCGACCACCTTAATCAAACACTCGTATTCCTTGTATAATTTTCCTTTAAATGTGTACTTTATTTTACACTTAGGCTGCACACAGTGGGACGTAAAAAATCGGTCGAATGCAAGGGGCGACTGATATTGAAATCGGTCGTGGCGAGTGTGGGTTTTGGGTCACCATCAGTCGTCATTCACTCGAAAACACAACTCGGTCAAAATCTCGACCGATTTTAAGGCAGCAATTTCAAGCTTCTTTTGGCAGCCAGTGGTTGGATTAGCAATATTAAACTACAAAAAAAATATATATATAAAAACTAAAAATTTAGCTAAAAAGATCGATAAATTTGATGTACCTTCATTTTGGCGGCTGAGAAAAGTAGGGTTTATGATGAAACTGAAAATGGGATGTGTTTTATGATATGTATATACTGTTTTTTCTATAAGTGTTTTTGTTTTTTTTTTTTTTTTTTGCTCCTTGTATTTTGAAATCTTACATAAGTCACTAGGGTAGTTCAATTAGTATTGTAATGTTTTTATTTTTAATGAATTTTAAATTTGTTGTTTAAAATATTTTAATTAAAAAAAAAAAAAAAAAAAAAAAAAAAAAAAAAAAAATCGGTCACCACTGTGACAACTTAGTCATGTCTGGTCACCGGAGAGAGAAAACTAATGTGGCAGCTGGTGACCCAGGTCACCACTGTGGCACTGTGCATAGCCTAAAATCTAAATAAAATTTCATTAAAACACAAAATATTTAAGAACACACACACATACAAAATCAATGAAAAATAAAATCTTCAAGCTACGAACACCAAATCTTGAATCACATTACAAACACGAACTCATATTCATACACATGACCAGATGTGTATATATCCCACCCCATTTCCAATAACTATCAAATATGGGAAGTTATTTTAAGCATCAATATCCCCATAATTTGCTCATTGTTTGTATAATTTTGCATGTTAATATACTAATGTTACCGATTATCTCATTTCATGATAATAATGGACCTTGGAACGAAGAAACACGAGTTATGATGGAAGAATAGCAAAATTACGAATGAGCTAGCTGATTAAAAGTGAGCTAAGGCGTAGATGCCACGATTACCCTACGCCGTAACTCATTTAATCACTCCATGGATAGGTCACCAATACTCAAGGTTATGACGCAACCCATTAATAGAAGTTACGCCGTAAGCATACCAAGACTTAACCAAATTTAGCGTTCAAGGAAATTACGCCGTTTTGGATATATGTTCAGTTTTGGATATATGTTCACCATTTCCATTGATTAAAATAGCAACATGCATCTCATTTGTTCCATTTTAAGCGGTATAAATTTTGTAGCAGCAAAATCCCAAGTATGCTGCTCTTTTGAAGAAAACAAATGTAAGCAGGTTGCTAAAATGGAAGAAAACAGATATAAGTCGCTTTTTATTATAAAGATAAAATAACTAAAATGAGAATCAAACACCATAACAATAGAAATGTGTCAAGGATTAAAAAATACCCGAACCCGACCCTATTTATAGTTCGGGTTAGTTGGGTTCGGGTCAATTTGGGTTCGGTCAAATCGGGTCGGGTCAGTTCGAGTTCGGGTTCGGGTCTTGGTCATTTAGAATTATATAATTTTGGTGTTTAAACTTGAAAGACAAAATTATAAAAAAACTTAAAGAAAAACAAAGTTGCAAGCTTGTAGCAACACATTTATTGCAGTTGCTACAGGAAAAAAAGTTGCCGCAGCAACATTAGACATGTAGTAGTACATATATTAGTAAAAAATAGAACAAGTGTAGTTGTAGTATCCTGAAGCAAAGACACAATGTTATACATGCAATATAAATGCTTAAGTTTGCACATATATATTTTGCAGATTTATAAATTTATTTATACTGGGTTTGATATTAAGAGCTATTTTATCATTACAATATCGCACACAAAGGTCTCATGGACCCTACATTAAGTGATGTATACCTTATAATGAAAAGGATGCAAGCATAGTAGCATTACTATGAATTTGAAATCTGAAGTATATATTTGGATTTCGGACAATTCCTACCACAACTAGTTTACATCTAGAAAGCACTTCCTCCAAAAAGAAATTGTCACAAAACTAACAACCACGCTACCTATCGATAACACGAGCATAGCAAATATTGTATAATGCTGAGATAAAATTTGCAGCTTATCCAGAAGTGATTGTCATCAAATAAACGCCTTGTTAATATTCATACTAGATCAGCTACTTTGGCAACCTATTTTTTGTAAGAACGTTGTTAGAATTTCTAATTAAACATTGGATATCGTATCTTGTTACTCATATGTGGCTGATCATTTCAGTTATGCTAGTGTTGGTGTGCCTATCTATGCAAGCACTCCAGTCAACGAATGGTCTATGCAGCCATGCAGGCGCAGGCATGCCATCAGTGATATTGATAGTTATCAATTGTTTGTTTTTCAGTGTTTAAGAGTCTACAACCTATTGAAAATCCAAATCAACACATCTGGTTCCTCAACTATGAAAAGTAAACCAAAAAACCCTGCTGGTATCCATATTCGCCAGACCTTAAGGCGGTGTTTGTTTAAGCTTATATGTGAGCTTATAAGCTTATTTGACTTCGGCTCATATAACATAAGCCCCAATTTTCCGGATTATTTTGAGACTTGTGGGCTTATATATGTTTATTTTATTGTAATAAACTTATATAAGCCCACAAGTCTCAAAATGAGCCGGAAAATTGGGGCTTATGTTATATGAGACGAAACACATATGAGCTCATAAGCCACATACAAGCTTAAACAAACACCCCTAACTCACCAATAAGCTGTAAAACCCCAAAATGTCACAAAGATTAAAAAGATGAAATTGTCAAAAACACAAGATGATATTAATATGTAAAAAGCACTTATGTTGACCACAATTAGACTCAAATTACAATAATTACACAACCATAATCGAGTACATATAATTAAAATAATAACTAAATTACAATGTCAAAGGTTACCTAAATAGCATTAGCCACTCCCCCCTTCATATGATCTTGACTATGGTATACGGTTAGGGTTTCATGACAAGGTAGTCTGTACCGACGGTTGCCATGCTAGTGGCCAGCGACTGCGATGTGTGTGACGTACACAACAGTGAGACAAGGATAAGGAGACGTGAAGGTTCTGTGTAGATGACGAGAGTGCGATATCACCGGATCCAATTTTGGAGGGATCCCAAATTTGGGAGGGGAGTTAGAAATGGCAGCGGGAAGTAAAATTTAGGGAGTGTGGGAGGGATGATAAAAAAAAAAAAAGCCTAGTGTATAAACAATCTTAAAAATAATAAGATAAATATTTAATCTTGATAAAAAAAAAAAAAAAAAAACAAAAAAAACAAAAAAAAAAAACAAAAACAAAAAAAATCTACAAACTAAGATGTATGTATGACATTGAAAATAAATTTAAAAAAAAAGGTACGTGTTTGTGTATGTGACGATGTACCATGTCTTCCAAACTATGCTCGATGTGCCTCATATGAAATCCGAACGAACCGTAACAACTTGAACTATATTTCGACTATTCTTTCAGATCGTAATAACTGTTTCCTCCGAAGTGCCTAAGTCTGGGAAAACGTCCACTGAGTTTAGGGTACAGACACTCTCGGAGGAAAAGACTATCATGTTATCAAAGCCAATTTTGTAGCTTATCCGTAATCCGTCACTGTGAACCATTGGTATGATGATGTTCTAGTAGAATGAGAAATAACCAAAGTAGAAAGCCCTCAAAACAAAGAAAAAAGGAGAAGGACATATGAAAACGAAAAAATCGTACAAAAATGTACGAAAACGTAATAAACGTTTCACAACTTTTTAATACGGAGGAAAACGTTCAAAACAGCTTGAAAACATATGAAAACGAGCGAAAATTGCCAAAAACGTTCAAAAATAGATGAAATCGGTCGAAATCGATCGAACACGGTCGCAATCGGTCGTAGTCGGTCTAAAACGGTCTAAATCCGTCGAAATTTGCCAAAAATTGTCAAAATCGGTCGAAAACTAGCGAAATCAGTCAAAATAGATTGAAAACGGTCAAAAAGGGACGAAAAACGTTACAAACGGATGAAAACGTAAAAAAATACAAAACGTATAAAATTGTTGTATAGTATTTGCCTTAGTTTACAAAACCTAATGCACATGACCCATGCCCCATGTAGATTAGCCATTATCACCGGTCATGCATGGGTTCCATTACACTATAAGTCACTACAACCCAATGCACATGACCCATGCCCTATGTTAATTACCCATTGTCGATCACCAGTAATGTATTGGTCGATAACATGAAACTATAAGCTACTACAACCCAATGTTCATGACCCATTACCCATGTTAATTACTCATTGTCAACAGTCATGGATGTGTCGTAACTTGACACTCTAAGCAACTATAACCTAATGCATATGACCCATATGATGTCAAATACCCATTAATGAATGTGAACAGTGATAACCTAATGCACATGACCCATGACCCATGTGAATTAGCCATTATCACTGGTCATGCATGGGTTGCACCGACTTGGTAGGAGTATAGTTATAGTGTGAAGGTTATATGAATTGTATTTGAACTTATTAAAGGCGGTCATGCATGGGTTGCACCGGCTTGGTGGGTGTATACCGTTTATCACAGACACTAAGAAGCAAGTATCCAGGGACCTCCCGATCATGTTATCCAGGATCGAGAAAGTTTGAACTCGGCTTGAGCTTGACTCGAAAAGCTCGATTTATTTGTAAAGATGTGTTTTCTTACACAAATTAAAATTGAAATATAACCTAAGAATCGAATTCGGTTCGACTTCAACTCGAAAAGCTCGATACATTCATAAATAAGTATTTACACTTAGTACACTTTACATACAAAATATATATATATATATATATATATATATAATTATATATATATATATATTATATATATATAATTATATATATATATATATACATGTATATATATATATATATATACATGTATATATATAATATATATATACATGTATATATATATATATATACATGTATATATATATATATATACATGTATATATATATATATATACATGTATATATATATATATATATATATATATATAATATATATATATATATATATTATATAATATTATATATATATATATATATATATATATATATATATATATATTATATATATATATATATATATATATATATATATATATATATTTGAGATCAAATGAGAGATTTCTTAAAGTTTTAAAAGTGAGAACCAATAAAATTATGACAAGTGGCAACAACATTAAAACACAAAAAAGAAAAACAGAAAATTAATTTATATGGTCTTAGGGGCATTTTAGTAATGTTGTGTTATCACAAAATCAGTTGCATATACCTGTTCTTTAACTACCCGTATCACATATTCATTGACAATCACGTATCATATTCATATCCCATATTTCTAGCTTCAGTTACATTTTTGGAAAAACACAGTATTTATGATCCACCATCAAGAACAACCAATGCCACAATCAATAACAACCGATTCCCTTTCACAAACACAGTAAACATGTGTAATAATTCCAATGAAATTGTTGATCATCCTGTTGAAGGTAACTAACTTTCTTTGATAATAACACAAATGTTTTCCTACCTGAATTACATGATGAATGCGTAATTTGTATAATGTTTTCGTTTAAGGGACAGTATGAATTTATAATGTGTATAACACAAATGTTGTATTCCAACGAATCACGTTATATAATGTATCATAATTACAATCAATTTTTAACAGCTTTATGTTGGAAGTTAGTGTAATTTGACAAACGTTTCTAACCCTTAAACTTTTTTTAGGCGAACCGTTAACTCCTTGAGCAGTCCACAATGAGCAAGGCACGCCTGGTGAGGGTTATTTTACACCTCCTGAGCATCAGGTTGGCAGTTTTCAGCCCACTCCTAATGGTACTAGATTTTGGGTCCCCAAAGTTAATAATAAACCGGTGGAAGGGACGGTATTTGATACACTAGATATAGCTTTAAAGGCTTACAAAGATTATGCAAAAGAAATTGGTTTTGAGGTTAGAAAGGGTGGTCAGAAGAACTATAACAAGAAAGAAGATCCATCGCTTAAATATTTTTATTGTGTTAGACAAGGTTTTAAACCCGCACCTAAGCCTGAAAATTCAATAGCCGATAAGTCACAGACAACCAACCCTTTAGGTGTTAATAAGGTCATAAAAAGAAGGAAACGTGCATCTTGTCGTTGTGGATGTACCGCACAACTTAGACTTAAGAAAAGACCGGATGGCAAGTATTTTGTCACCAAGTTTTTCGAGAAACACAATCATAGTTTGGTATATCAAGATGATATAAAGTACCTTAGGACAAATCGTAGGCTGACTTTCACCAAGCAACAACTCTTGAACCAACTTTCTAATGCCAATATTGGTCCAGTTAGATCCTGGAAAGTTTTGAAAGAGATGTACGGTGGTTTTGAAAACATTGGTGCAACAGATGTTGAATGTAAGAATTATAGGCGTGGGTTGAATGAGTTTATTGGTGATTGTGATGCCCAAATGGTTGTTGATAAGCTTCTGAGTCGGGAAGAATTCTTCACGGACTTTTCAGTAGAATACAAGCAGGATAAAAACACTAAAGCGTTGATTGGATTGTTCTGGGCTGATGAGGAGGCCAAGCGTAACTATGCTGCTTTTGGTGACGTTGTCTCCTTTGATGCCACGTTTCGCTCAAATAGGTAACAATCATCTCTTTTGTAACACATTTGTTTTTGTATTAATTTGTTTTTGTCTAATACTCCCTCCGTCCCATATTAAGTGTCCACTTTTTAAATGCATAAAGTTTTAGGAAAGTGGGGCCAACTACACTCTCCACCAATCAAATATCACTATTACCCACTAAAGTCTCTTCTCATTGCTTGAAAATATTCCCTGGACACTTAATTTGGGACATCCCAAGATTCCATTATGGACACTTAATATGGGACGGAGGGGTTTTTGTCTAGTATTAATTTTGTTGCATTAATGCTTTGTATCCGTGTGTCTGCGAATCGGCATGTATCTGTGTATATGTGAATAGGTATGTATCTGTGTATGTTTGTGCTCAAGCAAACACCCCTATATCTTTGTATGTGTGCTGAACCAAACACCTATATAACTGGTAATGTGTCTTTTTGTATCTGTGAATCGGTATTTTTTACTTGGTATGTTAATAGGTATGTATCCGTGTACCTGTGATTCGGTATGTTAACATGTTTCATTATAATGCTTTGTATCCGTGTATCTACGAATCAACATGTATCTGTGTATATGTGAATAGCTATGTATCTGTGTATGTTTGTGCTGAACCAAACACCCCTATAACGTATGTGTGTTGAACCAAACACCCATATAACTGGTAATGTGTCTTTTGTATCTGTGAAATCGGTATTTTGGTCTGGTATGTTAATAGGTATGTATCTGTGTACATGTGTTTCGGTATTTATCCGTGTATCTATCTATATGTAGGTACAATATGGTGTTGGTACCTTTTACCGGAATTGACAACCACAACAGATGCGTAATATTTGCTGCTGCTTTGTTAGCGAGCGAATCTGCAAAAAAATATACATGGCTGTTGAAGAGGTTTAAAAAAGTTTTCATAAAAGTTCCAAAGGTTGTTGTTACTGATCAAGACCCGGCGATGAAAATCGCAATTGAAAAGATATTCCCAGACACGCGCCACCGCCTGTGTATGTGGCACATTATGCAGAAACTCACTACAAAGGTATTCTTTAAATGTCTAAAATGTGATGTCCTTTGATTGTTATTCTTCAATTAATGTGTACATGTTTTTTACAATTTTAAAATATGTGTAGGTCGGACCAGAATTGTGTAGCAATACCGATTTTAAAAGGCGTTTGTGTGACATTGTATGGACTGACAAGATTAAAGCGGATGTGTTTGATGAGCAGTGGGCCGCGATAATCGAAGATTTTGACCTGAGTGAACACAAATGGTTACACGACATGTTCGAAATGCGGTCAAAGTGGATACCTGCCTACTTCAGGCACGAACCGATGTCTGGGCTAATGCGCACAACATCGAGGTCTGAAAGTGAGAATCACTTCTTTGGGCAGGTCACAAACCCACATTTGAGTTTGATTGAATTCTTGAGCCATTTCGATACGGCCATGGATTCCCAGAGATTCAAATATGGGAAGAATACTCATGATTCCAAGTACACAACACCTGATTTTAAAACTCACTTACAAGTTGAAAAGGAAGCGTCAGAACTATACACAAACACCTTGTTTTATGATGTTCAGGATGAGATTTTTTCGTCACTGTATCATTGTTGCTCACTTCAGGTACGACAAGATGATACATCGTCTACTTATGTTATTCGCGATACTGAAACGGATTACAAGATACAAGGTGTGCCGGTTGAAGTTACATATGAGGTAACACTTCTGTAACTTTGTCATCGTAAGTTGCATATCTCTGAATGGTTTTAATCGAGGACACTTTTTTGTTTTATTGTAGGTTACGTATGCACCATCTGATTGTTCTGTCCAATGCAACTGCTTAAAGTATGAGTGTTATGGGTTGTTGTGTCGCCACATTTTCTATGTTCTTAGGTTGTCCAAGGTGTACCATTTTCCTAGAAAATACTTGCAGCGAAGATGGTCAAAGAATGCTTTGCCTAGCAAGACTATGGGTAGGTCCATGGATGTTGACAGCCCGTCAAATCCGGTGGAATGTGTTAATGTTGTTCTACGGGAAATATACGGTAGTGTTGAAGATTCTGTTACCCGGTTGGTGACTGACATTCAGAAGCTTCATATTTACAAGGACGACCTTGATGCATTACTAGAACAAGTGAAACTCGACATACCAAACGCCCCTGAAATGAACAAGAAAGAATTGTATGCTGCTGCGCTTGGTGTCAAGGAACCTGTGGAGGTTAACATTGTTGCCCCTGAATGCCGTAATAAAGGATCTGTTTCTTTGAAGAGGCATCAAACACAGGCCGAGATAGCTATGATTCAATCAAACAAAACAAAGCGTCGTTGAAACTATTGTGACACGTACGGTTACCATGATTCTCGCAACTGTCCCAAAAAGAAGAAAGATTTGGATGAAGCGATGGCCGATCCCAACAATGTTCCAGAATAAATTATTGTCTTTTATTTTAATTTCAAACAATATTAGTCTTTTGCTTTATTCGGTTTTTCGGATTATCATGATTGTGTTTTCTGAATCATTTTAATGGAATGCATTTTGCTTTTTTTTTCATTGGTTCCCAGTATTTAGAATGTACCATAAGAATAAAATGCGTTGTTGTTGTGTGTTTTATGGGTCACGAGGCTCCCAACAGAATTTGGTTTTCTGAATCATACTAACTTACACTAAAAAAACCCATGTTCTATTTACTTTATAATAGCATCTGATTTTTTCCCGATCATTCGATCTAAAACATAACAACAATTGGAAAGTGAATCAGCAAACTGGTTTATACAAGATTAATATAGCAACAGCTGATTGTCAAATTGGTTAAATACCAAATTTGTTTACACAAGTTTAATATTGCTGCAAATTTGTTTAGCCAAATTTAATATAACAAACTGGGTTTAAACTTGGTAGACCAAATGTGTCAAACTTCCTTAAACCCAACAAAATACATGTTCTAATCACTTACTTACAGCAATCTGGTTTTTCTGGGTGTTTAGGACAACTAGTTCCTATCAAGTAAATGTTTTTTCTATATTATTAAAGTGTGACGTATGTAACTTTTTCAACTTTTTTATGATACATTTTAACTAACAACACTATGTTTCTTGTTTTTATCCACCTGATTCAATCGAAAACATAACAAAAAAAGGAAAGTGAATCTACAAACTGGTTTACACAAGTTTAATATAGCAATATCTGATTGTCAAACATATAGGTTATCAAAGAAACTTATCTGCATAACTCGATATACTTGACACACACCCAAATAACTTATTCGCACAACTTGTGTATGATGTGGTAATAGGTAACTACTATACTCAAGTATCCAATTATAGCACCATGTAAATGTAGCCAACTTAACATTCGACTGAAATTAGATATCATTGCATAAATGATAATTTAAGCTTTTGATACACATCAGTTTAACTGTAATGTGGACCAAAATAACATACGTTCGGAATTGGTTCTAACTGGAAACCATTTACATAACTGCAACTCTATTATTCAAAAGACTACTGAACCTAACTGCAAACGCATTGGTGAAATAACTAACTGCAATGCTTCAAAAGGAACCTAGAGCATTCTCGTAACACGAGCCTTAACTGTCACAAATGAACCAGCCTCCAATCTTTGCTTTTCTTCTAAGGACAACAGTCTGAATGCTTCTGCTTCAACTTCAAATTCATGTTTCTTCTCGTTTATGTCAGACAATAGGATTTTTGCAGCATACTTCTTACGAAGTTCTTCAAGTTGCAGCTTTTGAGCATTCCCCTCTCTTCTTAAACCACAGAGGTCATCATATTCCCCCCCACCAAGGTATGTCTCCATGTGACGCATCACAAAAACCCCACAATCAATGAAGTTTGCTTTTGTCATACATCCTAAACGTAAGAACCTGAAGGGACCATTCATCATTAATCCTCTTGCTGGATGATTTTCGTGTGTGAGGAAATCTTCAAACCTTGCTACCTGAAGCATTGTTTCACAACATAAAATAGTTATACAATTATAGAAAACACCAACTTTCATATACAGTTTTGTTAACACCAACTTTCATTAATCCATGTACCAGTAAACACTTACTATACTCCATTTACCCGCTTAACAGTCTACAAATAATAACTTTATTCACACAGAACGTACCAGAAACGCAACTAGATGTAGCATTGTTTCACAACATAAAATAGTTTTGGTATTAATCGATACAATGACCATAACGATACACGAACATGTATCCTGTCTACATCAGTTTCCTTACAACCAACACCCTTTTCACCATTACTCTTACGAGATCGTTTCGTCACCCCAACCTCATTAGCAGCATCTCCCTCATCATCCTTATCCTGATCTACCCTACCCTTTTTACCTTCTTTTTTATTCAACACTACTTTCCGCTTACCAGCTTCCTTCTTCGCCATACCACCATCACCACCTTTGTCCTCCTCAACAATATAGAACTTAATTCTCTTGCGTGTGCCCTTCTTCACCACACCCCCTTCATCATTTGTTTCTTTTTTCCCAACAGCCTGCACTTCAGCTTTACTACCCACCACCTTACCCATACGACCTTCATTTACTGGTACATTCCGTCTACGTGTGCTCCTATTACTTCCACGTATTTCTGTTCCTGTATCATTCACAACAAAATTAAACATATGTTATAACAATACAAATCATTATTAGCTGAAACACAGATTCACTACCGATTCACATATACACAGATACATACCGGCACACATACACAATCTAAGTCACAGGCTCACATATAGAAATCATTAATAGTTTAACCACAACTCTTCATATCAACAAACATACTAGACCAAATACCGATTCACAGATACATATATACATACCAGTTATAAGGGTGTTTGGTTCAACACACATACAAGTTATGTGGGTGTTTGGTTCAGCATAATTGACACATATACAAATACAAATATTCACATATACAAATACAAAAAATACACATACACAACATACACAACACACATACAATTCAACGATACACCGATACAAATACACGTCACAGGTTATCATATACACAAATACACGGATACATACCGATTCATATATACATTTACACATACCGATTACAAGATACACAGATACATATACCAGTTATGTGGGTGTTTGGTTCAGCACACATACAAGTTATAGGGGTGTTTGGTTCAGCACATCTCAAGCTTCAACCCATGTCAAAACCATGTTTATTAATGTTCATAAGTTGTTTAATCACATCTGTTATATCATGGGCATGAAATATTCAAACCCATATAATCATTCACAAATCTACACACAAAAAATGTATTTAATCCAATGATCTCTATAAATAATATTAAAAAAATTATGACACACAAATGTAAGCTACCAAAAATTATGACACACAAAACTAAAATTAAAAATATACACATAAACAGCAACAAAAAAGTTTGCAAATAAGTGTAATCATACCTGATACATCATCATTTTCAACATCACTAGTTAAATCAATTATCCGAACAGATCCCCCATCATATTGTGCCATTTGATCACTTAACCTAGTACTTCTTCGAACTACAAAATCAACATTCAATTATCTGTTTATATAGCATACTCTTACCAATTATAGATGGAACACTAAACTGGAAAGATCATAGATGAAACACTTACCAGTCAAAATCGGCGGTAAATCACCAATGCCTTCATCGTTCTCTATGTTACCCATGCTTTTATAACCCTATTTGTAAATCACTTGCTACACAACCGAAATCCCCCAAATGTAGCCGGAGATAATTCTTGAAGATCGGATACTAATTATTGAAAAGCTTGAATGACGGGATTTGATGGTAAATGCTGGTGGTTCTTATTTCTTTGACCATTAGTCAACCAAAAAATTGCATTTATGTAAATGTTATCAGTTATATAGGTGTGGTTTGATACAAACTATCCCGCTCTTTTACTTATTTACAATGTGATACATATGCCCCTAAAGTTTTTGTTAATTACAGAAATGCCATTCATAAATAATTAATCTCATTTAACACTAATACAATGATCTAACGGTCCACAATGGTTCTTATTTTTTCAACTTTAAGAATTCTCTCACAATAACCCTCCCCTATATATATATATATATATATATATATATTATATATATATTATATATATATATATATATATTATATGCTATATCACTTACAAGCTCGAAAACTCAACAATAACTCGAGTCGAACTTATATAAGGTTGAGCTCAACTCATTAAACATTTCGAGTTCATTTGATAGGCTTAAGCTTGAGCTCAAAGCTCGATAAGAATCAGCTCGAATGAACTCTAGTTACTCGACAAAAGCTCAAATCATTTACGCCTTATCCTTACCTATTTTACTTAAAAAAAGAAAAAAAAAAGAAAAAAAAATTATCTTTTCCCCAAAATTTCAATCTCCCGCTCAAGATCCCGCCCATTTTTCCCCCAAAATCAAAACCCTAATCATTATCAAAAACAGATAGTCAGATCTATCTTTTCTCTCTCCAACAATTCATCTCTTCTCCTTCTCTCTAGAACTGACTCACACCACCGCCACACTTCACCGCCTTATCTCGCCGTCGCTCCTCCACGCCATCACCATCATCAAGACAAGGGAGGCAAGGGGTGAGTTTGTTTGCTTCGGTTGTTTGGTTCGAGATAATCACCGCATCCACCACCATCACAGTCGAGCCACCATCACCCTCATCTCACCTATCCTACTCTCATCATGGGTATGCTCAAACACATATTTAATTTATATTTTCTTAAATGTATAATCGAATATAAAATGATTTATATTGATTTTCGTGGATTAAAACTAGCCTAAAACATGTTTTTTATTATAAATTCGTGTGGTGGTAATCGTTTATGTTGTTTAATTTAATTATTTTGCAAATGGGTCGGGTCAAGAAACCCGTATGGGTTTGGGTCTAGCCCTTGTTAGGTTTTTCTCGATCGATACACGGTTAAGGTGGTTAAACCTTTTGTACTTTGTGTATGTGATACTTGAGTTAATATGATCAAGTACGCGGAATTTACTTAATCACACTTAGAAGGTAGTTTGTTGTGTGGAAATGGAACAGTGATGCTTATGAGATTAACAAAGAACACAAAAAGTATTTTCACCAAACGATTAATATTATTGATAATGATACAAAGGTTTGATGTTGTTCTTGTTGTATGTTTTTGTAAAGTTCTAAGTAAGCACACTTGACTACTAAGCTAAGATCTTCTTTTATAGAACAAGAAGATCTTTACAATATATTGTTAAGTCACATCAAGTCTAATCGAACTACTTGCTATCTTATCTTATGTGTGTAAGTAACTAAGATACAACATGTATCTATGTTTACAACTTGTTCTGTGAGAATAAGATAAGGACTGAGCACATGGGGTAAGATATTATCTACCGTGTATATTTGACTTTAGTCAACCAGATTTAACTTTGAACGACCAGACTTAATTCTGAACGACCAGACTTAATTATGTATTCACCAGAATTAACACTAGCAGACTTAATCTTCAACGACCAGACTTAACCAGGTAGCAGACTTAACCATGATTAACACTAGCAGACTTAATCACTTAGAGAATTTCCTGATACTTAATCTTCAGAATATTTAATTCCCAACAATCCTCCCCTAAACATGTGAATTCTTTCCAACATGTTTTCTGAATTGAATTTCTGATTGTGAGGATCTTTCAAACACTTCTCTGTTCTGAGAGATCAGTAACTCATCCGCTTTCTGTTCTTTGACTTTAACAATATCAATACACATCTTCAGTCTTCAAACATTGACCTAAAAGATAGTGTAATTTCCTTGGATGGAGGAATTATAAGAGGCAATGGTGCTGTGTATCTTGGATGCTTGTTTCAACAAGTGAAATCATCTTTCAGCATGCCTTTGCAAGTGATGAACAAACGTAGTGAACTGAAATTGAAACTGAAAGCTCCTAGATAGAACTTTCTCCTTTGAAATGCTTCATCCCTTCTGAATATATAAAATACACCATAATGGTTAACTTTCTGTTCTTGTCATTTTCAACTTTCATATCATCATCTTGTATGCTCTTGTCTTTTCCTCCCTTTCATTGGTTAATCTTCCTTGAGATATTCCTCCCCTGAGTATAACATTTCCTCCCCAGTGAGTGTCTTTCCTCCCATGTTTGGAAGATTTCTCACCATCATCCCATCATCATCTGATCTACTAATTAGAACTTGTTTTCAGACAATGTTGTACATGAAGCCATCAATTCCTTAAGAGTTTAAGATTCTGCCCTCATCACTTCTAGGTGTGTTAACTCCTATGAGAGGTGATTCATTGGACATTTGACTCATGATCCATCAATGGATGGTTTTTCTGAATCCTTTGAAAATCCTTGTTTAAGAAATTATTTGACTTAGCAGTATGTTCATGATTTTAGAATTGAAAAATCATACTGCTTTCAACCATTTTGAAGGGATTAAGTGTATAACAGACACTTAATCAAGATTTCGATTTAAAGCAACCTCTGGTTGTATGAGAACCAATGTTTTCAGTTATAAATAACTGCCTGTGTAAAGATAAACCTATTCAAAATGCTTTCTTGACAGGGTTTCCAGCTCATAGCAATTGTTGCCTCTAACACAAGTGTTAGATTCACTTTTACTAGTTGTTCTTTCTATCAGATGTCCTTAGACTTGCTCATTATACTTAAAAGTATAAAATGATAGAAAGTGAGTTGAATCAGTTACTGTCTGATCAACTAAGTCATCAATTCAATGTGAAATATCATAATCAAGCTTCAAGAAAGAAGTTTTAAGGAGGTTTGAAATTCCCAAACTCTTTCTATCATAAACCTATTATGTTAGCTACTTTGTATAACATTCTGCTGCTTCCATTTCACTTGAAACGCCTTTTTGCTCAAAGTTCATTCCTGAAAATGTTAGTCCAAAACCAAGAAACAATATGCAAAGCATATGTCTTATAGCAGCATTATCATATGACTAACAGAATAAACTTTTGCAATTTACTAGTATTATTACCAGTAATTCTCAAACCAATTCCTTCTTTGATGGTAACATATCCAATGATTTAAAAATGTGATATGTTGTCAGTTATGTGACTTGAACATTCATTATTTGAGTATCCATGATATCCTTGTTGAGCATTTGAATGTTCCTGCACATGTATAAAGAAATTAGTTTTCTTTGGGGATCCAAGCCATTACTAACTTGGATCTGCCTCTTGCATCAATGTAATCAATCCCTTTTAAAATGATTGATGCACCATTGGGTTTAATTGGTCTCCAAACCCAACATGCTGAGGACTTAACAGCATTTGCCTTCTTTTCCCTAGCAGTAGAACCTTTAGGTTTCCAAATTTGTTTTTGAATCACTGCTTTTGATTGAAAAGGCCTTCTAGTAGTTTTTAATGCATATTTAAACATTGATTTTGCATTTTTAACTGCTAGTTTTGGGTAAACAGACTTAAGTGGTCGAACAGACTTAACTTGTTTTAAGCCAGACTTAATTAAATCTGTTTTGGGTTTAGTTCTGTTAACTTTAGAACTAGAGTGAAAGTGAGTTTGAGGAGTTTGCCTTTTGAAATTCACCCTATTGTTTTCATACCCAGATACCCATTGGTTGCAGAAAGCTGTAAGATGGTCAAAACTTCCACAAGTGAAACAAGCTTTGTTGTAAAATCCAAAGTCATCATTTTGGTGAGACTTAAAGGTATTCCATTTTCTATGGTCACCTTTGGGCTTGTTTGTGGACCTATATTGTTCACAATATCTTACTGGTTGCCTAACATGTTTTACATTGGACTTAGGCCTATCAGTATGATTTCTAACCAACTTAGGAACACTTGTTCCTACTTTCTTAACCACTTCAGGTTTAGACATAACCTGTTCTTCTTCATCACTATCAGTTGTACAGTCTTCAACAACTATAGCATCTAATTTCTTAACAAAGGACACCTTGTCCTGATAAAGTAAAGGTTTATCTAAACTTTCACTTACTTTTTCTATCTTAAGACTCTCAGTAGTCTTAGAACCATATTCCATTATTGGTTCTTGAAACTCAGGTAAGCCTGAATTTTTTAGGTCAATCCCTGGGGGTTTTGGGATGCCTCTATAAGGAGGTGGGACACTCTTATATCCTAACCCTGACTTGGCTCTATTAATCACTTGACATTCTATCATGTTGGTGACACCTCTAGAAGCATGTTCTAGTGTCTGTGTAGTCAAGTGAATGTTTCCATTTTCCTTTTTGACCCTATCAAAAGCTTCTCTCAAAAGCTTAATTTCAGCATCTCTAAAGAATATGTCCTGTCTTAGGAGAGCTTTGTCATCAGAAAAAGCTAATTCATTTTCCTTATAGTGTGTGATTTGTTTCTCTAGAGTCTCTAATCCACACTTATAGTTTATAAAGTTTTGAAAAGTGTTGCTTAGCTCTTTCTTTTGATCATCATAATGTTTGATTAAAGTTTGTAATTCTTTAAGAGCAGTACAAGCATTTGAACAAGCTTTATGAGATTGTACCTCAGTAGTAGAAAAAGCCATAAGTGCCATCTGAGTAGGAGTTTCTTCTTCATCTGTCATGAAGCTCCAATCAAAACCTAAACCATCAATAGCTACCATAGCTGTTGGCTCAGAAACCTCCCTTGTTTTGGATGTGCTTCCAAAACCTTTGTTCTTGCTATCCTGCTGCCTTGGTCTTCTACATTCTCTTGAGAAGTGACCCATCATGTGAAAGTTATAGCACTCTATCTTTGACTTATCAAAACCAGCAGCATCAGTGTTGCTGATTACGAGCTTCTTCCCCGTCCTTTGATAGAACTTCTTGGCTCTTATGCTAAAAAGAGAAATTTGCCATTTTAGATCCATTTCCTCCAGATCATCATCATTGATCTCTTGGAGGTCTTCATAGGTGAGCATGGACCCATTATTTTGACTTGTAAGAAATGCACAACAAGTCTTTTCATCTAAAATACCCATGGTACTGCTTGATGAACTAGCAGCACCAATACCATCAACAATTTTCACCTCTTCACTGGATTTTGAAGTACTAGGAGATGAATAAATGCCAAGTTCCCAGTACTTGAACTAGTACCTCCAGTTTTCTTCAAATCAGGTTCCACAATCTTGAAGCTACTATACAAGTCCATCAGTTCCATGGTGTCTAGGTGTAGGATTCTACAAAAATCCATTGTAATAATTCTCAAGGATTAATAATAATCTTGTATTACCGTTTAATAAAACCCATTTTTACGGGGGAATTTGAACTTTTCTCATATTATTATTCTTACCACATCACGTTATCACAAGGATTAACTGATAACGACACGTACTTCGGGACACGATTGTACACGAACCACCATTATCACTAAATTTGAATCTCACCAATGATGAATAATGCTAATAAAGTTTCCACACTAATCTCACTTAGCATTCACTAATTAATCTCGCTAAGTACAATTAACTTTCAATAATTACCTTCATTAACTTCCTAAATCACAAACCAACCGGGCCCTGATATCTCAGCCCACCAAAGGAGCCCAAAAGTCCAACCCATCACACTTATATTTTTCTTTCTTTTCTTTCTTTCTCTTATAAACCCGATCACAAACACCCTATAGAAACCGCTCGTAGCTTTGGAATATCGAACATAACCTATCTATATTTTTACACCATCATGACCACCACCTATCAAACTCTCTTTGTGCAAATTCCCAGCTATGAATGTCATGTACTACCACAGTAACTGAGGCCATATTTTTCGTCCCATAATTCGACTATACGTATAGAAATAAAGGCCAAAACTAAACCATTTCGCACCCCGCTTTTTCCTGCGATCTTCTAATAACATTCTTAACATATTGTGATGTTTAAAAGAAGAATAGAACATTGCATATCTTGAGTTCTTTCACTCGAACGTATAACACATGTAGGCTTTACATGCATATTAAATATCGAACCATGTATAAAAGTTGAAGCTCTCAAGTGAGACCACAAAACAACCCCTATTCGTCCATGATACAATAGGATATGTCATAGAAAAATGCATAATAAAACCACGAGAACTTAAGGTAGCACACGTAGGAAATATGAAAAATATCACTAAGTCTTTTAACTATAGAACGAGCCATAACGCCTAATAAACACACGAGTATCTCGTAATCTCGACATGCAATACATATATTTTGTTACACGACCTATTAAACGACCTACCAACCTACATTTTTCATGTTAACAACCTGCCCTAAAAACCACGACTTGATCTTTTAAAATCACCAAAGTGTTTCGTATAAACCATGTTCGAAAACTTAAAAATATTAACGTATGGGTTCAAGGCCCAAAAAGCAGTTTCGATAAGCTACAAATAAGCTGACCATGTGGCACTTTAATAATAAGCTTTTGACATAAAAATGAGCCCTTTTGATAACTCAAACCCTCCCCAAAACCCATGGATCAAAAATACTTAACGGGCCACCTTTATGACTCGTTAAGGCCCATTTGTAGTTAAAATAAGCAAATGATCAAATAAGCAGTTGAAATAAGTTGAAAATCACTTAAATAAGCCTTAGGAAAAATCACCATATTTTTCCTTACCTTTTTGTCATTTTTGGATTAAAAATGTAACGCGATCTAACTAGAAGGACTAAAACTGCCAAACCGAGAACTATGTGGACTGAAGCTGTGATAACAGCTTGTACAGGACCTAAACTGACCATTGAATTAACTCCAAGCCTTATATGCACATATGGACAAGCTTTGGACTATATTTGGACTTTGGACTTAACGAAGGACTAACGACGTAACGCGAACGCAGTTAGGGTAAAAAGGGTAAAATCTGGAAAAGAACAAGGACCTACTGTTTATAACTTGACATTCTTATTTCATTTTCCATTTTTCGTCACATTTTCACTTCATATGCATTTTTAACACTTTATTTGCATATTACTTAACTTTTGTTACTTATTATAACTGGAAACAGTTCGAGTTATCATTGCATAGCATTTCATTCATTCTTTGAAAAAATAACACTATGGGAGCACTTGACACAAAAATCAAGATAATCATATATGTAGCATTATTTTAAACTTCAAGCATATTAAACGCGACACACTCACTTTCAACGATCAGATCGTTGCTCATCATTCATTATTCGCCATCCACTATTCACTTCACATACACCACTAGTATCTGGTCAGATTCTCAGACAATTGTATTTACCAGGTTCCGTATTGAAGTTGTTATCATAATCACCTCAAAGTTTACTTTCACATTCACCAGTAACGCTTAAGGTGAGTCATGGCCTCACTTTTAAATCATTTATACTTTTAAACTCTGTGAGGGGGATACATGCTATAAACAGATCACAAGTATTTTTTCTGTATGCTTACCTGACATGATATATGCCTAAGTTACCTTATTGCCATAAGACCCTCTATCATGAGCCATTAATCACTGCGGTGAACGCGAATATAATGAATAGATCTATTAGAGGCTGACGACCTATCCCACTAATACTTTGACGGAATGCTATTTGCTAGTCGTATTAGTCACGATGCATTATATTTGAGAAAAATAGGAATTGGCAAATCACCTATTACACGAGGGCAAAACTTTCATCATTAATTTGATGGACACCTCCGTTTATACGGTACTTTGTTAACGTTTGCGTGTCATGAGACTTAGGGCAATATATGAACTGCAATATCAATTTTTAAACTGATTGTATCTCCAATACAATCCTACTTGTGTATCGAACTGATATTTAAACTTCAAACTCTATGATTTCACTCAACATTTTGTTGACTTTTAAGCATGTATCTCAGGAAATTAGTGGAGCGGATCAAGGCATGGAGCAGGCAAAACCTATCTTAAATAAGGGTGTAAAATAAAGTTTGTAATTCAGTTAAAATGATGTTTCCTTGGAGAAACTGTTTGCACTATGATGTAACGCTTTGTAACTGAATTCATATTATGGACCTATAATAATTAAAAATGCCTTTACAGGCTGTTTTCTATGATTTTGTTTTCGATCCTCTCGGTAATACCCCAGTTAGACTTCCGCTGCTATCTTAAAAATTTGGGGGTGTTACACTAGGTCTGGCTTGTTCTTCCAGACAACAACATGCATAGCCCACTCTTCTGGTAAGCTTCTCAGAAATTTTGAGTTTAAATCTTCTTGAGGTATTTCAACCCCAAGAATAGCAAGTTGGCTCACAATATTCTGAAGCCTATTAAACATATGGTCAAGAGATTCATTTTATGTAGAGGAGAATCTTTCAAACTGCTACTTGAGCAGTGTCTTGTGGGTTTTCTTGGTGGCTTCATTTCCACCATATCTGGCAATAATAGCTTCAAATAATGACTTGGCATCTTTGAACTTGCTGAAGTTTAAAAGTTGATAATTGGGAATAGTCATCATCAGCATGCTTCTTGCCTTCAAGTCATTTTTCTTCTTTATTCTATTTTCTGCAGTTGTTGGCTTTGTCTGCAGAGTTGACACCACTGTGCCATCCGCTGTTGATGTAGTGGTGGTAGGCTTGAAAGAGTCTCCATCTTCAATAATTTCCCACAGTGTATAATCTTGCACCTGGAAATATTGTTCTATCCTCAGCCTCCACATCTCAAACTCATTCTGTTTGAGAATGGGTATCTTTGCAGCAACATTCGTCTGAATAGATTCAACTTCCATTTCTTCTTCTTCTAAATCAAATATCAGCCTTGCTCTGATACCACTTGTTAGGTTTTTCTCGATCGATACACGGTTAAGGTGGTTAAACCTTTTGTACTTTGTGTATGTGATACTTGAGTTAATATGATCAAGTACGCGGAATTTACTTAATCACACTTAGAAGGTAGTTTGTTGTGTGGAAATGGAACAGTGATGCTTATGAGATTAACAAAGAACACAAAAAGTATTTTCACCAAACGATTAATATTATTGATAATGACACAAAGGTTTGATGTTGTTCTTGTTGTATGTTTTTGTAAAGTTCTAAGTAAGCACACAGTAAGCACACTTGACTACTAAGCTAAGATCTTCTTTTATAGAACAAGAAGATCTTTACAATATATTGTTAAGTCACATCAAGTCTAATCGAACTACTTGCTATCTTATCTTATGTGTGTAAGTAACTAAGATACAACATGTATCTATGTTAACAACTTGTTCTGTGAGAATAAGATAAGGACTGAGCACATGGGGTAAGATATTATCTACCGTGTATATTTGACTTTAGTCAACCAGATTTAACTTTGAACGACCAGACTTAATTCTGAACGACCAGACTTAATTCTGTATTCACCAGAATTAACACTAGCAGACTTAATCTTCAACGACCAGACTTAACCAGGTAGCAGACTTAACCATGATTAACACTAGCAGACTTAACCACCAGACTTAATCACTTAGAGAATTTCCCGATACTTAATCTTCAGAATATTTAATTCCCAACAGCCCGTTTGGTCCCGGTTTTAGATTGGATTTTGTTGAGAATTAAAACACTTAACAGTTTGTACTGCCAAGCTTAGAGATAGAATTGTTGAAGATTAACACTAACAGTACTAACTGAGTTAGTACTGCTAGTTTAAATATTAGTACTACCGAAGTCTGCTGATAGAAGATGGTACTGCCAGTGATAGAAGACGTGTAAAGTGATAAGTTTAGAAGATATTCTATGTATATCTTATAAGTTTAGAATGATACGTATATTGTATATTGATAGTTATCTTGTAAAGGACTCCTTGTGCCTATAAAAGGAGGTCCTAGGTTAAGGTGTTAGATACATCTTTCATACATCTCAGACCACATATATCTCTAGACTACGTATATTTTGATAAGCTTCAAGGTTGTAAACCCTAGTGATATTCAGATCACTCGTATTATTTACTTAATAATATTGAAGTGTTTTGGTTATACTGTTCTGGCATTATTGTTTTATTGCTCAATACATTGTCAATATTCTTCTAAGTGTCAAAGAGTAGATTCCGCATACTCTTTTATATACAATAAAGTTTCTAACAAGCTCAAGCAAGATCCGTGTTTAGTACTCACAAGTGGTATCAGAGCTTAGGTTTTGAAACTTTGATTCAAGAAGAAACTACTCTGAATAATTTCCTATTCATACAGAAAAGGAGGCTCCTACCAACTTGGCACTTATGGCATTTTCAGACTCAAAGGTATACATAGATAATACTTGCTCAAAAGGTTGTCTGGAAAACTATGAATCTCTTAAAACTCAGTATGATAACTTAAGAACAGAGCTTAACCAATCTGAGGTTATTATCTTGCAAATTATAAAAAGAGGTTTAGCAGTTGTAGAGGAACAACTAGTATTTTACAAGAAAAATGAGACTGTCTTTACTGAGGACATTGTTGTGCTTAAAAGAGACATCTCATACAAAGATGCTGAGATTAGTGTGCTTAAATATGAACTAGACAAGATTAAGCAACAAAAAGAAAACATACAAATAAGTGTAGACACTCTTGAATATGCATCTAAAGGGGTTAACAAGATTATAGAATGTCAGCTTGTTAACAAAGCTAAATCTGGTTTAGGATACAAGTCTGTTCCACCTCCCTATAGAGGGGTATTTCCACCCCAGGTATTGATCTGTCACATACTGGTATGGAGGAATTTCAAGAGCGTAAGTTCGAATATGGACCTAAGGCCAGTGAGAGTACTAGTATAGATAAGCCTGAAGAGGTTAAGGAATCTTTTGAGAGTGCTAGTGACACCTCATTGATTGAGGAAAATGTGTCAGAGGTTAAGAAAGAAAAGAAAATTGTTGTTCCTACTGCTACTAAAATAGAAGTTGAAAAACCAGTTAGGAAGCAAGTTAAATATGCAGAGATGTATAGGTCACAAAGTCCTAGGGGTAACCAGAGAAATTGGAATAATCTGAAGTCCAAACAACTAGGAAGTGATTTTGTGATGTACAATAAAGCCTGTTTTGTTTGTGGTAGTTTGACCATTTGCAAGCTTATTATAATTACCATCAAGGGGGAAGGATGGTATATGGGAATAAAAGGGTAACTGGGAATGCTAATGCAAGGGTGAATCACAACTGTTTTTCTAAAAATGCTCATCCTAGTGTTAACAGAAATATGGCTCAAAGAGCAGTTTTGATGAAGTCTGGCCTTAGACCATTTAATGCTCCTAGACCTGTTAATACTGCTTACCCTAAATCAACAGTTAATAGTGCTAACCAACATTAAGTTTTTATAAATCAGCACAACAAACTAGTAAAAGGTCCTATTATGAGAAAACAGTGTTTAAAAACAAGAAATGGTGCCAAAAAGTTAGAAGTGCTAAGCCAACAGTTTGTATTGCTAGGCCAATAGTTAGTACTGCTAGGCCAGCAGTTAGTACTGTTAGGCTAGTGAATGTTGTTAGGGAAAATAGGGGCAATGTTGTTAAGGCCTCAGCATGTTGGGAATGAAGACCTACCAAACCCAGTAGTGCATCAATTATATTGAAGAAACACAACTATATTGATGCACGAGGCAGATCCAAATCAGTGATGGCTTGGGTCTCCAAAGGAATCTAATTTCCTTATTTTTATGTGCAGGAACATCCACAAGAAGATGAAGAAGATCAAGGATATGCTGACAGTGGATGCTCTAAGCACATGACAGAGAACATGTCTTACCTCTCAGATTTCAAAGCTTTTGATAAAGGATATGTTGCCTTTGGGGGAGGAGCAAAAGGAGGTAGAATTACTGATAAAGGTACAATCAAAACTGTTAATACTGTTAGACAGTTGAGTTAATACTGCTAGTGTAAATTAGTACTGCTAAGTTAAAACTGTTAGTCAAAATTGATACTGTTAAATAGAAAATGATCTGCATTGTGTTTTCTTGGTTTTGGACTAACATTTGCAGGTTAAGCAAGCAGTATGATTGGTATTGATGCTGTGTGAGAAGCTAAAGTGGTGGAATGTTGGTAATGCTGTTATTCCAAGATGGATTCATGATAAAGGGGATTTTGGAATCACTTGACAAGGGTTTTACACTTGAGTTGTGAGGTTCTTTAAAATCTTTTTCTTGAAATCAATTTATGCCTATCAGGTGGCTTTGTTGAACATGAATTGATGGTCATAGTTAGTCAGATAGTAACTGAGCTGACTCACTCTTTACCATTCTATCATTTGATAGTGTATTAGTCCAAGGACATCTGGTATTGAGAACAACGAGCAAAAGTAAATCTAATACATTTGTGTTAGAGGTAACACCTGCCACGAGCTGGAAACCCGTCAAGAAGGCTCTTTTAATGAGTATATATGATCACAGGCAGTATTTATACTGAAAAAATTGGTTCTTACATAACCATAGGTTAATTGCAACCAAAATTTGATTGAGTGTCTTCCTTTACACTTAATCCCTTCAAAAAGTTTGAGTGCAGTATTGTTTTAAAAGAAAATTGAGTTAATACTACTGAGAAAAAGTTTTTCCAAAAATTAGTACTGCTAGGCAAAACTTTGTACTACTTTGCCTTACTCAAAAACTTTTCAATAACATGAGAATGGCTTCTAAGGGTTATAATGGGATAGAAGTACAATTATTTGAAACTATGCTTGTTCAAAGTGAAAATATTCAGGGTGAAGGATCAACAAGCCCAGTTGAGTCCTATCACACACCCACAAGTTCCTCATGTGGGAAACTAGAAGGGGGGGTTGAATAGTTTACCGGTTTAAAAAACTTCTTTTAAAAATCTTGTTTTAAAAGTATGATATTGGAAACTTTGATTCGAACACTTATATGTAATCAATCAACACCAATATGAACTAGACACTATTCTAACTAATGATAAATAATAAAAGTAAAGAGTAGAGTTGGAAAGATCAAACCGAGACAGAGGATTTATAGTGGTTCGGCTACGAAGCTCTTCTTCGCCCTACTCCACTCCCCGAGTACCACACTCGAGAGTTTCAAGCACTATGTCAACAACCTCCCTCAAGGCGGAGAAAACCGTACACGTCGCTTATCCTTTTACCGACACTGAGCTAGATGTCGAGTGCTAATCTTAGCTAGCACCAATCTACCAAGGTCCACTGACCAAACACACAAGCCCAATGGCTTCAAGAGATCACCAAGATCTCAACAAGATCACAAAGATCAACTCTCACTTCACTCTACTCAATCTAACTACTCTAGATCCTTTGACTACTCACACACAAGCCCAATGGCTTCAAGAGATCTTCACTATCTCTTAAGATCAAAAATCGATATTTATTTAAAATTAAAGGCGTCGTATTAAAAAAGTTAATGCGTCGTATTTTCGTTACGTTTCAAAATACAAGATTTTTGATTCAGAAGATACGCCGCATCAACAAAGATCGATGCGTCGTATTTGTTTAATAATTCGAAAACTGTTTTTAATTAAAATAATAGATACGCCGTATCTGCAAAAACAGATGCGTCGTATCGCGTTATCGCTTAGAAAAAAATTTCTTATTAAAAACAGATACGCCGTATCTTGGGGAAAGATGCGTCGTACCGAATTAATTAAACGCGTTGTATTTTTTTAAAAAATTAAACGCAATACGCCGTATCTAAGAAAATAGATGCGCCGTATCGTTTGAATAAGCTCAGTACAACGATAGCAGAACACAGAAAATACGAAAAATAAAAACAAACCAAAATAAACACAAATAAAAGAAAATAAAAACACACGAAAACAGAAAATATGCAAAATAATACAATGAATGCAATTTAACTAATATACAACAGAGTTAGCGGTTAGATTAAAAATTAAAAAGAAAAACCTAATTAAAATACTAATCAAATTAACAGATAATAACAATTCACTCCCCGGCAACGGCGCCAAAAACTTGATGCGCGTGTGCGTATGCTCTAATTTATACCCACGGTATGTCGTTGTGGTTTTAGCAGTATTCAAGTTTTAAATTTATATTTAGCCGACTTATCAATAACACACACACTTTAACGAGCAGTGTACCCGGTCAGTATGAATATAATGGTAAGTAGAGTGTCGATCACTAAGAGTGGAACGTATTATCTGGTTATCCTAATCAGTATTTTAATATCTTAAGTTAGCTATACAACCTAATCTAACGCAAGGGGGTTCAGCCTGAGAGACTGGCACGGTTTGGTTGTAATTAAATAATAAACTAAACTAATAGGCACGAATCAGCGAATAGCACACATGTACACAGATAAATACTCGAGACAATAAGAAGACCTGTCCTGATAGTTAAGTAGCTTGTCACTTGTTTTATTGCTAGTTTTATATGAAGTGTATAGTTCGATGCAACGCACCGAGATTAAGTCCTTTCTCGTTGGTTCTAATCTTATCGGCGAGTAAACCCTTAATGATTACTTATGACTATCCTATTTATCTTTCTTCCTACTTTTCTACAGACGATAGAATGCATAGGCGATCTAATAAATAGGCGAGGGCAGAGGCATGGCGACCCGATCAACGCTCAGCTAGACACAGAGGTTATCAATGCACTAATAAAAGTTACCAAAGACATCAACATATAAACTTTAATTAATGGGAAAGCAGTTTTAAGGGAGTGCAACCTTTCCGTTGTCACATTACACAAGCCACCAATCCTGATGAATTAAAGTGTACTAATACAATAAAACAAAACTACTTAATGAATTAAATACATGCAGGACCTTCTTACAGCTCTTGTATCTTCGTTCAAGGTGTGTCTTGTGCTGCTACTTCGACTGAATTCGGCCTAGGGTTTCTGTGGTCTCGTACTTAGCTAAATGTCCAACCCCCCGAATACGTCTGGTCTTGGGGTATTTATAGTTTCTGTCTGAGGGTAAGATGCGGCGCATCTAATAAGTAGATGCGCGCATTGACTTAACTTCACGTGGGGTCCAAGATTAATATATTCAGGAATATTCGTACACCGCCAGAAGATGCGGCGTAACTCCATTCTTAGATGCGGCGCATGTCCTTGCTGTCTTGGATCGTATCTTGTGAAATCTTGATAGTGATGCGCCGTATGTAATAAGTAAGATGCGGCGTATCTGGAGCAGAATGTCTTGATCTTGTACATTTCAGTAGACTCTTAACTTCTTGCTTGTTTTGCTCCATAATTAGTCCAAAATCGCAAGTTTCACATAATACTTGTTTTTACCTGAGAATTACAAAAGTAAACATTAACGTATCAATTCTCACAGATAATATAATAAAACAAGTCAAATAAATAGGATAAATGATGGTAATAAAATGTACTTATTTGAGTTCATCAAATATCCCCCCACTTGAACTTTACTTGTCCTCAAGTAAACCTTAGAATTAATCATATGAAAATGTATCCTAAAAGATATTAGGATTTATTTTTATATTTAAGCATGTATTCATTTTTGTCATAATCAAACAACCAAACACTTAACGAATTAGAAGTAAAATAAAATATTCTGATAAAAGCAAATCTAATCGTTTAACTGTCCAGTCGTGACGAATATTCTATCATAGGCTTGGCAAATATACACATCTCCCCCACTAAAGCCAAGGAATAACAAGTCTAAAGCGGTAAAAAGGGTTTTGTAGGCTTAAAGGTTAATCATTCTCCTTAATCTCTATCGATCTCAAATTCCAGAAAAGGCGACAAAATTACAAATCCATGATCGAATCCACGAACACGATACTTGCAATTGCTCAAATCCTTAACTCGAATAGGCTAAAGATAGGACCAAGTAATCTTCACCAATAATATTATATCAAAAAGGGCGACAAAATCATAAATACATAGCCGAATCCACGACTACGATACTTAAGATTGCTCAAATCCCTAATCTCAATAAATCAAAGGTTTGGATAAAGAATAATATAGGGTATGGATAATATTTGGGATACAAATTGGTGTAAAATGAAAAATAAACAAAACAGATAAATTAAAATCCTAAGTGTAGTCAATCACTATCCCAACCATCCCATGAATAAGACTCGTATCATAGAATAACTTACGCTTTAACACTTGAAACACACGCTTTAGGTAGACACGAATTATACTCAACAAGATCTCAATCAAAGAATAACCTTTAGTTGGCGTTCCCATAACGTTCAACTCCCATTCAATCCATAGATATAATATACAACAACTAGTGGTGATATCGACCACTTAATACAGAACTTTACATAAGTTGGTTAAAACAAACATCCCACTTTTCTTTTTTCTTTTCTTTTTTTTTTTTTCTATTTTTTTTTTTTTTTTTTTTTTTTTTTTTTTTTTTTTTTTACTTGAAACATAAACATAGATGTGTAAAATTTCACCACATCACTATAATGATAACTCTGGATAATTTTTCTATACTTTTCATGACTTCAGAAATAACAGTAATAGTGAATGTAGTAAACACACGAAAAATAAACTCAAAGATATACAATATTTACTTTCACTCCAATTGCATTGTGCAATTTCCCGACCTAACCAAAGATAATGAATTACGCACGCGAACACAGGTAATGTAAGGAAACACACTTTGCCTAAAGCAATTAACCAACCACGGATTTTAATCTACAGGGTAGGCTAAGGTGTAAGGGTGTAACGATACATTTTAACAAAGGTGTAAGAAACGAAAGGAATGGCTCTGAGTGTTTTTCTAGGGGTATCTTACTCTAAAAATGAGAGTAACAAAAGGGTTTATACGGGGGTTAACTAACCAGTGTAGTTAGCTAATATCACATAACATATAAAGGCTATTTGGGTGTAATCCTAGAAATTTACCAATTTAGACAAGTCATTCCAATTATATAAAATAATACTTATTATGGTGGTCTCGAATAGTATATAAGCCAAGTTCTAAAGTTTACAAGTCACCGGCACACTCATAGATTTGTGAATTTTTGAAAAATCACAATTTTTGAAAATAACGTTATGTGTGCAGCTATGCAACTTAGATCTCAAACAAAAACATGCTAAAAATTTTAAATTTTGATATATTAAGCACATTTTAAGCATATTTTGAAAAGTTTAGGACAAGTAAGTGTTCTAATTCTCCAATCCCCCCACTTAAGTTAAACAACGTCCTCGTTGTTTGTATCAAAGATTAAAAACTGGAAAATAAAAGAATTAGAACAGAAAAACTCCCTGAGATTTGCTCGGTATGATCCTCCATTATTTGTATAAGAGCAAAAATCATCTTTCTTGTGGATGAGAACGTTTAAGCTTCATATTGATGTATCCACAGGAAATGCAGGAATCTAAAATACCACCAAGACTTTAACACACCTAAGTTAAGAAGGTTCAAACTTGCATAATACATTAGTAGTTAGTAAAAATAAATATTAAAAATTAAAATGAAAATCATCAGGTCAGTCGATGCGCCGTATCTTATGGAAGAAGATACGCCGTATCGAGCCTGGAATAAATACGAATCAGAATAGAAGATGCGTCGCATCCTTAACAAGGGATGCGCCGCATTAAAATAAACTGACAAAAAGTTTTAAAGTCAAAAGTAAAAATGCAGAAAAATAAAGTAAGATATGACCAGTGCAGGAGATGCGTCGCATCTTAGGATGGAGATGCGCCGTATCCTCTGCGGGTCTGACTGACTCGACACAGAACAGAATAGTAAAAAAATTTCGGGTTGTCTCCCGGTCAGCACTTGTCTTTATTCCAGAGTCTTCAAGTTAGACTCACGTTCAGCTCTTTAATCAGATCCATCGATCCCCATATATCTGTGCACGATGTAGTTGCGAATTACATCGTCACGAATATATTCCGGCCCCAATTCAAGTACACCTTTGTAGAATCCTTTCATCTTTTGATATGGGTACTCCATCCCTCTCTTCATGTCATCATCACTAATTAAAAGGAATGGAGAAAATTTGTAGCAGAACCTATTAGTAGCATGTTTAAACCCAGGGTGAGTTCAGGGCATCATATAAGTGATAACGTCGCTTCCACATTGAAAGGTGATCTTTCCTTCAAATCGTTTTGCATTAATAGTGATCTCCCTACAAAATGGTTTTCCAACAATCACGTCACCCATATCGCTGTCACAATAGGCATTCATGTCTTCAACAACGGCGAACTCAGTAACAATAGTAGAACATCCAACGAAGATCGGGACATTAATGAAGGCTCCCACTACATTCTTTCCCTTATACTCCACTTTTTTTTCTCATAATAGAATTGTAAAAGCTTCTTGACATGACATTGATCGGTAAAATAGGAAAGAAATTGGCGTCAATAAACTTGTACCCAATCATGCATGGGAATTGCAAATTGTAAGCACAATCGGCGTGGATCCTTCTACCGTAATCCCAAGAACCATGATATTCCTCAAATTCATCGTAATTCCTAGTATTAATAACGTTGACTTTTGGGCTATCCAGAATTTCTCCTTCTTCTAACTCAGATTCCGCATCATCCATGAACAGGTCATTGGATTCTAATGGTCCATCAAGGTCATTAAGTTCAATGTAGTCCCCATCGTAACGTTCGAGTGATTTATCTTGCACTAATATTCCATCCATAAATTTGGCTTCGAAGTCGAAGTCAATCAGTTCTCCGAATCCGACCATTTTTCTTCTGAAATAATCACGAAAGCATCAGTAGGATTTGTTCGCTAGAAGAGAAATTAATGAATTTAGAAACGGATATAAGAATAACTGATATCTGCAGATGATGCGCCGTATCCAGAAAGTTGGATACGCCGTATCTTATAATCGTTAAAATTTAATCAGACTTTATTCAGAAAATAGATACGCCGCTTAGAAAGTAGAATGCGCCGTATCAGTTTTAATTATCAAAAATCGATATTTATTTAAAATTAAATGCGTCGTATTAACAAAAGTTAATGCGCCGTATTTTCGTTACGTCTCAAAATACAAGATTTTTGATTCAGAAGATACGCCGTATCGACAGAGATCGATGCGTCGTATCTGTTTAATAATTCGAAAACTGTTTTTAATTAAAATAATAGATAAGCCGTATCTGCAAAAACAGATGCGTCGTATCGCGTTATCGCTTAGAAAAAAATTTCTTATTAAAAACAGATACGCCGTATCTTGGGAAAAGATGCGTCGTATCGAATTAATTAAACGCGTTGTATTTTTAAAAAAAATTAAACGCAATACGCCGTATCTAAGAAAATAGATGCGCCGTATCGTTTGAATAAGCTCAGTACAACGATAGCAGAACACAGAAAATACGAAAAATAAAAACAAACCAAAATAAACACAAATAAAAGAAAATAAAAACACACGCAAACAGAAAATATGCAAAATAATACAATGAATGCAATTTAACTAATATACAACAGAGTTAGCGGTTAGATTAAAAATTAAAAAGAAAAACCTAATTAAAATACTAATCAAATTAACAGATAATAACAATTCACTTCCCGGCAACGGCGCCAAAAACTTGATGCGCGTGTGCGTATGCTCTAATTTATACCCACGGTATGTCGTTGTGGTTTTAGCAGTATTCAAGTTTTAAATTTATATTTAGCCGACTTATCAATAACACACACACTTTAACGAGCAGTGTACCCGGTCAGTATGAATATAATGGTAAGTAGAGTGTCGATCACTAAGAGTGGAACGTATTATCTAGTTATCCTAATCAGTATTTTAATATCTTAAGTTAGCTATACAACCTAATTGATGAAGCGAAAAGTGTACCGCTTTTAAGGGGTCATTTGAGCCTTAAATCGTATTTATTTGATCAAATATCGCCCTAAATCGTTCCTTTTGTCATTTTAGGTACTTTTGAGGAGAAATCTGGAAAAGGAGGCATTTTGGACGTTTTTGGAGCATAAAAGTGAAGAAAACGGCAAAGTCTCAAAAATCGGCTAAAAGTTACTCTTGACGGCGTCACAATTAACTCTGGACGGCGTCATGCCTTGGCAAGAAAAGTTGGACGTGAAATTTACTCATGACGGGCCAGTGAAAATAGCATGTGAATTCTGACGGCGTCACGCTTTAACTTGATCAAGGGCGTCACGGCTTAAATCATAAGGGGACGGCGTCACGTTCATGGTTCGACGGCGTCAAGCCTTGATAAGCCAGAATGGATCTTTGAAGAGCTAAAGAGGGACGGCGTCAAGAAGGTCATCCGGGAACCCTAAAAGCGGCGAGGTGACGGCGTCACACTCCATAAGGTGACGCCGTCAGATCCAAAAATCTATATATAGTTTTCTAATTCTTTGTCATTGAGGAGAGCTTAGTGTGTGGAATTTTGGGAGAAAACCCTAAGACGATTTTAGCTACTTTTTCAGGGCTTTTTGCCTTGAGATCTTCCATGTTTCATTGAAAGATAAGTTATCAATTAATCATTCAATATGTCTATGTGTTGTTTGATTCTATCTTATTCTTGTCTTTTGTTTAACATGTTAGGCTAATTTTATCTTGTGTTTGCTTAGATCTAATGAAACCTAGCTATTGATTATTGGTTGTTAGTGTGTTATTAGTTGTATTGGATGATTGTTTATCTATGTTAGGCTTAAGAAAACTGGCTAACTTCCTATTCGGTAACTTGCTTGAACGTCTTAAGAAACATGAACCAAACGCGTACTAAAGGTTTTTATGGTTGTATCTAATGCACAAGCGAATTCTAGTGATCCCATGTTAGGAGCTTCCTAGCCGGCTCGACATAGGAGTGAAGTAGGAGCTTGTAGAGTTGGGGAAGTAAGTACGCCACCCCACGAATGGTATTAAGGAATACACCCGTCATCCACGCAACTAATACACATTAATTAACCGGTAAAAGATAGTTAGGGAGTAAGGAAATCTAAGTAAACACATTTCTCTACACATAAGTTTCTCACCACATTTTATTTTCAGTTATTTATTTTATTTGCATTCGTAGTAATTTGGGTTAGTTGACTAGCAACTAATTCCGCCCACTCTTTCAAAACCGAGATTTTACTTGCTTTCATAAAAATATAAAAACATAAAAAAAGAATCTTCCTCAACCCTTAGACCTAATTAGAGTAGCCTTTCACACCTAACGAACACTATTCCCTGTGGAGAACGATCAATCCCCCGTACTTACCACTACACTATACTACATCGGTCAGGTACACTGCCTGGTGGGGTTGTAAGCCTCTTGAGATCCCTCGAGAGGTAAAACCTGTTGTAAGGTTACAAAACCACGCAATCAAGTTTTTTGCGCCGCTGCCGGGGAATAGTTATTGCTTAGGTTGAATTTTTATTTCTATTAGGTCTACTCACTAGATTCCTTTCTAGTGAGATTTTTATTTTATTTTTCTAGGTTTTCTTTAGTCTATCTATTTTCTTCGTGTCTTTGTTCGTAACCATTACCGTCCGACATCATGGAAGATGGTAATATCCTTAACCCCCACAACCCACCACCACAACAACCACCACCACCTCCTAGAGCCCGTACTTTAGGAGAGTATTCCCGTCCTAGCCACTATGGCTATCGAAACACCATTGAGCTCACTCAAGGAGCCAATATCACACCCTTGCGATCCGACACCATCCGGTTGGTGCAAAGCGGATGCGCATTCCATGGACTTCGTTCTGAAGATCCTAATCAACATCTCAAGGACTTTCTTAAAATCGTTGATTCTATAGACCTTGATGTTGCCACTCGAGAGACGACCCGATTGCGTCTCTTCCAATTCTCTTTGCGGGACCAAGCTAGTCAGTGGCTAGAACGTCAACCCGCAGGATCCATCACCTCTTGGGATGATCTCACTACTCGTTTCCTTGCTCAGTTTTTCCCACCGGGAAGAACTACCAAGCTAAGGAATGATATCTTGATGTTCCAACAACGTCAAGGCGAAACTCTCTACGAGGCATGGACTCGATTCAAGGACTTACTCCAAAAAGTCCCCCACCATGGCATAGAACTTTGGCTCCAAGTCCAAATCTTCTATGACCATATCAATCTCTCCACGAGGCAAACCATTGACCAATCGGCCGGTGGTAAGCTACGTGATCTAAGTGCGGAACAATCATGGGCTCTCCTAGAGGATCTTGCTCTTTATGACAACGAAAGTTGGAGTGATCCCCGTGATTTGAATAAAACGGTCAAGGCAATATCTTTGCCTTCTAACAATTCAAGCACTTCCGACCGTAGGATCATAGAACTTGAAGACCAAGTCAAGTTTCTCATGAAATCCTACGAGGCTCCTAAACCTTCAAGCCAAGTGAACAAAATCACTTCTTCATGTGAATTATGTAGTGGTCCCCACGATACTCGTGATTGCATGGAACTCCCCGAACAAGCTTTTGTGGACTACGCATCCTCGCGTACCGACGGAGCGGGAGACAAGTGGTACACTTTCAAACCCGAGCCAAACCATTACGGTGATTCATACAACCCCTCATGGAAAAATCACCCGAACCTTAGGTGGAAACAAAACCAAAACATACAACAAACCAATTCTTCCAACCCACCTAATCGTTTCCAATCAAGCGGTTCCAACATGAACCGTACTTTCAACAACAATCCTTCCGGAAATGGTAGTACCAATCATCTTGAAGGATTGATGTCCCAATTTATGGCATCTCAAGAAGCTCGGATAGCTAGATTCGAATCCGAATTCAATCAGCAACAAACGGAGATGACCAATAAAATTGACAACTTGTTGAAAGCTCTCCATAACCAAGTGTTATCACCTCCACATAAGGACGCTAGGAACACAAATAGCGGACCCCAAGTCAAAGACCCTTCTTCATCCAAACATGTCCACTTCGTCAACGTTGTCACTATTAAACCAATCGATAGGAACATGGAAGAAAGTGACAAGAATGAGGGTAGGATAGAAATTGAACCTAAGGATGAGGTTAAGAAAGTCGAGGTTGATAAGGAAGTTAAGAAAAGAGAAGTTGAGGAAGTAGATAATGATGAGGACTACTTCAATAGGCTACCTACTAAGGAAGAGCGCGCATATCATACAAACTTATTCGATGACCCCGAGACACCATACTTCCTAGGTAGACCAATCATAGAAATAGGCGACCCTTCTAATCTCAACATACCATGCAACATCGGACATCTACATGTGTGGAAAGCTTACATCGACCTTAGATCGCCCATAAACATCATGACTAGAGCCCACTACAACTTGATAATGAAGAATCAACTTGGGTATAGGATGTTCCCTGACAAGGGTTGGATGAGTAACTTCACGGGAAGAGTTAAGGGATTACCGGTTTATGTAGGAAACTTCACCTATGTCACCGACTTTGTAATTGTAGAAGATATCCGCCCAATAGTCGATGCATCCTTGACTCAAGTGGTTTTTGGAAAACCATTTGTTGAGGTCTCTAGAATGACTTATGAACCTTCCTTAGGGATAGTTAGATTTAAGGATGAGACCGATGAAGTAAGCTACCAAATGCCATATAAGATAGAACAATTCCAACACTTGTCAAATGTTGAGAAGGAGCTTAAGCAAGCGGTCTACTATAGGAATGATGAGGATAGAAGTAAAGGAGTAGACTATGTTATGAAAAGGATATTCAGTTTCTACAAGGATTGTTTGAAATTAGGACCGGAATATAAAACCGGGAAGGAGGATGGCCTAGGAACCGTGACCGATGATGGAGTCACGTAATGTACGTGACTTTGAGTCTAGCTACAAGACTCGTTAATAAAGAAAAGCGCTTCTTGGGAGGCAACCCAAGCTTTATTTGTTTTATTTGCTTTGTGTGTTTATTTATTTGTTTGTTTGATTTTATTTGTTTCCGTATGTGTGTGTAATTTTTATCATTATTGATTCATGTTCAAAACTAAATTGTGAAAATGCTTTATGTTGTTTTTAACTTCGTCTTAACTACATATAAAGGTATTTTGCAAAAGATAAGTGTAAGGGAAATCTAAATCGGTTTATTAGAACACAAATGAACATGAATCATAATAATAATAAATTAGCATACATATTAGTGTGTGTTTGAGTCAAATGCTTGTATCGAGTCATAATGATGTTTTGCAGGATTTCCAGGAAGTAAGGTAAAGGTTTTTTCCAGAAATTTTCCGGAAACTTAAAATGAAAATTTTTGTCAGGTCATTTCTGACGGCGTCAGGGGTTATAACCTGACGGCGTCAGATTTAATTTCCAGAAATTTTTGAAAGTTTTGTTTTTAAAAAAAGTTTTTATTAAAATCTCCAACTTATAATCTCCAGGAATCTGCAAAATTATCATTCCACAAGCATTATATTCTTATATATAGATTTTATCCCGCCGATGTTATGCAGGTTTTCGTGTTTGTTTTCTCAGGTTTAACAGGTTATTTTGGACAAGGAGATGTTTATGGAATCAAGCTTATGGCGATGCATTAGTCATGGAGCTTCAACATTCTCTTTGGAGGAAGATTTAACCGTGTAAATTCATTATCCACCGAACGAATCAGGGGAGTATTTGATTTCATTCTTTTACTTTATGCTTTTACATCTTGTTATTTAAACATTGGGGACAATGTTCATCTTAAGTGTAAGGGGAGGGTAAAAGTACGATTTTAGAGAATGCCATTGCGCTTGATTTTTGTTTGTTTAATAGTAGATGTGTATATAAACTGAGAGAAATACTTGTTAAGGTAATTTTAGTGCCAAATTTAAAATTTTTTTACAACATATAGGAGTGAAACTTTGATCTTAATGAGCATCTCACGGATAGGAGTTATATGACTAGCACAAAAACCGTACCACTAAAAAATTTTCCACCCCAAATATGTGAGGTTCACCCCTAGAATTGGTAGGAAAAGCATTTATGCTATGATGTGTGTACCGGTAGCACTTAGATTCTAGAACTTGCGTTAGGACCATTCCAAGGCCACAAGTGAGACTACATTCGTGTAGTTAGATTTACTACATGATAAGAGGCATTAGGATTAACCCATTGTTTTACACCCGTGTTTTTGTTATAATTACATTGGCTACATTGGTCAAGTAATTCTCCCACACCCTTTGCGTTGTACTCATTTTTAGTACACGATACCCCTAGTACACCCCTCAGAGCCTATCTTTTCGTTTCGACCTTTAAGCATTTTACTTAAAGGAAGAATTTGTTTACACCCCACTTAAATGTACACCCAAATCGCCTTAGCCTACCTTGTATGCACTCATTTTTTAGTGCATTATTGTGACAACATTTGTTTAAACCCCAAGTTAATTATCTAATTGATTACATGGTTGCTAAGTCGAGTCATATCCTTGTACATATTGTTTTGGGACGATTGGGACTCATGGGTAAAGTACTAGTGTAATGGAGTAATGGGGAAGAACATCATTTATTACCCCCATATATGCTAAATATTTTAAAAGTACTCCAAGTGTTTTGATTATCTTAATTCGAGTCATTAGATTAGTATTTGTAAAGTTATGTAAAAATTCAAGTGTAAGGGGAATGCAACGCCCCTATGATGTATTATTTTGGATGGTAGGGCAAGAGTGTATGCAAAAAAAAAAAAAAAAAAAAAAAAAAAAAAAAAAAAAAAAAAATCAAAAAAATCAAGAAAAATACAAAAAATGAGAAAAATAAAAAAAAACAAAAAAAAAAACATACGGACTACCATCCCGTTTCATTTTATGTTTGTTTTATATTTTTGTTATTTTGTTATTTCGTTTCTAGCTTAAGATCGAGTCGAGTCTTGGCTTAGCAACATTGTATAGTACATGTAATTGATCAAGATCTTTAACTCGCCACCAGTAAAATATCCTTTATCCAACAAAACCGTGTTTTCCTTTTCCCTACACCTAACGTTATAACCCATTTAAAAGCCCTCTTTGATAGTTTATCTTTGGTGCTTACGCCTAGTGGAGGAGGTTTTTGATCCTTTCCCAAGCCTATGGTAATCTATTTGCTATGACAGGTAGTGAGAGATATTATCCGTTTTCATTTATGAGATTTATTTTGATGACACTTGAGAGATGTGAGTATCTAAACACTACTTGTGAGGTGCTAGTATGTAATCTCCGTGCTTATTATGATTGAAGTGGAACGATTATTTGTTGTAATTACTTTTATATTAGCATTAAATGACCCCTAACTTGTATTTTAATTAGAATAAAAGCACATTTGCTTGAGGACAAGCAAATCTCAAGTGTAAGGGTATTTGATGAAGCGAAAAGTGTACCGCTTTTAAGGGGTCATTTAAGCCTTAAATCGTATTTATTTGATCAAATATCGCCCTAAATCGTTCCTTTTGTCATTTTAGGTACTTTTGAGGAGAAATCTGGAAAAGGAGGCATTTTGGACGTTTTTGGAGCATAAAAGTGAAGAAAATCGCAAAGTCTCAAAAATCGGCTAAAAGTTACTCTTGACGGCGTCACAATTAACTCTGGACGGCGTCATGCCTTGGCAAGAAAAGTTGGACGTGAAATTTACTCATGACGGGCCAGTGAAAATAGCATGCGAATTCTGACGGCGTCACGCTTTAACTTGATCAAGGGCGTCACGGCTTAAATCATAAGGGGACGGCGTCACGTTCATGGTTCGACGGCGTCAAGCCTTGATAAGCCAGAATGGATCTTTGAAGAGCTAAAGAGGGACGGCGTCAAGAAGGTCATCCGGGAACCCTAAAAGCGGCGAGGTGACGGCGTCACACTCCATAAGGTGACGCCGTCAGATCCAAAAATCTATATATAGTTTTCTAATTCTTTGTCATTGAGGAGAGCTTAGTGTGTGGAATTTTGGGAGAAAACCCTAAGACGATTTTAGCTACTTTTTCAGGGCTTTTTGCCTTGAGATCTTCCATGTTTCATTGAAAGATAAGTTATCAATTAATCATTCAATATGTCTATGTGTTGTTTGATTCTATCTTATTCTTGTCTTTTGTTTAACATGTTAGGCTAATTTTATCTTGTGTTTGCTTAGATCTAATGAAACCTAGCTATTGATTATTGGTTGTTAGTGTGTTATTAGTTGTATTGGATGATTGTTTATCTATGTTAGGCTTAAGAAAACTGGCTAACTTCCTATTCGGTAACTTGCTTGAACGTCTTAAGAAACATGAACCAAACGCGTACTAAAGGTTTTTATGGTTGTATTTAATGCACAAGCGAATTCTAGTGATCCCATGTTAGGAGCTTCCTAGCCGGCTCGACATAGGAGTGAAGTAGGAGCTTGTAGAGTTGGGGAAGTAAGTACGCCACCCCACGAATGGTATTAAGGAATACACCCGTCATCCACGCAACTAATACACATTAATTAACCGGTAAAAGATAGTTAGGGAGTAAGGAAATCTAAGTAAACACATTTCTCTACACATAAGTTTCTCACCACATTTCATTTTTAGTTATTTATTTTATTTGCATTCGTAGTAAATTGGGTTAGTTGACTAGCAACTAATTCCGCCCACTCCTTCAAAACCGAGATTTTACTTGCTTTCATAAAAATATAAAAACATAAAAAGAATCTTCCTCAACCCTTAGACCTAATTAGAGTAGCCTTTCATACCTAACGAACACTATTCCCTGTGGAGAACGATCAATCCCCCGTACTTACCACTACACTATACTACATCGGTCAGGTACACTGCCTGGTGGGGTTGTAAGCCTCTTGAGATCCCTCGAGAGGTAAAACCTGTTGTAAGGTTACAAAACCACGCAATCACTAATCTAACGCAAGGGGGGTTCAGCCTGAGAGACTGGCACGGTTTGGTTATGATTAAATAATAAACTAAACTAATGAGCACGAATCAGCGATTAGCACACACGTACACAGATAAATACTCGAGACAATAAGAAGACCTGTCCTGATAGTTAAGTAGCTTGTCACTTGTTTTATTGCTAGTTTTATATGAAGTGTATAGTTCGATGCAACGCACCGAGATTAAGTCCTTTCTCGTTGGTTCTAATCTTATCGGCGAGTAAACCCTTAATGATTACTTATGACTATCCTATTTATCTTTCTTCCTACTTTTCTACAGACGATAGAATGCATAGGCGATCTAATAAATAGGCGAGGGCAAAGGCATGGCGACCCGATCAACGCTCAGCTAGACACAGAGGTTATCAATGCACTAATAAAAGTTACCAAAGACATCAACATATAAACTTTAATTAATGGGAAAGCAGTTTTAAGGGAGTGCAACCTTTCCGTTGTCACATTACACAAGCCACCAATCCTGATGAATTAAAGTGTACTAATACAATAAAACAAAACTACTTAATGAATTAAATACATGCAGGACCTTCTTACAGCTCTTGTATCTTCGTTCAAGGTGTGTCTTGTGCTGCTACTTCGACTGAATTTGGCCTAGGGTTTCTGTGGTCTCGTACTTAGCTAAATGTCCAACCCCCCGAATACGTCTGGTCTTGGGGTATTTATAGTTTCTGTCTGAGGGTAAGATGCGGCGCATCTAATAAGTAGATGCGGCGCATTGACTTAACTTCGCGTGGGGTCCAAGATTAATATATTCAGGAATATTCGTACACCGCCAGAAGATGCGGCGTAACTCCATTCTTAGATGCGGCGCATGTCCTTGCTGTCTTGGATCGTATCTTGTGAAATCTTGATAGTGATGCGCCGTATGTAATAAGTAAGATGCGGCGTATCTGGAGCAGAATGTCTTGATCTTGTACATTTCAGTAGACTCTTAACTTCTTGCTTGTTTTGCTCCATAATTAGTCCAAAATCGCCAAGTTTCACATAATACTTGTTTTTACCTGAGAATTACAAAAGTAAACATTAACGTATCAATTCTCACAGATAATATAATAAAACAAGTCAAATAAATAGGATAAATGATGGTAATAAAATGTACTTATTTGAGTTCATCAATCATGCTACAAAACAAAGTTAGACGACAAATATACAATATCTAACAAGTAGCACATTGTAACAAATAACCAATTTCTTAAAAGGAAAACCTCCACATAAAAACATTCATTCATAAAACAAACAAGTGTCATAGTAATGTATGACTACATAGAAAGCACAAAGGAAGATAACAAGAAGCCTAAATTCCTAATGACTAGAGGCAAGCTTCATTTCCAAGAGGGGTCCTAAGAGTTTATTGTGGAGGACTAAACAAGCAAGTGTTTAGTTGTTTTGGTTAGGAGGTGGTGGAGATTGGGGCCCCATTTGAGGTGGTGGAGGTGTCAAGAGATGTTCTATAAAGTAGAACATAAAATGAATCTCGTCTCTTAAGAAGTAGATGAGATTACGGTTATGGAGACAACATAGGCAATTAGCACTATGTAGCTCAAAGGGATGTGGTTGGTTGGGTTGTGCCATGATAGGAGATGGTGATTGTGGTAGGTTTGTTGGAGGTGAAATTGGCATGGCATTGTCCAATGGAGTGAAGGGGGATGGTGTGTACTCCATGGATGATGTAGTGTAGAAGGATGATGAAGATGTTGTGTAGGTAGAGGATGTTTTAGAGGGTGCATAAGGTGGTGATGGTGAGTGTGGAGTGGCTTGGGAAGGTGGTGTTATTGCTTCATCATCTTTTATAAGATCTACAAAGAGTGGTTTGGAAGGTGGTCTTACGGTTATCCTAGGTTTCTTTGAGATGTGGGTGGTTGATCCTTGTGGTGAGGACATGGTGTTAATGTGATGTGAGGTTGAAGATGATGAGCAAGGTAAGCTTGCAAGGATGTGGCCTTATATAGGCAAGTGAGGTGAAATTTGAATTAAAGTGAAATGAAGGGTGTTAGGAGGTAGCAAGGGAATCTTAGGGTGCATGTGAGGGTGCAAGGTTTGCAGGTTTGAGGTTAGGGTGATAGGGAAGTAGGAGCAATAGGAAAAATCCGTTATACAGGGTCACGGCTCCGTTAAATACCCCACGGTACCGTTAAATTTAACGGTGCCGTCCCTATTTAGTGGTGCCGTGACACTGTTGGCACGAAAATTTCTTTGCAGGCTAGTTTTGGGCAGCTAGGGGGAATTTTCTAGGGAAACTAATTCCTGGAAATGAGAGTGCCTCAACCCACTAGGTACTTATTTTCCTAATATATCTATACAATGCTACATCTAGCACATAAGGATGATCATGCAATGTTCTTAAATAATCATAAGCATGCAAGCATAAAAGGACAAGATAAAATATCATTCAAGTATCACATAGAATATTCATGTAAGCATGTAAGATAATTTGAACATTAATTCCTAAAATTATCTATTAGTAATAAACCCTAGTGAGAGACATAAATCTCTTCCTAACTACTTATGACTTGAGCATTCCCCCTTCTTGTCACACTCTCGTCTTGAGTATTTGTCTCATTCTCATGATTAGGATCATCAAAGGGTGCATAGTGGGTGGTGAATTCGGAAATGAGGATGGTTGAGACATATGACTCGGTTATGGGTTTCATGACAGGTGTGAAGAGGGAGTATTGAGGACCATGAAGGTAAGGGTGAAAGGTCATGAAGTGATGATAGAGACGGGTTAGGAACATCCCATAGGGTATCAATTTATTCTTGTTACCCTTGAGATGAACAATTCGCTTAGCGAAGAAGTAAGCAAGATTGTAAGGTTGTTGGGTTAAGAGACAGTAAATCATATGAGCACAACACGCCGGGAGTTGCTCACGATTTCCTGTGAGACTTAGAACATTTTCTCGCAGGATGACTGCCCAAGAAAGTAGTTCATGATGCACTTCTTCCAAACGAATTTTCGTTGGATGTGGGTGAGGGTGAGTACGGATGATTTTGGTTAGTTCGGTTGGAGAGGGTATGTACGAACAGTACGGACTGTTCTCCTCACGATAGTGAAAAAGAGACTCAAGACACCAATCTTCAGTAAAGGCACATTGCCCATGATTAGGTATTCTAAGGATTTGAGCAAATTGCTCAAGAGTTAGAACGTATTTGAAGTTTTTGACCCAAAACCAAAATGACAAGGATTGATCCTCGTTACGTACGAGTTCAACTTGTCGGAAGAACTCCAACACAAAGCGAGGACAAATGTACTCGTTAATGTGGAGTAGACAATCGAACCCTATAGCTCTAAAGGAAGTGTTGATGTCCCGGTGGTAAACTAGGGATGGATCAACGACACGGCCTTCATGAAACCGACGAGTTTCAAGATTGACATAGGCACGAATGTGGTTACCGGGTGTAGTGGGTTCACGTGAGATTTCGGGTGTATAGGTATCGGTTAGGAGATGATCAAAATCATATTCATGAGACATTTTTGTGTCCTATAAGAAAATTTTAAGAAAAATTTAGAACAAAAACTAGTTGCATACAACACGTGCCTAGTGTGTGCCTATATGCAGACTATGTGGAGGTGCGGTAATCTCGACTCAAAAGAAAAATAATGAGATTACCCAAACACTCCTGATTTCACTTTAGCTCAAACAAATATGTCGAAAAGTACATATTGATTATGTAATTCGAATAATATTTGTGAGATCATGAATGCATGAAAAAGTGTTTTTAGTTTGCATCAACAATGCATGAAAAAGAACAATTTCATGATCCTAATTTTGTGAGATTTTAAAATTGATGGAATTGGGGTGTTTTGGTGTTGATGACTTCTAATTTTGAAACATTCCTAGAAAAAGGTGAAAATCCCCAATTCAATTTTCATCAATGAACAAACCCTAGACTCAAAATTAGAAATAAATTAGAGTAAGATAACTTACAACTTATGTAGAAAATGGTAAAATGATTGAAGATCTTGAAATCAATGTCTTGAATAAGATCTTGAAGAGGTGTAATTAAGTTTTGGGTTGTGAGGTTAGGTTATGACAGCAGTTGCTGAGATTGAGAGGGTTTGTGATGAGTAATGTGGAAAAAGGGGACTGAAATCCTGAATGTTCCAGATGCACGATTCCACGGTACCGTTAAATTTAACGGTGCCGTGCCACATTTAGTGGAGCCCTGATCTGCTGGGACTGTTTTCTGTCCCATTTTGATTTTTGACGAATAAGTCTCGCTGTTTTAGTGAGATCTTATGACACGAGGAAAGAATTTGTACCTAACAAATTCTTATGACTAGGGGTTCCTAAACTTGACTAGACGAGACACACGGGATGACTTCGAGAGTCATGAGTTTTATGGAATATGTTCCATCATTCCTAGACCTAGACGGAGGTAGTTAAAGGATTCTCGTTTGATAGGTTTGGTTAGTATGTCAGCGATGTTGTCCTGAGAAGGAACTTTCTCAATGGAAATATTTCCTTTCTGAACATTATCGCGAAGGAAGTGGTGGCGAATTTCAATGTGTTTAGTACGGGAGTGTTGGACAGGGTTTTTGCTCAAGTCAATAGCACCTTTATTGTCACACATAATAGGAACATCATCTAAGTGTATGCTATAGTCGTTAAGGGCTTGTTTCATCCATAGTGCTTGCTGACATGCCTTTCCGGCGCTTACGTACTCGGCTTCGGTAGTGGAGATGGCAAGAGCCGTTTGTTTCTTGGAGAACCAAGAAGTTAGACAACAACCCATGAAGGTACAAACGCCACTCGTGCTTTTTCGATCCACGTAATCTCCCGCATGATCAGAGTCGGCATAGACAACAGTTTCTATACCGGTCCCCTTGGGATAAAATAATCCCAAGTGTATAGTGCCTTTAATGTATCGGAAGATACGCTTAACCGCTTCAAGGTGAGAGGTTTTGGGATCCTCTTGGAAGCGAGCACAAAGGCAGACACTAAACATGATGTCGGGCCTACTTGCCGTGAGGTATAGTAAACTACCTATCATACCTCTATACTTAGTGCTATCCACGGACTCACCTTCTTCATCTCTCGTGAGTTTTATTTCCGTGGACATGGGAGTTTTCATGGGCTTAGACTCTTCTAAACTAAACTTCTTAAGCATTTCCTTACTATACTTAGATTGATTAAAGAAGATACCATCTTCCATTTGCTTAATTTGTAAACCAAGGAAGAAATTTAATTCGCCCATCATGCTCATCTCAAACTCGTCATGCATGATCTTAGAAAAATCATTGCACAGTTCTGGACAAGTTGAGCCAAATATGATGTCGTCGACATATATTTGAACAATGATGAGATGTGAATCTCTTTTCTTTGTGAAAAGTGTGTTATCAACAACTCCCATGGTATATTCATGTTCAATCAAGAATGCTTTCAGTCTATCATACCAAGCTTTGGGAGCTTGCTTAAGACCGTAGAGTGCTTTCTTGAGTTTATAAACATGATTCGGATGTTCGAAATCAACGAATCCCGGAGGTTGTGCAACATATACCTCCTCATTGATATAACCATTTAGGAATGCACTTTTCACGTCCATTTGGTACAATTTAAAGTCTAAGGCACACGCATAGGCAAGGAGTATTCTAATAGATTCTAATCTAGCTACGGGTGCATAGGTTTCATCATAATCTATTCCTTCTTGTTGGTTATAGCCTTGTGCTACCAACCTTGCCTTATTCCTAGTCACGACGCCATTTTCGTCGAGTTTATTCCTAAACACCCACTTAGTTCCTATGATGGTTTGATTCCTAGGAGGAGATACCAACTCCCAAACTTGGTTTGCAGTGAATTGATTAAGTTCCTCTTGCATGGCAAGTATCCAACTTTCATCCTTAATCGCTTCACCGACATTCTTAGGTTCTACGGTTGATATAAAACAAAAGAAATTACTTTTGTTTTGGGCTTGTGACCTAAGGGTTCTTTGGTTTAGGTTTCCTATGACATTTTCAATAAGATGGTTCTTGGATTCCTTAATGTTGACAGTTTCGTCAATTTCAACTATTTCATCCTCAATGTCATCATCTAAGGTTTTCTTGCCATTATCCTTAACGGCTTCTTCCTCATCTAAGTCATCATCCACCAAGGGTGATGTCTTAGTTGGTGGAGGGCTTTCATCGAATGTCACGTTGAGTGACTCTTCGACTTTCATTGTTTCCTTATTTAGGACAATGTAAGCTTTACTATTTTGGGAGTATCCTAGGAAGACACCTTCGTAAGACTTTGGGTCAAACTTGGTGAGGTAATCTTTAGTGTTTAGTATGAAGCACTTGCTTCCAAACACTCTAAAGTAATCAAGAGTAGGTTTTCTACCTTTCATGATTTCATATGGGGTTTTTCCTAAGATAGGCCTAATTAAAATCCTATTAAGTATGTAAGTTGAGGTGTCCACCGCATTACACCAAAACTTTTACGGAATTGATTGTTCATTCAACATCGTTCTACTCATTTCTTGTAGAGTACGATTTTTCCGCTCTACTACCCCATTTGATTGTGGAGTGCGTGGAGCTGAGAAATTGTGAGTAATACCATTAGCATCACAATATACTCCAAATTGCACTTCATTATCAAACTCCCAACCATGATCCGTCCTAATGGAAACTATTGTACATCCTAGTTGATTTTGGACTTTCTTCATAAAAACTTCGAATTCCTCAAAGGCTTGAGTCTTATTCTTAAGAAATCTAGTCCAAGTGTACCTAGAGTAGTCATCAACTATTACTAAGGTGTAGTAGTTTCCTCCATAGCTCCGTACGGCGGATGGACCGAATAAGTCCATATGAAGGAGTTCTAGGCATCTAGAGGTCGAGACTATATTCTTAGCTTTGTGACTAGAATGGGCTTGTTTTCCAACTTTACAAGCGTCACAAAAGTGTTGATCAAACTTAATCTTAGGTAGATCTCTAACTAGTTCCTTAGACGCCAATGATTGTATCAAGCGCATATTGGCATGACCTAATCTCCTATGCCATAGAGTGGAGTTATCATCTATGGTTGCTAAGCATATCCTATCCTGAGGCTTATTTCCTATTTTCATAACAAATAGGCCATTTCTCCTAACTCCTTTGCCTATGGTTTTACCATCCTTAATGATCTCACTACCCTCTTCAGAGAATATAACTCTACACTTATTATCTACCATTTGACTAATGCTAAGCAAATTAAATCTTAAGTTATCTACATGCTCAACATTTCTAATAGTGAGGGAGTTTTGAGTGATCGTACCTTTGCCAATAATGTTGCCCTTAAGTTTGCTACCGAAAGTGACATTACCTCCGTTGTATGCCTTGTATGATGAGAATAGACTTTGGTTGCCCGTCATGTGGTTAGTGCATCCACTATCCTTGACCCATTCATCAGGCTCCAAGTCGATTCCCAAGCATATCTATTGCATAAGATAAACATTCAAATGTTTGGTCCCCAATATCTCATGGGTCCAAAGTGGTTAGCATTAAACATCCCATGCATCATTCGCATGTGGTTAGGATGTTGAAATGGTGGGCAAATTTCCCATGGCAAGTAACTTTGTAGTTGACGGTCATTCCAAGTTATGGGATATTCACTTGGAAAGCTTTGTCTTCTAAAGTTACGTCTCGGTAGAGGAGTTCTTGACCGAGGTTTGGGAGTGTTTGTTTTACTAGGTGGAGGAGTCTTAGACCTAGTGTCAGATTTTACAAATCTAGGTTTGGGTTTTGACATAGGTTTGTAGAATCTTTTAACTTCCTCTATACTAGCAATAGAGACCTTTGTACCATTAACAACAATGTGAGTTGGTTTAGGACTTGATTCATTTTTGAAATTTGACTCAGTTCTGTCTCCAGTGTCGGACGGTACCACGGTTCTGTTAACTTTAATGGAGCCGTTGGTACCTTTAGTGGTGCCGTCTGGAGTTTTGACAGAGTTTGAGGTTTTAACAGATTTTGCTTGATTAGTCTTATCTGTCAAAGCATTTTCTATTTCCTTTTCAAAACTAGTAATTCTAATTGTGTTTTCCTTGAGTTTTTCATTTTCTACTTTAAGATTTATGCATGACTCACATCCTATGTCAAATTCTTTATATCTTTCAAGTCCTTTGACTTGATCCTTTAGTTCTAACATTTTCACTTCTAGTTCATGCAATTTTGATTTTAGTAATTTGCTTCAACTTAACATTTTTGAGACAATTTTGCATAGATTATTATGTTCGTCATTTAGTTTGTTATCATCTATTGACAAATTATCATCTATGAAATCAGGGTAGTCGTAACGTACCTCATTTGAAGCGTGAGCCATTAGACATGTTTCGTCCTTGGGCTTCTTTTCTTCATCATCACCGCTATCACTCCATGAGCCTCCTATGAGAGCTCGTTGGTTGTTGACTTTCGGTGGCTTGGGACACTCTCCTATGAGATGATTAGGATCTCCACATCTAAAGCATTTCCTATCACTTGTCCCTTTCTTTTCAACATGGTTCTTTTGTGATGTCTTCTTCTCATCACGAGGTTGCCTAACGAACCTACCTCTTCTCCTAAAGAACTTTTTAAAGTCCCTAACCGCTAATGCATATTCCTCATCTTCACTATCGGAACTCGAACATTCCTCATCACTAGACTCCTTCCTGGATTTTAATGCTAGAGATCTAACTTTCTCACTTTTGCCTTTGACAATGTCGGAGTCTTTCTTGATGATCATCTCGTGAACTTTCAAGTTTCCTATAAGTTCATCGAGTGACAATGCCGCCAAGTCCTTTGACTCTTCAATGGCGGTGACCTTTGCTCTCCATTTAGGATGTAGAGCTCTAAGAAACTTCCTAACATAGTTCTTACTAGAGTAACCTTCATCAAGAGCTTTAAGACTAGTGATAATAGTATTAAATCTAGCAAAAGCATTATCTATTGACTCATCACTACTAGAAAAATAGCCTTTAATGACTCCTAAATTATGACACACGTATTTTATTGACAAGCAAAAGTGTGAGTCATAAAAAAACTGTCATAACTTGTACAATTTAAAGGATATATGACACGCAATTATTAGAGTCATAGAAAAATGGAACACGGGATACACTTTCTTTTGTTATAAGATAATATCATATCAGATCTTATCCTTCTACCTCTCTCTAAAAATCATTCCATCTCTCTCTCTCTTAATTATCAATGGATCTATCAACCAAAAGGGACAATCGGTTGGAAACTACTCCATCACGACAGCAACTTCACGCCACCATCATCACCAACACAAGGAGATCAAGATCTTGTGTTTTGAGTTGAGGTTGTAGATCGAGGGTTTTAACCTCGTTTGGTGTCAATCCGCCGCCTCTTTATCTCCTTCCTCTTCCTCGTTTGGTATGTCAACAACATAACCCACCTTCGTAATTATTCATTTAACCGATTATATAAACGGTTTATAAAGATTTATTAATATTTTCATGGAATTAAGATTTGAATAAAAACGTTTTGATTATTTAACTCGTGTGGTTAAAAGGATTAAAGAGTGTTGATTGGTTTGTTTGTTGACTCGATTTGTTAGTAAACCCAAAGGGTATGGTTGTTTGGTCTCGGCTGGAAAAAGGAACAAACCGAGAGGCTGAGCTTATTCGTTTGTGGGTGTCAGACCTCAGTAACCTGCGAGGGTGCTGTTGGTTCCTTTGGTTTATGTCCAAAGCAGCCCCCAAAAGGGTGCGTTTGGCTTATTTTGTTAAGTGGTTTATAGTAGCTTAATTAGTTACTTGGCTTATTTTGTTTCTGTTCGGGTCGCAACCACATTTCTTTTATATAGAGTTAAACTCTTTTTTTGAGGTATCATACTAATGCAACTTTCACAGGACCCTTCGTTACAACACATTTCTTTTATATAGAGTTAAACTCTTTTTTTCCTTGGAATGAATGGCCAGGCAAAGCAATCACTTATCGTTGTGGTTTTGTTGTTTTTGGCGATGTTGAGACTTATTGGAAGTGAATTAGAGGTCTCGAGCCATTAGGATTAGCCGGCCGAGAGTATGTAATTAACAAAAAAACAGATTCTGGGCTTTGCATAAAATTTGTTTTGACAAGTGGCAGTTTCGATTATCCTACAATTTATACCCGTTCTAATATACATTTGTTTTGTTTTGTCCTGTCAGAGCCAGAGTATAAACCTGAAGGCCTTAAGTGCCGCAAAGGAGTTAAAATGGCCACTATACCAGAAACTTGTTTCCATCCCCACCTCCGGGCAGGCAAGTAACTATTCTTTGATTCCTCGAATTAGTTTGGAATGATACGTTTTATTTATCGCTGCTTCATTAAAGCATAGACTATCCAGCCACCTATGGTTTATATTGTGCCAGGCTTAATACTGTCATGTTTATTTATTTTTACAGAAATTGGCGCATAAAAGTACATCGGCCGTTAATGTTGATAATGTCAGTGTCATGGCAGAGAGCTTCTTGGCCAACTCTGATGAATATGTACAGTGGTTTGCTGGACACTGCCATGATTCGGAGTTGTCGAAAACATTATTTTTCTTGATAATGTTGCATGCTCTAACGAAGACACATAAAGGTAAGAATGCTATATAGTATATGTCTTTATTCATGCTTGTATCCATTCTAAGTTGGTAAAACTGAGAAATCTGCAGACATGATGTTTTTTCGTTGGTTTGTAAAAATGGTCAAATTTCTTGCTAATACTTACTTCATTTGTGTGTTTGTTAGTCAATAAAATGGCTTTATATGCCGGTGCATACTGCATAGTCTGATTGCTTCATTTTTCTCATCCATTTGCCTTAGGTTTTGGTCAATTCTTGGCCTTGTACGAGTCCTGTTTTCCAGTAGCAACGAAGGAGTGGGAAATGCCAGAGACAGCTGGGTTTGGAGTTTCTACAGAAGAGGTACACCTGTCAACAACACATAATGGTATTCAGTTTTTATACCAACTAATTTTCTATCATAACAGTCAAATAGAAGCATGCTGGATAGAGATTGCAAAGGATTTCTTGATCAGATGTATGACGTAAAAGTTGAGGAGTTAAATGCTGAGATATTAAAATGCATATTTTGGAGGTTACTAGATGCCTTTCTTGCAACAACTGTTGAGGATACCTCTAAGGTTAGTCAAAGTACTTGATGTTTAAAGTTATCATTCATTGTGATATTATCGTTTGTGGTTAATAGCTTAGTTTAACCAACATTTTTTTTTTTTTTTTTTTTGTAAGCAATTTCTTATGTTTTTTTGAGTGGTCTAGCCCACAAAGTTTGAGTTTTTGTTTCTAATTAGCTGAACATACTAATATAGTACACAAAGTTTTAGGGATTGATCATAAAATTAGTCTAATTCAGCTTTGTTAGATTAAAATAAATAAGCTTTAAGGAGTAAACCAATTCTTAAAAATTTCAGCGATTAAATGAATAAATTTGAGAAAGCTGGTTGCTTAAATTAATTATGAACCTTTTTATTTATCCGGATTTAGCACTTTCTTATCCTATATAACCATTTAAAGTTCCTACGGATATGCTGTATGCTTCACCATTTAGCTTATAATGATTGTTTGATTTAGAGGTTCAGCTAAACTAGTGGACATGGTCAATCAAGTGTGCCAAGACAAAGTCAAACACAAGCATCTGCAAGTGGTAGTGCAGGTGGTACTGTGGTAGTGAAGCCGCTGCAAGAAAGAGACAAGCTGCTAAGGGAAAGAACGTTGCTTGTTGAACCTTTTATGAAGTTAAATTTCTTTTAAATAATCTTATGTGATTTGCATTCTACTTCTTTACATTGAAATTTTGGGTTTATGCAATTGTAGTTTTGTCAACTATTTGTTACAGATGTTATGATGGGGCGAATGGTGATAAGCAAGAACCTAAGGTTACTTTTGGGTTTATGCTAGTGATGGGGCGAATGGTGATAAGCAAGAACCTAAGGTTACTTTTGCATCGGCAGTGAAGAAGGATAATGTGCAGAAAAAAGTAAATTTCCGATTCATTAGTCCAGAGGCATTTTAATTAGTTAGAGGTACCTATATGGACAGTTTACCTATATGGCATTTTAATTAGTTAAAGTCTACTGCTATTTTGCATAAAATGCTGATTTGCCATTTTATTTTTTATAGATGGATGCAACCACTCCGAAGTACTCCAAGGCTAGATATGATGAAATTGTTAAGGAAGTTTCATCTTACTTGAAGAAGGTTGCTGCTGCTCCTTGATGCCAAATAGCAAACACATTCTATGTAGCTATATATGTTCTACACATTTACCTGTATATCACCCATATATGTTTCTACAATTTTAGAATTTGAAAATAACTTGTAGTTGTATGAAACGCATTGTTTTGATATATATGAAATGCGCTTTTTTGCTATTTGTGTATTTATTTGTATGAGATTATCTGTTATTTAATGTGGGGATATTATTAATTTTATAAAAATTATTTTTTTTTTAAAAAAATTCAACCATGACACGCAAAAAAGGGGTTATAAAATAGTGTCATAAAAGTTTGTCGTAAAAGGGTGTCATAAAAGTGTGTCATGAATTTATGACGCGCGAAATGCGTGTCATAAAGCTTTATGACGGGTCGATCAATGACACCAAAAAGCGCGTCATCTGACCCCTTTTATGACACGCAATGCGCGTCATTAAAGGCCTTTTTTCTAGTAGTGCATCCTCCGAAATGGAGAATTGTTCATATTGTTGAACAAGAAGATCTATCTTGTTCTCTTTGACTTGGTTATTACCTTGGTGAGTGACTAACAAAGTTTTCCAAATATCTTTTGCCGTATTACACATGAAAATTCTTTCGAATTCCTTTTTAGGCAAAGCATTATAAATCATCATTTTAGCCTCATTATTTTTGGCTAATTTTCTTTTTAGTTCATCACTTTGTTTATCATAAGAAACAATTTCATCCTTTTTAGTTTCCGGATTCATTTGAATAGGTTGAAAGTCACCCTCGGTAATAACATGCCAAAGATCAATGTATTTTGATTTCACATACGTTTCGAATCTTGTTTTCTAATAAATAAAACAATCGGTTTCGAAAAGTGGTGGTCTTTGCATAGATTGCCCTTCTAGATATTTGTCGGAATCCATTGATCGATTCAAGTTTTAAAATACAATATACTTTAAAATCTTGACTGACGTGGCTCTTGATACCAATTGTGGGAAACTAGAAGGGGTGGGGGGGGGGGGTTGAATAGTTTACCGGTTTAAAAAACTTCTTTTAAAAATCTTGTTTTAAAAGTATGATATTGGAAACTTTGATTCGAACACTTATATGTAATCAATCAACACCAATATGAACTAGACACTATTCTAACTAATGATAAATAATAAAAGTAAAGAGTAGAGTTGGAAAGATCAAACCGAGACAGAGGATTTATAGTGGTTCGGCTACGAAGCTCTTCTTCGCCCTACTCCACTCCCCGAGTACCACACTCGAGAGTTTCAAGCACTATGTCAACAACCTCCCTCAAGGCGGAGAAAACCGTACACGTCGCTTATCCTTTTACCGACACTAAGCTAGATATCGAGTGCTAATCTTAGCTAGCACCAATCTACCAAGGTCCACGTGACCAAACACACAAGCCCAATGGCTTCAAGAGATCACCAAGATCTCAACAAGATCACAAAGATCAACTCTCACTTCACTCTACTCAATCTAACTACTCTAGATCCTTTGACTACTCACACACAAGCCCAATGGCTTCAAGAGATCTTCACTATCTCTTAAGATCACAATGATCTTCACTCACTCTCTCACAAAAGAAAGATAATCTTGATGTATACTAGGATACAACAAGGATGTAACAAGTGTTACAACAACCTAACAACTATAACTCTTGTATCTTCTTGAAGATCTTGAGTTCTTCTCTTGCAAATGAAGAGGAATGACAACACCTTGTATCTACTTGGATACTTGTGTTCTTCTCTTGCTAGTGAAGATGTATGAAGAGGATCACTTGAAGGATGATTGGATCACTCTTGAACAAAAGAAAAAACTAATCTAAAGATCAAAGAAAGAAAATGTGAAGAGAGTATTCAACTCAGAAATTTTAGTGTTTGAAAGGATGCCTAAAATCTGTGAAAGGGGTTGGTATTTATAGGCAAAGAAAATCTGAACGTTACAAAAAAAATTGTGCGGACGACTCCGTTAAATACCATACGGCTCCACTAAATTTAGTGGAACCGTGGAGCCGTGCCAGACAAAGACGCTCCAATTTTTGTCTTTTCTGGTGAAAACTTATTTGGGGAAGGTTGGAGCTGATTTTGGGGGGAAAAATAGCTGTTATGATTTTCAAACTAATTTTTCCATTAAAACATTTCTTAATATTTCAAAAATAATTTGTCATGTATATTTTTGAAAAAATGTTTTGTCACATTTAAAATGTGAATTCTCAAGAACACAAAATCACTTCTTTGATCACTAGTTCAAGTTGTAACTTTGTTCTAGAGTGATTTGCGTAGAAACGGGATCTTCCGATTAAAAACTTGTTAACGTTAATTTTAACGTAACGTGAGTTTACATTTTGTCATCCTCAAAACGTGAAGTAATCGAAAGATATAAATAACGTTTTTAGAACATTATTTGCATCAACACCTCATGTACTTAATCAGCCTCACAATCAACTTCATCACTCTATAGGAGTTCATCTGGACAGGAATCTGATGTTCCTCAGCACAGATCTCCTACTTCACCACATGTAGCAGATTAGGTTGTCTCTGACAGAATGGTTAGGGCTACTACTACTGTCTCTAGCTTAGTAGCAGGACAGACCAGTAGTAACATCCGTAAGACCCAACCCATGGCAACATCTACTGTATCAGGTTCTCTTGAACTTGGATCAGGTGATGGACTCCCCAGCCACATGGATACTATGGGGAAATGCCCCATGATTCACCTCTCCCAAGAGTTAACACACTTGGAAGTGATGAGGGTAGTGTGACACTAAAGAAATTGATGGAAATTTGTACAAAATTGACAGAAAGGGTGACTGGCTTGGAGGCAGAATTGAAAGAGACAAAGAAACTCTATGGTGGTGCCTATACAAAGCTTATTCTGAAGGTGAAGAAGCTACAGAAAAATGTCAAGTCACTCAAAGCTAAACGAAGAGCCAACATTGTGGAATCCTCCAGTTCAGATGAAGATGATGATCTTGATGATTTTGATGATTCTTCCAAACAGGGGAAGAAGATAGCTAAAATAGATGAAGATCTGAATACTTTATTAGTTCAAGAGGGTGCAGAAACTGGGGGGAGGTTTAATGATGTAGATATGGGTGGTGACAGGCAGTTTGATATGGATGAAGATGCTCAACAAGAAACTGAACCAGTCAATCTTTAAGAACAGGATACAGAGCTAGTGAATTTTGAATTTCAAGAAAATCCTAAAGATACTGCTACAAGTGAAAGAATTGTTAGTACTGCTGGTTTGGTGGATAAGATAATTGAAAATTTCCAGGCAAATGGATGATGTGGTTCAAACTGTTGAAGCAAATCCAAGTACTGCTAGTGTTTCTATTAGTACTGCCACTACAACTTTTAGTACTGCTAGTATTGTTCATGTTAGAAAAAGTGCTGCAGATAAAGGAAAGGGTATTATGATAGAATCTGAGCCTACAAAGAAAATCAAGAAGAATGTTTTAGCTCAAATAAGCTTTGATGAAGAAATTGCACAAAGGGCACAAGCTGAAGAACATGATAAGTTTGAAGAGGAACAAAAGATTGCCAAGTTTATGGATGAACAAAGACTGGCTAAAGAAACTATTGAAGCAAAGAAATTGGCTCAAGAAACAGCAGATGATTTGTTAGCTCCAGAGGATCTATGAAGAAGATAGAGCAGTTATTCCAGAAGCAGAAAGAGAAGATGCTCACAATGATTTGCTTGAGGTGATTAGAAAGAATCAGAGTAAAAAGATAAGTGCTGCAAGAAGGAACAAACCTCCAACTCAAGCACAAAAGATGAAATGTATGAAGGAATATATGAAGAATCATGATGATTGGACTATGAGTCAACTGAAAGGCAAATCATATGAAGAAATTGAAGATTTGTATTTCAGAGCATATAGGAAAGTTCAACACTTTGTTCCAATGGGCACAGAAGAAAAAATTAGAACTACAAAGAGAGCTGGAATAACATTGGAATCTAAGTCTTTAAAAAGACAAAAGATCGGTGTAACTGCTGAAGGAGAACAAGAAGAGGTTGTATTGTCTGATGAACAACTTCAACAGATGGTGATTGTAGTTCCAGATGAAGGAATGAATGTTGAAGCCATACAAACTAAATATCCTATCATTGATTGGGAAGTTCAAAAAGATGGAAGGATAAAAAGTTGGAAGAAAATCAGGGTAGGAAATCATATTGAGGTATATCAGTTTATGGAAAATATTCTTAAGGCATTTGATAGAGATGACCTGGTGAAACTATGGAGTTTAGTTAAAGACAAATTCAAATCTTCAACACCAACAGATAACAAGGAGAGAGCTCTATGGGTGGACTTGAAGACAATGTTTGAGCCAGTTGCAGATGACAGTATATGGAAGTTTCAAAGTGGAAATCAAGGGTTCAAATGGACATTGTACAGTTCATGTGCAGTTCATCATGTCTCAACAAGGGCTGGAACAGACATGTACATGCTAGTGGAGAAGGACTACCCACTATCATCAGGTACTCTCACTTTGATGATATCTAAAAAACTACACGTGGAAGAAGAATCTGAGATGGCAAGAGAACTGCTACAGAAGATCTACACTCAGTCTGATAAAGTAATGAAGGCTGGTAGAAGGTAAAGTGTTTGGAAGAATCCTCTCAAGCTTAAGGATTTAATTCAAGAAACTTGATGATTTAGAGGGAAATCACAAGTTTAGGGGAGGATTGTTGGGAATTAAAACACTTAACAGTTTGTACTGCCAAGCTCAGAGATTAAACTGTTGAAGATTAACACTAACAGTACTAACTGAGTTAGTACTGCTAGTGTAAATATTAGTACTGCTGAAGTCTGCAGAAAGAAGATGGTACTGCCAGTGAAAGAAGACGTGTAAAGTGATAAGTTTAGAAGATATTCTGTGTATATCTTATAAGTTTAGAATGATACGTATATTGTATATTGATAGTTATCTTGTAAAGGACTCCTTGTGCCTATAAAAGGAGGTCCTAGGTTAAGGTGTTAGATACATCTTTCATACATCTCAGATCACATATATCTCATATATCTCTAGAATACGTATGTTTTGATAAGCTTCAAGGTTGTAAACCCTAGTGATATTCAGATCACTCGTATTATTTGCTTAATAGTATTGAAGCGTTTTGGTTATACTGTTCTTGCATTACTGTTTCATTGTTCAATACATTGTCAATATTCTTCTAAGTGTCAAAGAGTAGATTCCACATACTCTTTGATATACAATAAAGTTTCTAACAAGCTCAAGCAAGATCCATGTTTAGGATTCACATATATGCTTATTGTCTATGCATATGGCTCATTTGGTTCTTAATAAGCTGAGCTTATTTGAGTCTGATTTTGGGATTGTGTTTGGTTTCGGTTTACAAGAGAATTATATAGAAGATGGTTCATATACTAGTCGCAGCATGAAATTATATTGGTTTTCTGTCTTGCTTTGTTCCTAGAATTTGATCACTTGCATATGGAGGTTCAGCAAAACAGTTTGGCCTTGTTACATGATTAATAAACCATTATTTTAATTTTCTGAGGCAGGTATTGCTTCGAGATCCTTCAGATGATAATGTGATACCAGTTGTTGAGGAACTACGGAGGAGATTGCCTGTTATAAATTCAAATCAAGTAGAATTGGGTGGTCAGAATGATGTTGAAACTGGCGAAGAAGATGGTATAGTATTGTATTTAAATTCTACCTTAGTTTCTGTTTGTGCAAAATTTCAGTTTCAGTTATATATATTATATATATATATATATATATATATATATATATATATATATATATATATATATATATATATATATATATATATATATATATATATATATATATATATATATATATATATATTGTATTCCTTGGGTTTTGAAATAAATAACTTCTTTTATGTTGCTCAAGCATCTTTATTTTCTGGCTGCTTAATAATGCATGCAGAGTCTCCATTTGAATTTCGAGCACTAGAGGTTTTCCTAGAAGCGATTTGCAGCTTTCATGCCGCTCGTACGACAGAACTAGAAACTGATGCTTACCCGCATTGGATGAGCTTACATCTAAGGTACTTATTTTTCTAGGAAACTATTAGGTGATAATATTCTTGTTTCCATACGCTCAATCATATGATTTTGTTGTTTTCATTATTGAAAGCCATATGAAGCATTATGTGAAATGACCTGAGACTGCATATGACTTGATTGTTCGTGCATCATATGCTGCTTCGTATCTTTTTTAATATGTATTGATAATTTTGTATATCATGGCTGTTCTGATTGGTAGATTAGTATCCGTAACTTGGATCGGGTTCGTAAACTGAAAAGTGAAATGACAAGGCTGACTACTCGTGTTCAAAAGGTATTTATGATGCTTGTTACATGCATTATATAGATTCATTCATCTGTCATCAAATTAAGAACCTATTAGCTTCAATATAACATGTAAGTTTGTTTATGGTGTCTACGTGGTAGTTATACTTGCTAACCTGTTGTATAGGTCTCATACTTGTGATCTGTTCTCAGAAGCTTAGAAATATATACCAATAGAAAGTGATTGTATCCTAATCAATACGCAATTTTGAAAAATATTTTAATATAATAAAACTTTGATAAGTGAGGATTTATCATAAGAATAGTCCTCAATTGCTTCTAGCTGGAATGAGAATGCATGTTTATAATTTTTACAATGGTATTTAACTCTTTTGTTTAGTGTAGTTGCAAACATTTTTCTTCCACGAGTCATGTAAGAATTGTAAAATCTTCTTTCTTGACTAACTTGTAAGCAAAATCATCCGTTCGGCCTCAGTGCACCTTTGACTAACTTGTAAGCAAAATCTTCTTTCTTGACTAACTTGTGACACAGTGCACCTTTTCCTTTTGTATCACAAATGACAATGTGCAACACTGCAACACCATGTAAAGTTGTGAAAAGACTAATGCATAGACGTGTAGGTTTCATATTATCTGTGAATAACACACTCTTTCCTATGAAATCGTTGTTGTTTTGTTATAATGGGTTAAGGAGAGGTACAATAAGATGAGAAGTTCTGTTCTAAATGTGAATGTACATGTTTGCTATTAGGTGTTTATTTGGTTAAGGCAAAAATATTGAGTATATAGATTGTCTAAAGAACTAAGCATGCAACTTCCGTTGTTAACAGGTTACTCAGCTATTTGCTGAATGGTACCGGATATATGAACTGCCTGGTGTGAACGATCAACTGTTGCTCGTTTTGTTCTACAACTGCAGCAAAATGGGTATTTGAAAGTAGATGACACATCAGACCGCATTTTCCGTTGGCTCTTGGTAACTTTTTGCTTATCTCTTAAATGCAAGCACATGCACATACATATACAAACCAAACACAGTCATTGATGACAAGAAAAGATATTGTCTGTGCTTCTAACTTTTGTCTTTTCTAATTAAAACAGAGACGGAGAATATCCAGATGATGATATTAGTACAAAAGTTACTACTGCTAGTGAAAGTTAGTACTTCTAGTACAAAGTTAAGACTGCTCAGAGATTAAGACTGCTTGAAGTTAATACTGCTAGTGTATTAGTTACAATTGTTAGTTATAAGTTAGTACTGTTGGTTCATAGAGTTAGTACTGCTTATATGATATGTATTAGTTGTTTATAGAAAAGATTATAGATACTTAGGAAAGTATTGTAAGCCGACTAGGACTCCTTGGTGTATAAAAGGAGGTCCTAGGGTATAGAGTTATATACGAATTTTATATTTGGTTAAGTTATATACATTCCAATTTTATTTTATTTGAATTTGTTTTGATATATATATTTGAATTTGTTTTGATATATATTGATTTCTTAAATGTGACTAAAAGATGTATATAGTCACACTTATTAACACTTTTTGTCACTGTTTGCTTAATTCGTTGTGTGACTAAATATTACAAAAAGGCCACACACCAAAAATCATGTGGCAATTGGATAATCAATAGTCACACAAAATATACATTTTTTCACTTTAAACATCATATGGTCACACATATTAACACTTTTGGCCACTTTATGCTTAATTGTAGGTGACTAAATACCCAAAACAAACATGCTTTGTGTGACTAAATATTACAAAAGGCCACACAAACATAAAATTCATGTGACCATTGGATGATCAATAGTCACACAAAATACACATTTCTTCACTTTAAATAGCATATAGTCACACTTATTAACACTTTTGGTCACTTTATGCTTAATTGTATATGACTAAATACACCCAAAAAAACATGTTTTGTGTGATTAAATATTACAAAAGGCAACAAAAAATTCATGTGGCCATTGGATGAACAATAGTCACACAAAATACATATTTCTTCACTTTAAACAGCATATGGTCACACTTATTAACACTTTTGGCCACTTTTTGCTTAATTGTATGTGACTAAATACCCAAAACAAACTTGCTTTGTGTGGCCACACAAACATAAAATTCATGTGGCCATTTGATGAACAATAGTCACACAAAATACACATTTCTTCACTTTAAATAGCATATGGTCACACTTATTAACACTTTTGACAACTTTATGCTTAATTGTATGTGACTAAATACCCAAAACAAACATGATTTGTGTGACTAAATATTACAAAAGGCCACACAAACAAAAAATTCATATGGCCATTGGATGAACAATAGTCACACAAAATACACATTTCTTCACTTTAAACAGCATATGGTCACACTTATTAACACTTTTGGCCACTTTTTGCTTAATTGTATGTGACTAAATACCCAAAACAAACTTGCTTTGTGTGACTAAATACTACAAAAGGCCACACAAGCATAAAATTCATGTGGCCATTGGATGAACAACAGTCACACAAAATACACTTTTACTTGATTTTAAAAAGCATATGGTCACACTTATTAACACTTTTTTTTTTAATTGTATGTGACTAACTCCAAAAAAAAAACACCCGTTGTGTGACTAAATCATCACAAACGTCACATTTATTATATATTCATGTGGCTACAGGACATAAATAGTCACACAAAATACACATTTACTTGAATAAATTATCTCAAATGTCACATATATTATATATTTATGTGGCCAAAGGACGAACAATAGTTACTCTCAAAAACCATTCATGTGACTATAAAGTGTTTACGGTGTTACACCTCGTACCCGTTTAGACCAAAAATTAAAACTTTTTACGCGAAAATACTTGACTTTTATGGACATCCGGTCACTCTTTTGACAACTGACAAAAATCGGTACACATTCAGGACTTGAGACTATTTTTAAATGAAAGTACATTCAATTACCTTCAAAACGACGAGTGGCGCGACCCGTAACGACTTACGGTTTAAAAGATATGATTTTTCGAAAATTACCAAAATCTGAAAATTTTGCCAAACCGCCGGTCGGGAACCCCAACCGCCGGTTTGGCCCCAAAAACAGCCCAAACCGCCGTTTGAGCTCAACCAAGGTTTGAACCTGCTGCCTCGAAAATCAGTTTTCGCTATCTCCGCTTGGAAATCCGACCTCCCGAACTCGAAACTTAACCAAACTTTCCAGATTTACTTAGTATATCCATGGGCTCATTTTCATACAAAAATATTTACCGAACGACTTCCCGAAAGGGTACTTTAAAATTGAGACGGGTTATGCAAATAACCCGTTTTGACCCATTTTCACTACAAACCGATCATACGACCTCCGATTTACACCAAACTTTACCAAAAGCATTACATTAACATATTAAACACGTTCCATTGACACTTGACCCGTTTACAACCCAAAATGGGTATTTTTACACATCAACCAAACGCCCCTTTAACTTAAACCATAAACACATAAAACATGCTCAAACATACCAATTGACTACCAAATCGTTATACAACTCTTGACATACAATTTGACACTTGTTTACTCATTTCAAAGCGTTACTCGACTCACGGGGGTACAAACTCTACACATGAGCTCGGTATTCTACCTAAGCCCTTAAATACAAACTACCTTATATCTTGCATCTCCAAATCCTTAATCCTTATATCCAAGCCATCCATATAAACATGTCGACCTACAAAACGGTTAGACAACTAAACCATAAGCACAAAGGCTTAGTAAGTAAAACGATCATAACATACATTACACTTCAAACCACACATATGCATCACATACATTAAACACTTACTTGGCGGCTCACATCCTAGTCCTTACTTTAACACTTTGACATCAACTTACTCTAACAACCCTAATCATCACTTAGGTCACATTCATTATGGCACATAAGCACATCTCAAGTTCCTTATTACTAACCACAAAACATACATAACACATATACATTAGAAATCCATATAACACATGCTACCATCATTTTACTTACCTTAATCCAAGCTACATAACATCAAGAACATCATCATCATCACAATCTTCCACCATCAACACTAATCTTCATAATTAACCAAACCTAACAACATAACAATAAATAACATATCAAGGGTTAACAAAACCCATCAAATACACTCATCTTCCTTTCTAAATCATCATATGATCATATCTTGATCATATGGTGAAAACCCACTTAAAACATAATCTTACCTTTCATTAATCATCAAATAGAAATACTTACTTGAGGATGATCTTAGCAAAGGGTGGCCATAAGCACTAGGACTTGATCATCTTCTTCCTCAAGCCATCAAGGCACTTCTTTCCCTCCCTTTTTCTCTCTATAGAACCAGACTCCACAAGCCTCAAAAAAATGATAGAATTATCTAGACTTTCCTGGATAAATAATTATCTAGGCACAAGTTTGGGCCATTGGCAAGAATGGTCCCTCGAGTCTCTTTCTTCTTACTTTAGCCACAACTAACTTATAATACCTTTAACATGTTTATCACAATGGCAACTTAGGTCCCTTTAGTTATACATCATATTTTACATAACCACTTTAGTCATATTTTGACTATTAGGTTTGACCACAATGCAACATTCGTTGACTAACTAATCACATAAGGTCTTTACCTTCTTTCATCTAGGGTGGGTCCAAGCACACGGGAAACGGGTCTAACATACGGTCACTATTACTAATTAATCAAACAAAACTTGTGCCTAATTTGTCACACATATTCGGGTTTTGGTCACTCTTTTTCAATGAAAAAGGCCACGAACTCAACAATGTCACCGTAGGACACCAACGGTGGCGCGATCTTTGGTGACACACAACAAAAAAAATGTGTGTGACTATATGCATATCGTCACACATTTTTAAAGTAACCAGTACCACTTTTTGTACCAGTGTTGGTAATTGGTTGTGGAACATTGGAGGATTCATGTGTGAATCCTAGGACTTTGTATTTCATCTTATGAACTTTGGTATATTATCCTTTAATATTAATCATGTTTGGTTCTATGATTGTGTTGATTATGTGATTCTTGTGATGTTTACTTGCCTTGTGAATTATGTCTTAATACTTGTTTGGTTCATATGAGAACTTGTGATAAAGGGATGTTTGGATATTCGTTGTGTTTGTTTGGATTATGATGATAACATCATATTTGGTTAAATTGGAACTTGTCTTGTTTATTATTTTGATTAATCATTGTTGAGTCTATAGTTGAAAGGATTCTCAATAGTGATTAGTTTCAATTCATTAGTCGACGAATGATTTTGGTCTTGTACTTTGTGACAATTGTATGAGAAACTTAATAAACTAAACAAGTAAAGGTTTAATTTAAAAATATAGGTCGTAAGAAGTCTTTGAATATGTGTTCTAATCATCTTTCAAGTTAATGGAACTTCACGAATTAATAACATCAAAGTCTATAGTTTGAAAGGATTTTTGTTGTTGTTGGTTTAGGCATAAGGCTCATGACATGACCATTTGATTGAGGTTTATGTATATTTGATTTATAAAACACTAAACTATTATTATTGGATTGATAGGTCGAAAGAATTACCTTTGATAATATGTTTTCCAAACTAAACATTCTAATATCCATGTGATCATTTGTCCAAACATGTATGTCTTGTGTGTTTGTTTTATATTGCTTTTCTTTGTGGTTTGATCCGTGACAATCATAACCACCAACTTGTTACTTGCTTAAACAAACAAACGATACTTGAGTGCAACCAAGTCTCTTGGGACGAACTTGACTTACCAACCCCTAACTACACATGACTAGGGTATACTTGCCCGAATGTGTTCCTAGTTAACCGGTAATTCTTGTTTATAAATTTAAAGCTCGGTGAGACACATCACATTACAGGAGGGTTATTATTGTACAAACAAGGAAAAAACAATCTCAAGTACACAACTACCTCTTCCTTTCTCTTGCTAATGTATGGCAAGTCCCTTGACTCGAACAACACACATGTTTCTTGTGGTGATTCAAAGAAAATGCCATACATGGTAGGGTTAGGCAACAAATTCCCAACATATATCCACAATAGGGGTTCATCCCTACCCTCTGTTAACAAACATCCTAATAACATGTCTTGTGATCTTCGACGTGAGTACTTTAACTCTTGCTCACCAAACCCAAATTTACTTGGAGCCATCGTAGGAGGTCCAAATAGTAACAATAACTACACAGATGATCAAAACAAGTCTAGAAAATCCTAACCAGCTACTTATACCAATGCTCCATTTGTTAACTCATATGTACATGCCCGATTTAGCTGATGTGGTTAGCTAGAAACGAATCGATATTAAAAGGAAAATTCACGTGCTTGAAATCTTTAATATGCAATATCATATCGAAGGTGTTTCTTTGGTAACCACATATGAAATGTGATATGCTCATGAATTTCACATTTGGAAAAGTCAACATTGGTATGTCTTTCCCAAATGTGATAGCAATGAAGAACTGGTTTAAGGTTCTCTTGTATGGTTTAACCAATGCAATCCTAAACACTAATTTGTTTAATGGATGGCTATACAGTGGAAATTGATGACACATGACAAATTACAAAAATGGGGGCAGTTATGATATGATGGTTTATAGCATATGCAAGTGAAATGATGAGTCACATGATCACTTATTTTTCCTATGTAGCTATCCAAAAGAAATCTGGGAAAGAATGCAGTTTATGATAGAATGTGCTACTCAGGATTTGGGATGGGGAAGTATTGTTGAAAGAATTGCAGACGAGCCATGTGGAAACAGTATATGGAGTGTTATTAGAAGGTTGTGTCTGGTTGCTACTCTATACTTAATATGGCAAGAAAGGAAATTTAGAATATTTAGAAATGAAGAAAGAGATTGAAAGACACTTTATAAGCTAATATGTGATACTATCAAAATCAGATTGATGGGTTTAAGAATAAGAAAATTAGCTCATGTGAGTAAGGTAATCTCAAAGTGGAATGTAAAATTAGATCTGGTTGATTGAAGTTTGAGACGTGCATTGTGACAGATAGGGTGAGTCATGCAAGATGGGACTACCCTCATCTTTCAAATGCATTTGGTCCTAAATGGGCAGTGTTGTGTGAACTTTATGTGATATCATTTCCAGGATGATGATTTTTTGTAATAGGACCTTGATTCTATTTGTGAGGTGGCTGCCGCATATAGTGTTAAGGTAATCTTGCAAAAGGTAAATGTAGTCCTAAAAATGTTGATGTCCATAGAGTTCAGGTTTCTAATTACGGTAAAGCTCAGTTAGAGGTGATGCCAAGCTCTATTAAGGTATGCAAGGCTGTTGTTCAGGTTACATATTCTTATTGTGGAGGGCGTGGTCATGGGCTTTCCTTCGCCACATCAGCTTTTTCTCTTTCCAAAATATTTTCCTTCAATTTTCCCTCAACCATTGTAACACCTTCTCTCTCTTCCACAATTTATTTTTTATTTTTTATCATTTAAAAATACCCACAACACATATCCTCACAAAATATACACTCACAAAAGTTAAAATATTAATTTCTCTCTCTTCTATAGCTTGTGGGACTATAGTGGTGAATTGAAATTTTTTTTGGAGCCTGCCAATATTACCGAGACAAGAGGTGTGGGTTTCCCCAAAGAAAAAAGAGTATCCTTCTTTTTGACCGCTCCACACCTAGTACCCTTATAGAATAGCCTTTGACTGGTATGAGCTAGCATTTAGTGATTCTATACTCATGATGATGCCTTCTTGTGATAGGATCTAGCAACCTTTTTGTGAGGATGTAAACTGCAAAAGGGTTATCTAGGTAATCTTACAAAAGAAAATGTAGTCATGGTGATTAGAATATCCTAAATGCTTGGTGTAATTGGTGAATTCACTGGTGAAGTGTCAAGTTTAGAGTTTGTTTTGCTGCACTTGCTTGGGAGTTGTTTTGCATAGTTGTATTTGTTGTTAGCCAGTTTAAGGCGAAAATTACTACAGTACCCATTTTCAAAGGTACTTTTCTTGTAGTGCCCTAACCTTTTGCCATATTCAAAATTGCCCATGCATCACGCGCTAATATTTTTCGTGGGACGCCAGATGCTTTGTTGTCAACCTTCTATTGGTCGAAAAAAAAAAAAAAAAAATGGAATCACGCGTATATATTTTCGCCATACGCTAGATGGATTAAAAATACCATTTATATTTATTTTAAATCAATCACGCGTAAAAAATAACGCCAGACGCTAGAGATGTGGGACCAAGTGCATATGACAATTTGAAATATATGACTTTGATGTACCGGTGTGCATGAAATCACAAATACGCCATTGTGCATGCATGGCATGAAAAAAAAAAAAAAAAAAAAAGAAACCCTACGTATAGTTATTGCAATGAGTGTCTTTATTGCAATGAGTATGCATATGAAATACTCAGTGCTTGAAATATATTTTTATATAGCATGAAATATATGAAATGAGTGTGCAATTATGTTTTATGTTGGGACCAGTTTGCATGAAATCAAAACCAAAACAGTTTGCATAAATAATTATTATACTAGATGACAAAAACCAAAAAAGAGTGCATGAATTATTAACAGTTTGCATGAATTATTATACTAGATGACAAAAACCAAAAAAGTAAAACAGTGTAAAACATTTATTGATCACGCGTAAATTTATGCATGTATACTGAACATTAATTGATCACGCGTAAGTTTATACGTGTAATGTGCATTGGGAAGGAGCAAATGCATTGGGAGGGAGCAAATAACCTGCAAAGCCTATAAACCCTACCGGAAAATACTGTTGAAACGACGGTTGCATGCAAGAATCCGACCTTTTTCGGACATATTCAATGCATAATCACTTTAAAACCGATTCATCACCCCATTATAACCATTATAAATCATACCACGGTTTGTCATTCTTAAAAAAAAAAAAAAAAAAAAAAAAAAAAAAAAAAAAAAAAAAAAACGAACTGTTGTAGTGGTGGTGGTGGTGGCTGTGGTGGTGATTGTGTTAACGGTTGTCGGCGGTGAATATGGCGGATTATCGGGTATTTCGCATTTTTTTTTTGTTCTATTACACGTATTGTTTATTTATTTTGTAATATATATTTATATGTTTATGTTATTTTAGGATTATGCGGCGGAAGTCAATTGTAGGAGTAGGTTGAGATTAATTAGTGATATTAGTAAACGGATAGCGAACACCCCTAGGGAACAATTATTTAGGCAAACATGTTTTGGTTGGTTGTTAGATATACAACAAATGCAAGAGAGTTGTGTGTTGGTACATTATTTTATATGCCACCAAGTGCCGTGTGATGAGGGTGAGTCAGACAATGTTCCTTTGAGATATCGTGTACGTGATCTATCTCGGGTAGGTGAGGTCGAGATTAAGTTTGGTAGAGAGGAATTCTGTCTAGTTACGAGTTTAAGGTTTGGGACAGATTTTAGAGATCATTATCTAGAAGGACCTCTGGCGTTTAGGAGACGATTGTTCCCCTCGTCACTTGATTCACAAAGCATAAAAGTTGGTATGTTGTTAAATATATTAAAAAGTAAAGGGTTTCGTGAGTTGAGTGATGTAGATGCCGTTCGCCTTTGTTTGATATGCGTGTTGCTGTTGGTGTTAAAAGGGAGCGAGGTTAGGAAAGTGGTTGATAATTTTTTATTTAGGTTAGTTGAGGATTTAGATCGTTGGAATGTCTATCCGTGGGGGTCGTATGTATGGCCAACCTTGTACAAAAATATAAAGGATGCAGCAGTTGAGCGCAGGGCAAAGCATTTTGCCGAGGGGAGGGATCCTGATACAATTCCTAGGTACTCGTTGAATGGATTTATATGGGCCTTCAAGGTATGTCGTATATAAATTTGTAAACTTCATGTATATGTATCCCGTTAAAATTTTTTAAAAATAATTACCTTTTTCTTAGACGTGGATATTGGAGTCGTTCCCGCATGGTGCAGCCCCTTCCTTTTTTTATCGTCAACAGTTGTATCCCCGATCAATTGCCTGGGTTATAGAAAAGTGGTCACTAGGGACGCTCTACACAGGATTCTGGATGACCAATTGCGTGTGAGTTTTAGATATGCACTAAATTTATTACGATATGATTATAATATTTAGTGTGTTTTTTTTAATGTTGTATATATTGTGCATTTTTTTATAAGGTAAATCGACCTTTGACGAGGCTTACACCGGATGAATTTGAGCAACAAACCGAGTGGTGGGTTCAAAGTAGAACGTTTTTCGATGGAAATCCCCCCCCCCTCCAGTGATACAGCCTCCGGTAAACCGACCTATGCGCGAAGATATTCACCCCCTAGTGTTTCAGAAGATGGAAGAACATGAAGCGAGGTTACGGGATCTTGACTTGCAGGTCAAAAAAATAAACGAGGGATATGGGGTAAATAGTGTACGTAAACTTATTGAGGTTTTGTATAAACATTAATTATTACTTGTTAATCGTTTGATTAAAAAATTTAATGCAGCAATTCCGGTTTGTGAAGAAACCACAACTACATAGAGAAACAAGCTTTGCTGGTGGTGAAAATTATGGTTTTAGTGACTTTAGTGTTATGCAAAACACTCAGGTATATTTACGTGCTTTTATGTTTCTTATATTTACATTTGTTGGTTACTCACTCTACCTTTTTAATTTTATATTTAGGGATTACAACGGCCCGGCCGTCCATTTGGTGTGGCACCGAACGCGTCTTTTTTTGAAGATCTTACTTTACCTACACCTCTGGTCACGTCTACGTATCCAACATGGTTTCCATCCAACGAACATACCGCTACGCCAATTGGGTTCAGCGCGTTTGCCACACCAGCTTATGACTAGGCAGGTCCATCTCACGCCCCTGACGTTGTTGTTGAGAACCGGGTAACATATTCATTATCTAAATAAATAACGATTATTATTGTGTACTAGTAATGATAATGATGTTAAATTTTTTATTGTTTATTCTTTTTTAAGGGTGCGATGGAGCGACCAAAGAGGGATTGTCGCCCCGGTAAATATCAGCAGCATCCTTATACCGAACAGGGAACTACGACTATCCTCCCTAAGAAACGTGCGGGTAAGAGTAAGAGTAAACGGAATAAGGGTGCCTCGAACATTCAACCGTTCGAGTTAGGGGAAGAAGCGACTGACGAGGAAGCAGAGGCGGATGACGTTGCCTTTGTTGGTTCTGGTTATTCGGCACCTTTAGTAATTGCCAATGTTGACCCCAAGAAGGTAACACTAAAATATGTTTTAAATTTGTTAGCATGAAGGTTCTAATTAACATAGTTGTAATGATATTGTATTTTATTTGTTGTTTTCAGGTAGAGCGTGAGACATATGTTGGACTTGACCAGTTCCTTATAAACCCAACTCCGATATACCTTGACTGCTATCCGAAGGGTTGGCAAGTACAACTGAACTTCTTTCAAGAACTAGTTCCGCATTTATACAAGAGGGGTACTGATCCAGGACCAGCCGATAAAATTGGTTGGCTGTCCGACGATGTAAGTTTATTGTTACATATTTGAAAAGGTTTAGATTATTTTATTTTCAAGAACGTAAAATGATTCAATATAATCTTATAAATCAGCAAATGAATTGTTGGGTGGAGTTACTAATAAGATATAGGCCACCTCAAGCGGAATGGACTCTTGCAAAGGCATGGACTACATCGACTTACACCTCCGAAAATGGTCTTGTGTCCATGCTTTCGACTGAGCGTACAATTAGGGGAACATTGGATGGTACCACGCCTCCGTACCCGTCATGGGATGATGTCCGCTTCGTAAGTAATTGTGTGTATTAGCTATGTATAAAACTACTCACTACTAATTCATGTAATTGTGTGTATTTATATAAATTTTCAATGTAGGTCTTGATGCCGATGAATGCTGGAGGGAATCATTGGGTGACTGCATTTATGGACCTAAGGGATTCCACTATGTTGGTTCTCGACTCCATGCATAGTAGTGCTCGTTGCGAAGCTCTAAGAGAATATGTACAAGGATGGACTGCAGCTATCAACACTTGTTTAGAAGAGCTGGGACATTTCCAAAGAACACAACGGCCACACTACAATTTTAAATTTTACTACAACACCCAGAGTTATCCGGTCCCGCAACAAGGAAATTTCTCAGATTGTGGAGTCATCACTTGTTGGCTCATACATCAGTATGTGGACAACAAGTTTCCACCAAAATGGAATTTTTATGATTCCGTAGGCTTTTTCCAAGAGGTTAGGTACGAAATGGCCAAGATGTTTTACGCATGTCGTTGTGAGGATACTACTTTGTGTGGCTATGATTAACTAAGATCATTCTTGAAGTTGTATGTATTTTATTTTACCATTCATTTTTCTTGAAGTTGTAGTTGAATAAAAGTTTTATGCTATATTAATCCTACTTATTACTCTTTATTAGTAGTAACAATTATGGTATATTAATACCTTTTTTATTTGTAATGTTTATTTTCACACTCATTTCATATATTTCATGCTATATCAAAATATATTTCATGCACTGAGTATTTCATATGCATACTCATTGCAATAAAGACACTCATTGCAATAACTATACGTAGGGTTTCTTTTTTCTTTTTCTTTTTTTCATGCCATGCATGCACAATGGCGTATTTGTGATTTCATGCACACTGGTACATCAAAGTCATATATTTCAAATTGTCATATGCACTTGGTCCCACATCTCTAGCGTCTGGCGTTATTTTTTACGCGTGATTGATTTAAAATAAATATAAATGGTATTTTTAATCCATCTAGCGTATGGCGAAAATATATACGCGTGATTCCATTTTTTTTTATTTTTTTTTTTTTGTTTTCGACCAATAGAAGGTTGACAACAAAGCATCTGGCGTCCCACGAAAAATATTACGCGTGATGCATGGGCAATTTTGAATATGGCAAAAGGTTAGGGCACTGCAAGAAAAGTACCTTTGAAAATGGGTACTTTAGTAATTTTCGCCAGTTTAAGGGGTGTTTGGAATATGTCCAATCCTCTTAAATGTTGCTTAGTTTTGTACATATTGATTGGGTGTTTAATACTCCCTCGTCTCAATTTATTTGTCCATATTTCCTTTTATGGATGTCTCAAATTAATTGTTCACTTTCTTTATTTAGTAAAAACTAGAGAATCTAGTAGAGGAATATTCCATTTTAGTGGTTGAAATTAAAGTGGCCCCACTTTTATTAAACTTTGTGTTTTCTCTCTCTTGACAAATAAATTGAGACGGAGGGTGTTTAATACATATTTTATCATTCTATCAAAAAACATTGGTCTCTTTTTTGAATTTCGTAGACATGGTGGCCAGCATGCAACACTTTTTGTTGGCTCTTATAAATTGACGTTTTGTGTTGTATCTGTTTGTGTTCTGTCATCTTTTAATTCATTTTAACAAAGTTAAAATGTTCTTTTATATAATTTCTGTTTCTTGAAAAAAAAAATGTTTTCATGGGCCACGTTTAACTATTTACATGTTATCATTTTCAAGTATGTTACACAAGGCCATTAATAAATTGCAACATGTCTTAAGTTCAAAAAAAAAAAAAAAAATTGCAACATGTCTCAATGCACACAAAAGGGTATCTATCTATACTCCTATATTTCTATAGAACAAGATAGATGTTTAAATAGGTAGAAGGTGAGGATTAAATGGTAAAAAAGCTGACATAAATTGTGGTCCTTTACAGACACGAAAACTCAGTGACCCTCTTTCCCGACGCTCAAAAATAGCAAGTGGCTGATAGTGACTTATCTCCAAAAAAAACTGCCACGTCATACTCTAAACTTACAGCCTATGTCATCCCTAATCTCACAGTCACAACCAGCATTGCATTTGTAACCACTTCCATGCAAACATTCAATAACAAAGTCAAAGTCACGTAGCTTACCTAGTTCTAGATTTGACTGTTTCTCGAGTTGACTGTTTAAACACCAATTAAACTTTGTTTGTGACACTATCCTTTTCATATGAACACTTCCAAATAATCTATTATAAAAGAAAGTAACGTGACCTTTTTTTCAAATGAACACTTCCAAATAATCTATATCTTTTTATGATTTTGTCACACAAATAATTTAGAGAGGGACAGAATAGGGGGACCAATAATTGTAACCTTTTTTGTTTGGAATGTTTGTCCTTTGTACTAGTTGAGGGTGAATGTAGGAATCATGGGAACCATTAAAACCTCTTAGAGATTTTTACTTCTAGCTAGCATTTGTAACTTCTTGTAATAAAAATGGGACACGGGGACACAAGCAGTGGTGGTTATGATGATTCTGGTAAAGCGGTTGCCGCGTCATTCTTGGAGGCTGATGGTGGTGTGGGAATGGGAATGACCATGCAAGATACAATATCATCTTACACTTATGATAACAGGATGGCAAGTTTCATACCATATTACCAAAATGACCAACATCATAGCCATTTTGGTGGTGGTGCACTCTTTGGTAACCAAATGAGTATCCCGACTACAGGTTTTTTAAGGAACTTGATATTTTATACTTTGTGTCAGATTTACATATGTTGTTGTTTAGATTTATATTTATATTATTGTGAAAAACATGATCAGGGTCAGATAGTGGTAAAGTGATTTTTACAGCGGCTCAGTGGCAAGAACTTGAGAGGCAGACGATGATATACAAGTACATTATGGCTTCTATACCTGTTCCTGCAAACCTTCTATCCACTCAATCTAACAGTACACTTTCTTATTCTTTTTTACTATTTACCATGTATCTTTTTAAATACTTTCATTTCATCCCTTACTTGGCAACCCAATAGATTTTGAATTTTTGACCTTACTCCAATGTGAGAACTCTAAAGTACTAAGATTAGCTTTGTTAAAAATAAATAAATAAATAAATATTCAGATTAGCAGGCAGTCCTGGACGTTTTGGAAGCCCTATTCGAAAATCAAAATAAGGCCCGTAAAAGATGTCACGATTTTAGAAGAGAGAATGCAAGCTGTTTACGTAAAAAGCAACACTCTATTAGCTTTTTTTGATGCAAAATATTCAATCAAATATTGGTAGTCAATTTGATCTAAAGGTATTTTTGATATCACTATAAATTCATTATGTAGTTCATGTGATATTGTTAAACGTAACCCTATTTGGGGGCCTTTTGAATTCCGAAGCCGTGAGTGCTCTTCCTCAAGGACGGTTAGTACATTTTGAGACCATTAAGGCTGGTCGCACTCCACTGGACTTCTTCGGTCGATCGGCCAAAAAAACCCAAAGCGACCGATCGGTCGCTGGGTCGCTTGGAGTGCTCACGATCGGTCGGTTGTTTCCCCAAAGAAATATCGATCGGTCTATCGACCGATTGTGAAGAATCAATGTGCAAAAAAATCCAAACTATTCCAAACGGTTGGAATTAAAAAAAAAAAAAAAAAAAAAAAAAAAAAAAATACTTTTTCAATCTTATAAATACCCACCTCAAACACACAATTTCAAAAACAATTCAAATTCAACTTCTCATCCATAAACCACTTCTAATCATGTCAAACAAAAACACACCCACATCAAAAAACCGACGATCAAGGCTACCCCAAAACAACTTCTCGCCGGAAAACAACTACACGGCATAACACCACCACAACAACGGGGTATTCGATTTCGTGCACCCTCTTTTGAATACGCCTCACGATTACCACAACCCAACCCAAATTGAAACCCATTTTCCGTGAATCGTCCATTTGTTCCACCATATCGTCCAAATACGGGTTATTACCAAGAACCAAGTGGGTCGTCGTATCGGCCTAGCATGGATTTCTTGCAATCTCCCCAACATTATCAAGAATATTCCCCGATTCAGAATCTTGATCTTGATATGAATTTTGATGATTTCATGGCCAACCAAGAGACGCAACAATATCCCACTCAAGATACGTCGATGGGTCACGGTTCTTACCATGATTCGTACCACGGTTCTTTCGCCGTTGAGGACGATGACGATGTCGAAGAGACATCACCTGTCAAACCAAGAACCGCTTCCCGACGTGCTACGAAGGCGAAGGCGAAGGACAAAGGGAAGAAGGCCGAACCGTCCCAAAAACAGACTAATTGGACAAGGGAAGAAGAGGTCGCTCTTTGTAAAGCTTGGGTATATGTCTCAGAAAATTCCCAACGAGGTAACGCTGTCAACAAGAACCACTTTTGGGAATTGATTATAGAGTGTTTTAAGAAAGAAACCGGTTCAGATCGAAGCTACGACTCTATCGCAAGCAAATGGAAGAATCGGATTAGGCCACGGGTTGGAAATTTTGCTGCTATCATGGAAAATATCAAGCTTAACCATGGTAGTGGTGAAAATGATGCTGATGATCATGAGAAAGCGTTGAGGGAATACCGTACGCTTTACAAGCATGAGTTCACCTTGTTGGAATGTTGGAAAATCTTGAGGAAACACGATGCTTGGAAGACGGAGGGGGAAGCTATTCGAACGAATAGTAGGAAGAAAACAAAGAGCTCTACAACAACTTCGGGGTCAACACAAGGTCCTTTGAATTTTCATGAAGTCGATGATGATGAAACTGAAGATGATACTAGAGAATCACGACCAGAAGGTCGTGACGCAGCAAGGAGGAAATCATCGTCCTCCTCTCGTGAACCACCACAATCGTTTGTAGCTGCGATAAGCAAGAACTTCTACGGATCGAAGCCATCAAAATCGGGAAAAAAGAAGGTCGATGGAGATGAATATAGGTCGATGAAAGAAAGAGAGTTGGCCATCAAAGAAAAAAAAGTAGCACTTCAACAAGAACAGGTCGATCTCTTGAGACAATCGACGAAGAACCAAGATTTTATCTTACGCTACACCAAAATCGACCCAACATTGCTCGAAAATGAACAAAATCATCTTAGGCAGCTTAAGGCAGAAATCAAAGCAAAATACGATTTGTAGCTGATTAGTTTACGTTTTTTTAATTCAGTATTGTAATGTTTTTAATTCAGTATTGTAATGTTTTTATTATTAATGAATTTTAAGTTTATTTTAAAAGTTTGATTAAAAAAAAAAAAAAAAAAAAAAAAAAAAAAAAAAAAAAAAAGTCGGTCACAGAGTGTGGCAGGTCGGTCGTTTCTGGTCGCCGGAGAGAGAAAACTGATGTGGCAGCCGATGACCTAGGTCGCTTTGGGTCAAGAGTGTGTCCAGCCTAAAAGAGACACTTCTTGCCCTTGTATAGGCCGATCACATGAATGGACCGAGCCACATACATTTTTTGTGTTTTGGGATTGGTTTTTTTCTTTAGTTTGTGAGTTTAGCCAAACTTGTTCAGTGTGCTTTTGTGCTCAAAATAATTGTTTTAATTTTAGATTCTTCTTTTTGTTGTTGCTATAATTTTGGGCATTGTAGAGGGAGTCATGGATTTGAGGTTTTCAAGTGGGTCGGATCCAGAGCCATGGCGGTGTAGACGAACTGATGGAAAGAAATGGCGTTGTTCAAGGGATATCATACCGGACCAGAAGTATTGTGAACGCCATTCACATAAGACTAGACCTCGTTCAAGAAAGCCTGTGGAAATTCAATCCCACAACACCAACATTACCACCACTAGTGCCCTCAATGTTACTCCTAGTGCTCCCACTTCATATCAAAATTCCAGGTACCAAGAATAGCGAGTTTCACTTATTTAATTATGTGTTTGTTTCGTGCAATTTAATGTGATAGAGAGTGTTTATGTTATAGATATATGTGTGTGTTTTATGAGTGAAGGTGCACTGAATGGTTTATGAAGAGTGCCACCATGCCTGTGTCTACATCCAACCAACAACTCCAGCAATCGATAAATTCACCTAGAGTAGGATCGAAAAGGACCCACATTTTTCCTAACGAACTTGAGGGAAATCATCCATTAGATACTACTAGTAGTTCATTTGTCGATGCATCAATCGGCGCAAGGAGGCAGAACTTTATTGACGCTTGGTCAAGAAGTGGAGGAGGAGACAACTGTTCTCTTACGTTGTCGATGCAATGCAGTGGAGGGATCAATGATGACAACGTCCAAAGTTTGGATATAGGAAATGCGGATGTTTTGAAATCACATAACCAGTGGTTGAACCAGGGTTCTTGGATGAGTTCACCACCTGGTGGACCATTAGGTGAAGCATTGGGCCTAGGGATTGCTAGTACGATGAAAGGGCCGTTGAACTTGCCATCTCCTCATGGGCTTACTAATAGTACAACTACTAGCACCTCGTGCGAAAATAGTGGCAGCCATGACCAAGAGCTTAGCTTCATTAGGTGAACCTGAACCTTGACGGTTTGATTCAAATTAATGGAAAAAGTGTGTTCTGCTTAAATTGGAGTTCACTTAATACTTGTCATTGTCATACATTGTTCATTAAAGATAATACTAATGAATTATGTATTGCACTTTGCTAATGTTAATGAATTCTAATGTTATTGATGATTGGCTCATGTTGCTTCATATTATAGCATGCCCATGATCAATATGTCATGGTAGTTGGAAACAATAAAGAGAATACATTAAATACTTATGATATGAAATTCACTACTCGATCAGATCAACCAACAACTAAACTAGATGCATGTCACTCTCACCTTAGCCACCTTCTTAAATCAGTAGTAGAACATGGTGACATTTCACCACCAGTAATGCTATCTGCATAGTACCATTGCTGGCCCATACCAACATGACCTACTTGTACACTCTTGAAGCTTGGACTCCTCAAGTTATGACCATAATCATAATAATGAGCCTCGCTGCCATTGTCACATGGGTCTGGGATGGGATACGCTAATCTTTTCTTCACTGACCCCACTCGCTCCCTTTCGGGGGTCCCTGGTCTCTGTCTAGGCGTGCTTTGTGACCGTATTTTTGCTTTAGCGGACTCAGTTGCAGCCATGTAGTTAGGTACTGCCATGTCGTTTGTACAAGTGCTGTAACGACTCAAAGCGCCCATAGCCCTCGGGGTTGACCTTAGGCTATGTATGCTTGAATTCAAGTAGTTTCTTTCCTCTTTTAATAAACGTGGACTTGCTGACCGTATCTGCATCGGTCTTGTCTTGATTGGAGATGGTGTGATGGGATAACCAGTCGATGGAGTGTAACTTGACCTTCGACTTGGTGAGTTGGGGATGTAATGTGAACCATGGTGTGATAATCTGTAAACACTAGTACCCGAGCGAGAACTAGGCCTTGAACTATCCATTTCAACTGTTTTTATGAAGTCCCTTCTGTCTAAAGAAACCCTGTTGCAGTTTCTCTGGTGTTCCCATTGCTTTGCCTCTATCCATCTATCTAACCAACTAGCACTTTCGTCAAGTTCTTGTTCATCCATAGTAGACGGGTTTCTGTTATTTAGCTGCATCTTAATGCACAATCTCATTAGTTTCACGAAACTTACGTGACTATAGATAATAGAGCTTGATCATGGTACAAGTTCATACCTTTCTGTTCTGCAATATGCCATCAAGCTCTTCAAGAGTCTGCGGTCTATCACTCCAGTCATCTGGGATGCAACTTCCGTCTCTAGACTGTATTCAAAATTGGTAAATACAGTATTATTGTTTAACCTCAAGCCCAAAGTACTAGACTCGCTCAGTGACCTCTAAAGCACGGTAAAGTTACACGTGGCATATTTACGACATTTTTTTTTTTGTAGAAAAAAAAAATTGACACCCAAATAGTTAAGGCTTCGTGGCGTACAACTTAAGGCTTATACGGACTTGTTAATATCAGATGGGTTGGTACACGTACCATGGACTTCCTTTGTCTTATGTCTTGAAGGTGTTTTGACTCCCAGAAAGTTGTGTTTTCAGACATGGTAGACTTTCTGCCACCATCGTGTGAGAGCCTAGATCGTTGATCTTGTATACGAGTTTGCACTCGAATAAGCGCTTGCATGCACCTTAAAGTGATGGTTGCTTGCTTCCTCACATTCTGACCTCGAATCACTGCTTGAAGCATCACTATACCCTTCAATGCACGAAATGCTCGTCGTGCCTAAAAACAAAATCAACTTATTAAAAAATCTACATATATCGGCCTACAAACGGTCGTGAAATTTCAAGCTTAATGTTTGTCACCTGACTTTTTTAAACGACAAATAAGGTTAAAAGTTATAATACATGTTTTAAAACATAGTTCCAATAATCACTGACATAATGACAGTGTCATCACGTTACGAAACTAATAAAAAACATTTATTATTTGAAGTTGTTAACGTTATATAAGACTGTTGTTGCTTGTCTTTAGTTATCGTGCACAACCCACATGGTTGCAATATGGATTAAAATCCATGTTACTTTTGATATTATTTTTGTTGAACACTATTATATCTGATAGTATTGTTTTCTTATCTTTAATAGTAAAATGGAATATATTCATATTTATTACTGTACTTGTGGCCTGCCACGTGAGTTTCTGCACCATGTACGATAGGAGAATCATATAACAGAAGCCTTTATCACTTTACTTTTTTCGTTTGCTTGTTCATATTTCAAATCTAACATAACTAACTACTCAATGTTGATTAAAGTTTTATTCTCTTGAAATATATGAGGATCATATGTACGGAAACATAACCTATAACAAAGGTTTCCTTTTTACAAAGACTGAAACAAGTATGGGCCATTACAAAGAAACTTCTGGGCTATAACATGCATGTGAACAATGTCATAAAGTAATTAACAATGATGGTCTCATAAACTTAGTTAACAAAAAATATTGTCGTTTTTGCGGCTGTTTTGTCATAAAAATTGTGAAAATGTAACGTTTTACCAAGTTTAATGACTAAACTGACATATAAATGCGGATAATAACTAATGTGATAGAAAGTAAAGGATGAGATCAGTTACCAAGTAGCCGCGAAAAGATGTCTGAATGAGAATGGCAGCAAAATGGTATTTGACAGAAATAGAAGACGGCCTATGCGTGGTGAGACGAATAATCTCAGCCGCTGCATGGGCCGTTGTGGCAGCAGCTTCGGCTGCTTTAGCCGTAGTTGCTGCCATTAAAATGGCACGCTTTTCGTCTTCTGCAGCCAGATCAATGTTAGCTTGTTTAGGTTGAGGAACATGAATAACATGATTACTTGATGTTTTATCCTTCACTGGAGTTGTTTGTTGTTGGACAAGATTATTTGAGGATTTTCGAAACAACCATCTTGATCTCTTAGGATCCCTCTTGTGCAAGATCTTGTCATCATCTTGATCAAGATCTTCTTCACCTTGTGTTTTGGTGGACTTATTTGGACTAAAAGCTCGCTTAACCGCGGTAAACCATGAACCACTTCCTTTCCTTCCCATGGTGTACTTCAAAAATGAAATAAAATGGAATGAAATGAAGATGGTTGCTAGGATATGGTGGGAGCTAGAAGTACATATTTAAACAAAAAAGGTGATGGTAAGATGGTTTTGGTTTAACTGTCCAATGAGGTTAGCATCATTTCTTTAATTAATGTATGTTGCGTAAGAATCCAAAGACCGTCCATAGTGATAGCAGAAGCCATGAGGTACTTGAACTGTAATTTAATAACAAGAATCCAATATAAGATGAGACCACATGCGTATCATATTAAACTGCATGCACTCATCACTGACTAAATTCACGTGGTCATGTACAACCCCCAATGACAACACTCGATTACCAATGGCTGAGTGGCTCATGTGGGTTTCTCTCTCTGGGGTCTTTAAGTTGGGAACCACACTCATATATGGTTCATGGATGAGATATTGACTTGGTCAAATGTTTACTTTATATGCCTGCATGGTTTGACGTTACTCTTATCCTTTTCATGCTCATGGGTTGGGCTTTCCCATATGCTATCCGATAATCCAACACGAATCTAAAGTGCTGATTCCTATGTCACCCCACTCCAACTACAAATCGCCCATTTGGCACTAGAGTAAGCACACTTGGTTACAAGTAGAGATGCACAAAAAGGGTCTGACCAACGAAAAAAACCGAAACGTTCCTAAAACGGTTTTTGAACCGAACGCGGTTAGAAACCGTTGCATTATTTGTTGTCAATCGTTGAAACGGTTTAAAGCAACCGTTTGGTTAGAACGAATTTTTCTCCCAAACGGTTAAACCGAACGGTTTACTAAAGTTTTGACTTTTATAACGAAACTGTTTTAACGGTTCGTTAAAAAAAACGGAAATATGCACCTCTAGTTACAAGGTCGGAGGGCGTATGACAACTCGTGCCTGCATCTTTACAAATTTAAGTACTTAGGCGGCACGTAAGGAGGCATTGACTCCATTTATCTGACACGTCAAATTTTTCCCGACCCTACAAGCAATTTTTTACCACACCAAGGGACTACACTACAAAAAACATACCCACAAAAATATCTTTTATATTTAATTAAATACATACAAACACAAAAAGAAACACACGACAAAGGTCGTGTACAAGATCTTCATCTAAAAAAATGGGCGATCGATTGATCCTCATTTCATGCCACACTAATGCCGATCGATAGGGACCATTGAACTAATCGATGTTTTGCCTCTACTGTGTGAAGCCTTAGGCTGTAATAATGGTGACGGAGGATGACCGCGGTCACCACTGTCACAGCAGCGCCAACTTAACACGACCTTCTTCATGACTAAGTTAGTGTAATAAGGTGACCGCGGTCACTACAAAACATACCCCAATTAAACATAAAATACCTCACATAAACAATTTAAAAATACACACTCACACACACACAAACGCAAACCACTAGGTCGACCAAACGATCGAGTTATTCAAATCATGCCTGCCGACCCACCTTCAACCAACCCCATGTAATGGGGGACGCGTTCCTATGTGCTCGACTGATCGAGCATTCAACTGTCTATCACGATCGATCTTATATTTTGATTGATAAAAAGTCTATGTTTACTATTTTACAATGAGATAAACCTCTCTTACATTAAATTATGGCTTAACCATTACTCTACCTATGTAAGATAGTGTAGTTAGTGGACTACTATGGTAAATAGAAATAATTGTAGGAACTGTAGTGGTAATCTTGTAAACGCTTAACAGCTTTGTTTAAATACTTTGTATTAGCCTTCATTTTGGAATAACAAACTCACAACCATTTTTCCCTCCGTTTCATTTTCACTTCCATTGAAGTTCTTATGGTATCAGAGCTCTATCAATGGAGTTTTGATCGCTAAAGTTTGTTAAAATTACTGTAAATCGTTACACAATTGTACTAGTGTGTGTCTAGTGTGTGAGATTTTCCCCAATTTTCGTTTCCGCTCAAATTTTTGTTCATTTGTGTGTTTCTTGATCAATCACCATGACTGAACCTGGAATTTTTCAAAATCCATTGTACTTACATCCTTCTGATGGTCCTAATTCATTAACTGTGCAAGAAAATCTCAATGGTGCTCAAAATTATCATGCGTGGCGTAGGGCAATTGAAATTGAGCTTTCTACTAAGAGGAAAATAGGGTTCATCAAAGGTACTGTTCCAAGATCTACTAATGATGTTAATCTTGCTGAATTATGGGATACTTCAATAATATGGTTATTTATTGGCTAGTTGGGTTTGTGAATGAATACATTGAAAGATCTATTAGGTTCATAGGAACTGCTAGTGAGATATGAAATCAGTTAGAAAAGAGGTTTTCACTAAGTGATGATTCTAGAAAATACAAGTTAGACAAGGAAACTTATGAAATAACTCAGTTTGGTGGATTAATTAGTGAATATTATACCAAGATGAAGTGTGTTTAGGAACAACTTGATAGTATTAATGTGTTGCATGCGATTTCTGAGGTGTTACAAGAAGTGTTTGTGTTCTTGGTTGCATTAAGTAAGCAAAAGGAAGATCAAAGGTTGTTTCAGCTCTTGAATGGTTTGGATGATCACTATATTAATCAGAGGAGTCAAATTCTTATGATGGTGCCTTTGCCAAGTGTTGAGAATGCATATTCTATATTGCAACAAGAAGAATCTCAAAGAGCATTGTTTGGATCTAGTGCAATTGAATCAAGTGCATTACTTAGCAAAGGAAAACTTCAAGAAAAGTGTGTTGTATGTGGTTTTAAGTGGGACCCACCATAGAAGTGTTGGGAAAAGGTTGGTTATCCTAGTTGGCATCCAAAACATAAGGTTAGTAAGCAGTTTAAACCAAGAGATGGTCAGGGTAGAGGTCAGGGTCAAGTGATTTAGAGGACTATTGCATATGTTGAAAGTGGAAGTCTAAGTTTTACACCTTAGTAGTTTAAGCAATTACTTAAAAGTTTCTAAATGAAAAGTGAAGCATAATATGAAACTGAGTTTGCTCATGATTTTGTAGCAGATATCGCTTGTTTAAATAGCCAACTTGATTTATTAGAAATGTTAGAAGATTAGATATATGATACTAGTGCTACAGATCACATGACTCCCATATACAAAAATATTTTGGAGCCTTATTTGCTACAGATTAAACCCAAATAAGATTACCAAATGGAAATACATATGTGATATCTCATGTTGGGAAGGTTAAGTTGAATAATGGAATTTTACTCAAGGATGTTTTGGTTGTGCCTTCTTTTAAGTGCAGCTTATTGTTAGTTCCAAAATTGACTGAGGATAATCAGTGCTTTGTTTCTTTTTATCTTCAATTTTGTGTGATTCAGGACTTGGCAACCAGGAAGGTAACAGGACTGGGTAAGAAGAAGTCTGGATTGTATCATCTTGTGTATGTGCTTTCTGACAAAGTGGACAGTGTATTTAGCTCTTTGGTAAAAGCTACTTTGCAAAAGTTTTCTTTCTCTGTTGTAGGAAATTTGTATTCTTTGAATAAGCCTGATAGTTGTTCTTATGGTCTTTGGTATCATAGACTTGGGCATGTATATGATTCTAAACTGAAGCATATGAAAGATTTGCCTGTTGTAATGTCTAAGTCTCATAATGTAGAATATTTCTCATGTCCAATGGCTAAGTTTGCTAAACTTCCATATGCTTTAAGTGATTCTCATAGTATTTATATGTTTGATTTGATTCATATTGACATATGGGGGCCTTACAGAGTGCCAACAGATGGAATTTTTAGATATTTTTTTAACAATAGTTGACGATTGCAGTAAAGGTACATGGACCTATTTGCTTGTGCATAAGTCTGATTCTTTTTTTTTTGGCACTAAATTCATTCATTAAGTTTGCATCAACACAATTTGATAAGAAAGTTAAGGTAGTAAGATCAGATAATACCTTGGAATTTGTGAAATGAAAGTGTGGTCCTTATTTGTTAAGTCAAGGTATTAAACACCAAACATCCTATGTAGACAAGCCTTAACAAATTTGGGGAGTTAAAAGAAAACATAGGCACATGCTATATACTGCAAGAGCTGTAAGGTTTCATTCAAATTTACCTTTGAAGTTTTGGGGTGACTGTGTAACTAGTGGAACCTATATGATTAATAGACTTACATCATTTGTACTTGGAAACAGGATTCCATATGAGATTTTGATAGGAGAAAAACTTGCATATTCTCATCGAATGGTGTTTGGTTGTTTTTCCATTGTGAGTAATCCTTCACGAGTAACTCATAAGTTTGCTCCTAGAAGTGTCCCTTGTCTATTTCTAGGTTGTCCTTACAATAAAAAAGGATATAAGTTCTAAAACCTTCAAAACCATTCTACATTTTTCTCAAGAGATGCTACATTTGATGAGCATATCTTTCCTTATTCCTCCGGGAGTATCCGACACTTTTTGTCTCCTTTACCAACCACTTTGCCTTGTCAACTTTCAAATGATTTTTGCGATGATATTTCAAGTCAAAGTCCTATCATCACTTTTACACCAAACACTGTTTCTAATTCATACAATGGGTCTGTTTTAAACACTGCACCAAACATTGGTTCTTTTCCTGCATCAAACATTGTCAATCCCAATATTGTACCTTCTGCTTCTCAACTACCACAACCACCTCCTTTACCTATTATAAGATCTCTATACAAACTACTTTACCCACTAAACTAAAAGATTTTGTTTTGAATCACACACCTAAAGCAAATCAAGTATCCCAAACACCCCTTCTTATGAGTTTCAAGAATTTCTTAACTGCTAATTTGGCTAAGAAAGATCCTTTGAACTTTAAAGATGCTATTACAGATCCTGGTGTCAAGCTATGGATTTTGAATTAAGAGCTTTAGAGGAAAATGATACTTGGGAACACGTAGTCTTACCTTAAGGAGAGATTGCTATTGGAAGCCATTGGATTTTCAAAACAAAATTAAAGGCAAATGGTTATGTGGATAGAAAGAAAGCAAGACTAGTTATACAAAGAAATAGACAGAAGTATGGGATTGATTATCAAGAGACTTTTTCACCAGTTGCAAAGATGGTGACAGTGAGATCTCTGTTAGTAGTAGCTGCATTGAAAGGATGGCAGACTTGCCAAATGGATGTTTCAAATGCTTTTTTACATGGTGATCTGCTGGAAGAAGTGTATATGACGGTTCCTTTGGGATACGCTGGTGAAGGGGATTCTGTTCAAACAACTTCTCATGTTGATAAACAGCTGGTATGTAAGCTCAAGAAGTCTTTGTATGGGCTCAAACAAGCACCAAGGCAATGGTTCTTTAAATTGTCTTCTGCATTACTTTCATTTGGTTTTACTCAATCAAAAACATATTATTCCTTGTTTGTAAAAAGGAATGATCATAAGTTTATTGCAATATTGGTGTATGTGGATGATTTGTTAATAACTGGGAATGATGAAACAAAAATCATAACTCTTAAGTCTCAGCTAAGCTCTACTTTTCACATGAAAATTTTGGGTGAGTTAAGTTATTTTTTGGGACTTGAAGTGTCAAAATCTAACCAAGAAATCTTCATCTCTCAGCACAAGTATACAATAGAGCTGCTTAAGGAAGGAGGAGTGTTACATAGTAAACCATACAAGCTACCAATGGATCCTAATTTGAAGTTGCATGCTAACATTGGCTCTCCTTTGCCTGATCCAGAACACTGGTACAGATATTACCTTTCGTCACACCCAAAATGCGTGACTATATGCATATAGTCACACACGTTTTTTTGGGTGTGTGTGACAAAAAGTCGCGCCACCGTAGGTATCATATGGTCACATTGTTTAGTTTGTGGCCGTTTTCATTGAAAAAGAGTGACCAAAACCCGAATATGTGTGACTAATTAGGCACAAGTTTTGTTGGATTCATCAGTATGTGTGACTATTTCCCATCCTATGACCACATGAAAATATAATAAATGTGACATTTTTGATGATTTAGTCACACAACGTGTGTTGTTTTTTTCTCGTTAGTCACATACAATTTAAAAAACAGTGGCCAAAAGTGTTAATAAGTGTGACCATATGCTGTTTAAAGTGAAGAAATGTGTATTTTGTGTGACTATTGATCATCCAATGGTCACATGAATTCTTAGTTTGTGTGTCCTTTTGTAATATTTAGTCACACAAAGCATATTTGTTTTGGGTATTTAGTCACATACAATTAAGCATAAAGTGGCCAAAAGTGTTAATAAGTGTGACCATATGCTGTTTGAAGTGAAGAAATGTGTATTTTGTGTGACTATTTATCATCCAATGGTCACATGAATTCTTAGTTTTTGTGGCCTTTTGTAATATTTAGTCACACAAAGCATGTTTGTTTTGAGTATTTAGTCACATACAATTAAACATAGAGTGGCCAAAAGTGTAATAAGTGTGACCATATGCTGTTTTAAGCGAAGAAATGTGTATTTTGTGTGACTATTGATCATCCAATGGTCACATGAATTCTTAGTTTGTGTGGCCTTTTGTAATATTTAGTCACACAAAGCATGTTTGTTTTGGGTATTTAGTCACATACAATTAAGCATAAAGTGGCCAAAAGTGTTAATAAGTGTGACCATATGCTGTTTTAAGTGAAGAAATGTGTATTTTGTGTGACTATTGATCATCCAATGGTCACATGAATTCTTAGTTTGTGTGGCCTTTTGTAATATTTAGTCACACAAAGCATGTTTGTTTTGGGTATTTAGTCATATACAATTAAGCATAAAGTGGCCAAAAGTGTTAATAAGTGTGACCATATGCTGTTTTAAGTGAAGAAATGTGTATTTTGTGTGACTATTGATCATCCAATGGTCACATGAATTTTTAGTTTGTGTGGCCTTTTGTAATATTTAGTCACACAAAGCATGTTTGTTTTGGGTATCTAGTCACATACAATTAAGCATAAAGTGGCCAAAAGTGTAAATAAGTGTGACCATATGCTGTTTTAAGTGAAGAAATGTGTATTTTGTGTGACTATTGATCATCCAATGGTCACATGAATTTTTAGTTTGTGTGGCCTTTTGTAATATTCAGTCACACAAAGCATGTTTGTTTTGGGTATTTAGTCACATACACTTAAGCATAATGTGGCCAAAAGTGTTAATAAGTGTGACCATATGCTGTTTAAAGTGAAGAAATTTGTATTTTGTGTGACTATTGATCATCCAATGGCCACTTGAATTTTATGTTTGTGTGGCCTTTTGTAATATTTAGTCACACATCGAATTAAACAAAGATTGACCAATAATGTTGATAAGCGTGACCATAATACGTGACTGCATCTTTTAGTCACAGGGTTATTACTGGTATTTTTAAGTTAGTACTGTTGGAGCAGAGTTGCTACTGCTAGTACTATGTTAGTGCTGCTGGAATGAGTATATTATATATATAAAACAGAATCATAAACAAAAAGAAATTTGAAATTGAATAAAACTCGAATGTATATAACTGAACAGAATATACAATTGTAATGTCGTACATAATCAAATTCTCAAGTACCATAATTTAAAGACTTTTGACTCTTCGCCGGCCTAGCTTGCTTTAGGGCTTCAATAGAGACATTACTTTTGCGCTTCGATGGTGCTGTTGGTCCACAGTTGTTGTCACTTTTCTTTTGCATTGTAGTTGGCAGTGTAACCTGTAGTAACAAAAGACGCTTGTATCAAACATTGAATTATATATCAAGAATTATATATATGTACGTTGAAAAAACACATGTATGTACCCAAAGCAACGATATTTGATTTCTTTAAGTGCCACAGTTTGCACTTAAATGGCGAAAAACAAGAATTTTTGCATGTACATATCAGAAATTATTTAAACAAAAGAATAACAAGAAACATGTTGAAATACATACTGTTGGCAGTGCTTGTGTTGGAGACACATTTTGTTCCGATTGGGAATCTGTAGACCCTTGTTGGCTTGCATTTGGGATAAAAACAGAACACACGAGGGCTATTGGACTATTCGAGACATGCTACCCGTACACTAACATATTTGGATTTATTGGACTATTCGTTTGGTTATTGTTTGAGTTACGGATTGGTTTAGCGTTTAGGGTTTAGAGTTTAGGGTTTAGGGTTTAGGGTTTATATAAATACTCGTTATATTATAAATTACTCTGGAAATTGATTTTCAATAAAGTCTTTTGAATTGGAAACGTTCGATAAATGAAAGGGTCTTGGCGAAATTTTGTTATTTCCAAAGATTAATTTTGTCGTAAGTCCAAACTTGTTTTAAATCATAAAACGAGTATACCTTGTACTAATAAACGGGATTATGGGAAAATACAGACGATTACCAATCGACTCATCTTATTTGATATGTTTGTTGTTAGTTATCTCTTTGACTTATTTTCGTCATCTCGTCTCGACTCGAGTTATTGTCAATACTCTTCTCGACTATTAATTCGGTTATTCGTTTTTTTGGAGTGAGTACTCGTGAGTCCGTGTTCTCTACCGTTACACGAATGAGGATACCAAACCCTTTTAAAAGGCTAAAACGAGATTATTTTTTGAAATGAGAATGATTAACTTTTGAAACCTCTTGCGCATTTGATTTTTTTGGTGAATATCGTGCCGAGTACGTTGCGTTAAATCGTTTGATACGATATTCATTTTCTTTAACTTTTAATTACGGATAACCTCGATACCCGCGGGGAAACCCGAAAAACCGATGGATAATATTAATCGGGTATCCGGTGGGATATGGGGCGGGTACGGGTATATTATAAACGGGTTCGGGTACGGGTACACTAAAACCCGCCACGAACCCGAACCGTTGCCATCCCTAGTTACCGGCTATAGTTGGTTTTCACCGCCACGTCAACACCATTAGATTTTTTTTTATTATTTTTTTTTAACTATTATTCTTTTTTTTCTACACATCTTGCCACTCTTAATTAAACCAAACCACCACTTGATCAATAGTTGGAAATATTGAGTTTGGAAGTTTATTATTCACAAAGCATGATATACAACTAGTTGTTGCATCAACTCATTGTACATGGAAAGTCAATACTTGGTAAAAGGAAATCGTAAAACTTCAATTGACACTTTACTTTTGGCGCGCGCCGTCAATCCCTTTTCCCGCCTAAAGTCTTGGGAACCATTCATCTACCTCTCCAGCCTATTTATACCTATCGATTGTATACCAAAGAACACACACAAACACATATATCCCTTTCAATTCAAAGAAAACTTCAACAATGGCAGCAAATAATGTTAACTTTCAAAATGATGCTGAAGAGTACGAGTGGGTGTTAAACAACAATTTGCTGTTTGACGCAGTGTTTAATGCTTTCGGGTATGAACCCATTGCAGAATATGGGTCGTATAGGAAGGTAGATACGTGGATGAGGGGTCAAATTTTGAACTGGCTGCATGCGCAAGACTTTTACTGGGATGAGGTTTGGGGATTGCGTGACTACGGGGAGGAGGAGGAAGAAGATGAAGAGGAAGAGGAGGAGGTGGTGCAGCAAAAAGAAGAGGATCAGCAGCAAATTGTGGTGGAGCAGCAAAATGGGTTTGTGCTGCAAAACCAGGGGGAGCAACAAGATGGGTTTCAGGACCCTTATAATCTAGAAAAGAGGGTTAGCGATCTTGAAATTGTGTTTAAACGACTCAAGGAAAGCCAGAAATTGATGGGAAGCAGGGAAGAGAGCTCTGGTTCTAACAAGTTGGGGTGAAATGGTGTGAAGCAGTTTAGGATGATGGTTTTTTTTTTTTTTTTTTTTTTTTTTTTTTAGTATTTAGGTTGGATAATTAGATGTATATACTATATATGGTTGTAGCCTTAAAAAAATATCAATGAAATATTTGATGTTTAATTAATTGTCTGAGAATGGAGTGGATGCACAAAGTTATTACTGCTAGGCAAACTTTTGTTCTGCTAGAGTAAAACGTTGTACTGCTGGGTACTGGGTAGCCATTTCTGGGTTTTAACCGTGGTTTATTTCTAACCATTGGGGTAACTATTGTCAATTACTTCGCTTTATTTACACTATGTTCTCAAGTTTTTTTTTTAGATGAAAGGGAATGAAATGGAGTGAAACTAAAATTATGTGTGTTCTTGAGTTTTTTTTTTAAGGAAGGAAAGAAAGTGGAGAGGGATGAAAGTAAGGGTGTGTTTGGTTCGCAAGTGGGAATGGAATTGAATTTAAATTTGGGAAAGGTTTGAAAGATGTGGGAAAGATTTGAGAAAAAAGTAGGAGAGAGAAAATATATTATTATATATAATTTGTGGTTGAAAAAATTATAAAATAAGAAAAAGAATAAATAATGTGTGGTTGAAAAAATTTTATCAAATAAAAAAAATTTTGATTGGATGGATTGGGAGAAACCCACCAAATTTGGGTGGAATGAAATCTCATTCCTTGATTCCCAAAGTTGTGGGCCCAAAAACAACCAAACAAAGTTTTTGTTTCTTCTTTTGGTGATACCCACCCAAAAGAGCGAACCAAACGCACCCTAAATGGTTTTCTTTGTCCCAACTTTCATAGTGAAGTAAAGTGAATAAAGACAAAAATCAAATGAGTTAATGTCAAAAAGAACCTTTGTCTTTAGTGTGTATTTATTATGTAGCAAGGTTATAATAGTAATTCCACAAATATAAAAAGTATAAAGTGGGACCACCTACTTTCATTTACTTTACTTTACTAGTATAAACTAAAGAACATGCAAAAATCTATAAACTTTACTTCCACTCTTCCCTATTTCTTTACATTACATTACTTTACTTTACTTACCTCTTAAAAAATAACTCTAGAAGAGAGTAGGGTTTCATAAATTGGATAACTCTCTTTCTTTATATAATTTATACCATTTCTTCAAACTTGAGAAACAATTAATTGAAGTAGGTCCAATCATAACCCAGCACTCTAATCAAGCATTTACTCAATTTTCATGGCAAATTTAGAGTTTTGTGATACGCATAACCAGGTTGCATTCTTGGAGAAACCAGAAGGGAGTCAACGCTTCCACCAGATAATAGATTTTCTAAACACTACCCACATCAGGTATGCTCTTACAGTCGATCCTACTATCTATGTCTCTCAAATCAAACAGTTTTGGCGGTCTGTTACTACCAATACATTTAAGAATGGAGACAAAGAGTTAATTGCAACAGTTGATGGCAGAATAATAACTATTACTAAGGCATCTGTTAGGAGGCATCTCCATTTAGCAAATGAAAATGGTATTAGTTCTTTGCCTAATACTGAAATTTTTCATCACCTTTCCAGAATGGGGTATGACACATCTTCTCAAATTCTGACTTTTCAAAAAGGATGTTTTGCCCCACAATGGAGATTCTTCATACATACCATCCTTCATTGTTTAAGTCCAAAGAAAACCGCATGGGAGCAATTCAGCAGCAATATTGCAACTGCTCTCATTTGTTTAGCAACAAACAGGACTTTTAACTTTTCAAAATTAATTTTTGATGGTATGGTGAAAAATGTGGATAACAAATACAAGTTTTTAATGTATCCAAGGTTTATACAAACGGTTTTGAATATACGGAAAAGTTTGCTTCTATCTCATAAAATTGTTTATCCAACTCCTTGCCTTACTCAAAAACTGTTCAGTAACATGAGCATGGCTTCTAGGGGGTTTAATGGGATAGTAGTTCCACTTTTTGAAACAATGTTTGTTCAATAACATGAGCAAATTGACTCAAAGGGTGACTGGGTTGGAGAAAGAACTCAAGGAGACAAAGCAAGAATTCAAGGAGACAGAGCAAGAACTCAAGGAGACAAAGCAAGCACTCAAGGAGACAAAGCAGTTGTATAGTACTGCTTACAAGAAGGTCATTGAAAAAGTGAAGAAATTGCAGTCTAAAGTCAAGTCACTTGAAGCAAAGAGAAAGGCAAATATTGTGGAGTCTACAAGCTCAGATGATGATGACATGGATGTTTCTTCCAAACAGGGGAGGAAGACAGCTGATATTGATCAAGACCCCAATATTTCTTTGGTTGAACAGAATGTTGAGTTTCAGGGGAGGCAAGATATAGGTGAAGAAGATTTAGATGCTGAAAATATTGGTACTTCTCATCAACAAGATATGGATGTGTATGATAGAAGGCAAAGGGCAGATAAAGCAAAGGGCATTATGATTGAAGAAGAGCCACCAAAGAAGGACAAGAAGAGTGTTCTTGCTCAGATTAGTTTTGATGCAGAGGTTGCTAATAAAGCACAGGAAGATGAAACATCAGAAATTGTTGATATTGCATATTTCCTTGATCAAACAAGACTTGCAAATCAAGCAACTGAAGCAATGTTTGATCACGCTCAAGAAGTTCAGTATATGATTGATGCTGATGAAGTTTTAAAGGAAAAGTTAGGTAAAGTGAGAGGAGATGAAGTGTTGTCCATTGATGAGAAGTCAAGACAACTTGTTGAACTAATAAATTCCAGAAGAAAGTCTGCTGCAGAACAAAAAGCCAAAGAAAAGAGGAGTAAACCACCTAGTAAAGCTCAGCAAAGACACACCATGTGTGTTTACATGATGAACATGGCTGGATACAAAAGGAAGCAGTTCCAAGGTAGAAGTTTTGTGGAAAACTAGAAGGGGGGGGGCTGAATAGTTTTATGTCTTTTTAATTTTTATTATGAAAACCTTTGTTTATTTTTAAAACACTTAGATTCAAGTTTGTATGAAAAATAAAACTTGAACCTTATTATTAGTTATATAAGTATTCTTTTAAATTGATTGTAAAAGCTTTGGTTTCTTGAATGGATTTTCAAATTGATCTTTATGTGAAGTCGACCTCTAATTAATACAAGCAATTATATAAGCCTATGTGTATGAAAGTAATGACGATGCAAGTAAAGAAATAAATAAGGTATGGAAAGATCTAACCGAGACACGAGAGATTTATAGTGGTTCGGCTACAAGGACACCTTCCTTGCCCTACTCCACTCCCCAAGCACACCTTGCTCGAGAGTTTTCTTCACAACTTCAATAAGCTCCCTTATGGCGGAGAAAACCGTACACAACTTTGGCTTACACGGGTATAACGACACAAAGCTAAATGTCGAGTTCTAATCGTAGCTAGAACCAATCTCACAACTTCACAACACAACTTCTTCACAACTTATTCACGACTACTTCACAACGGCTTCACGACTGCTTCATGACTTCTTCACGACTTCTTCACGACTTCAACACGACCGCTACACAACCTCTATGATGCGGCTTCACGACTTCAACACCATGTCTTCATGACTAAGACTTCACGACTTCAACATGACCGCTACACAACCTCTATGCTACGGCTTCACGACTTCAACACTAGGACTTCACGGCTTCAACACGACCGCTACACAACTTCTATGCTACGGCTTCACGACTTCAACACTAGGACTTCACGACTAGGACTTCACGGCTTCAACACGACCGCTACACAACTTCTATGCTACGGCTTCACGACTTCAACACTAGGACTTCACGACTAGGACTTCATTGCTTCAACACGACCGCTACACAGCTTCTATGCTATGGCTTCACGACTTCAACACAAGAACTTCAAGTCTTCTAAGCTACGGCTTCACAACTTCTACACCACGGGTTCACGACTTCTACACTTTGACCTTACAACTTCTATACCACAACTACTTATACAACATCTTCACTACTTACACACAACACTAATCTACAACACACACCTTACATACAAATGAATGAATGATTTACAAACTTTGTTAAACACACAACTTAAGTAACAAGATGATACTAAGTTGTAATACTTCTAATCTTGATTGATAGAAGTATTCTTCTTTTGCACTTGGATGGTGGAAGCTTGGATCACTTGGAAACCAATGCTTAAGATTACATGATCAAAGTTTTTTTTTTTTTTTTTTTTTTTTTTTTTTTTTTTAAGATATGAAATGAGATCTACAACAGAAAGTTTTAGTGCAAAAGGGTGAGTAAAAATCCAGGAGAAGGCTGGTATTTATAGGAGAAAAACTGGACAGCTGGAGGCCTACTGGAGCGGGGGCGGTCCCCTTAAATAGGGGGCGGTCCCCTTAATTATTAAGGGGGCCGCCTAGCAAAATTAAGGGGGCCGCCCCTACTGAATGTTGGCCAATTTTGTCCTTTTGTGGGGAAGGTTTTTTTAGAACATTTTAACTGATTTTGGTTAAAATTTTGAATTCATATTTTTATAAAAGATTAAACATTTTTATTTAATACCAAAAATGTTTTTCAAAAATATATAAAATGTTTTTGATGTTTTATAAAAAATCTAGTTATTAAGAAAATGTTCCTTTGATCATATAATGCATTAAGCATTAGTTCATTCATACCTTAAGTGATTTTCGTTGTAGAAGTGAATATTTACAACTAAGTACTTGTTTAATTTATAAGTTTATGTTTTAATGAGTTTACATTTTGTGATCATCAAAACATAGAGATATGAATAAATATTGATAATGTTTTTAGGCATTTATTTATGTCAACAATCTCCCCCTTTTTGATGATTACAAAACCTAAACTCATTAAATCAAAAAATTATTTTTGGACAAGTATTTAGTGAGTTTATATTCACTTCTCCCCCTTTTTGTAGCATCAAAAAGGTTGAGCCGACAAGTTTTAGAGACAAAATTTGTCGGAACGAGAACTCCCCCTTGATGTGTGCTCCCCCTCGTTTGAGGGCACCAAGGAATCGATATATGGAATACTTGCAAGAAAAATATTAGAAGCACAAGCATATATATAGCAAAAATAAGCATGCATATAAGGACATTCATTAAAAATGTTGTGTATCAATACACAACCATCCAAGATTATATTCAATCCTACATTAGCTAGTAAGTAATGCAATCTACATAATCATTCTAGGAGTACATGATCTTCCATGGGGCTTGCACACAAAATGGTTTGAAAAATTATTTTTGATTAAGCATTGCATATGCTTAATTTGGTGAGAATGAAGGTGGTGGTAGTGTAGTGGGTGAAAATGATGGAGGTTGTGGTGGAGGTTGGTTGTTAAGCATGTGTTCAAGGGATGAAAACATGTAGTGTATCTCATCTCTAAGACCAAAAATGATGGTTTGGTTGTGGATGTGGTGGTATTGGTGATGATGAGAAATGAGCATCAAGAGGTGTTATTGGTGATTTGAAAATGACAAGTTGGGTGAATGGAGGTTCTTGAGTAGGAGGTGGAGTTGATGCTCTTGATGGTGGTGATGAAAGGTGTGAGTTGATGTAGTTATTGATGGATGAAAGGGTGTTTTTGATGGTGCATTTGGTGCACTTGGGGATTAACATTGAGGTGGTGGTGATGGAGTTTTGGTGTCTTAGAGATGATTTTGGTGATAGCATGGTGAATGAAAATGGGTGTTTGATGGAGGTGATGGTTGATTTAGGTAAGGTTTGGGCTAGATAAAAGGGGTCGCAAGATGCAAAAGAAAACAGTAAATTTTACTGCCCAGATGGCCGGTCCCCTTAATTGTAGGCCGGCCCCCTTAAAATTAAGGGGACCGCCCATCTGGTGTTTTCCCAGGCGACCAAATTTGAAAAATTTCCAGAAAAGGTCATTTTTAGGGTGTTTTTGCAGCAAGCTCCATTTGAATCATGTACATCAAGAATGATTAAATAGTGGCATAAACATGTTAAATACGCATGCATACATTTAAAACATATTATGGAATAAGCATGTTATTAATCATCAAGCATGTATATATATATCATGATATCAAGTATACAAGCAATAAGCATAACAATCATATATTAAAGACAAGAAATAAAGCATTCATTAGTTGAAAATAATTATGTTAAAAACATAATTATTGATACAACACATATTTTGCTTATAGCATACAATAAGTAGAAAATTTTAAATTGCCTAAGAGATCCATTTGACTTGCTTGAGACATGAAAAGCTTGAATTATTTTGGATGGATGATGGTAAAGAGGGGGTAAAAAAAATGTTGATGGAGGAATTGGATTAATGGGGTTGTAAGTTTGGGTGTATGGATGTTGGAGAAAGTGTTGATGGAGGAATTGGAGGTGGAGAGCTTGGACTTGACCATGTTGAATGAGGGTTTTGATGTTGTTCAAGTGGTGGTGTTGGATTAGATCTAGTGAGAAGATACTCAATCCAAGTGAGACGCTCATTTAAGGAGATGGTTTGATTTTGGAGAAAGATGCAACAAGGACAATTGTTGACATGTTTCTCAATTTGACTCAAGTGATGTGGTGATGATGGTAATGATGGTGAGATGGATGGTGATGGGTTTAAGTTGCTTTGAGCAAGGTGCAAAGCAAGGAGAGCATTAAGCTCATGGGCTTCCTTGAGTTCTTCAATGAACTTCAAGTGTTGAGTGGAAGGTGATGATAATGGAGAGTGGTTGTTATTTGGTGGAAGTGGTGGTGACACTTTTGGTGGTGGAGACATTTGTGAACTTGGGTAATTATGAGTGAATGAAGGTGGACATATGGATGATTGGTTATGTGTGTGAAAGGGTTCATTAGGATGAGGTTTAGGTGTTGGTTGAGTTTGAACAACATCATTTGTTGGGTTATGGCAAATGTCAAGCTTCCTCCTTCAGATGATGTGATTGTGGAAGGTAAATTTTGGAGGGTGGTTTGTGACAAAATGTGTTTGTGAATTTTGGGAAGTATAGGATAAAATGGGTTGGAAATTGAAAAAGAAATCAGTAATCCGTCACTCCAGATGGCCGGTCCCCTTAATTTTAAGGGGGCCGCCTGGGTATTTAAGGGGGCCGCCCATCTGCTGACTTCCAGATTACTGGAAATGGGTTTTTGGCATAAATTTGTAGAAAAGGTTGTGTTTTTGGGGTTTAGTTTCAAGCAAGTCCAACTTCTTTCAAGGCAATTTAGGATTTAATAACTCATATATGCTAGGCATATTTATTTAAGCAACTTTATCTAACATGCACACTACTCATTAAGCATATAACATGTATATACATATATTAGACAAGAAGATAATACATAGCACCATGTAATTCATAGTATCATACTTAGGAAGATTAAAAGGCTAGTTAATTAATCCTAATGATTATCTATGTACAAGGGAATGGGGAGTTGTGATAGCATGGACTTCTAGACTTGTACCAAGTGAGATCTTTAATAAGTAAACCATGATTTTTCATTTTTGATTTAGTTCACTTATAAGTGTCATATACACAAGTATATATGACATATATGAGATCACCAAGCATGATTTAAAGAAATGTTTTTGGCATTATTCAACAATGCTTGAAAGTAGGTTTTATGTGGATGTGAAAAATATATTAATGAAATAGTTTTGGCTTAATTTCAAAATGTTTTTATGAGGAAAGAAAACATATTTTTCCAATCTTTGATTTTTTTGATAAACACGTAATTATAGACACAAGTTTGGAAGAAAGGTAGAATGGTGAAACATGTTTAATAGAAATGTGTCATAATCTTTTGAAAAATCATTTTTCCAAAATGTGAAGTTTTTGCAAATTAAAAAAAATAAGTCTCATTAATTATAGGTTTAAAAATAGTGGTTTATGAAAGATCTCATGCTCAAGGGTATTGGTTAAGTCTATTGTCACATGCTACCTCTTTCTACATATCCTATGACATTTACGCATGTATTATGACTAAATACAAAAATACATCATGTCAGAGTAGTTAGAGAAAAACAAAAGCTATTATAATGACAATGCATTCAACTAAACAAATAATTACGAAGGCATGCAGTCAAATCACATAGGAGCAAGTAAACATCTAGAAATTTTATATATGCAGGATGACATACATCTAGGAATGAAAAGCTTTAGTGAAAAGCAAAGTTCATAACAGTAAACTATCGTTAGGTATATTTAGGAAGAATAATGTATTCAAGTTGGAGAATGAGTATGAGACTATTACTAGTGGTGCTCAATTCAGGCTAAACACGACCATTTTTACGGGTTACGCACACCCAACTTCTCACATAGAAGCAATTCAATCGTTAGGTCAAATTGAGTTTCTAGTCAATAGGTTCTCCAGTAGTCATTCTCTTTTTAGAAGAAATTAAGTTCCTAAATTTACCTATCGAAGAGTACCAAATATGAAGATTGCTTGGTTTACTAATACTTAGGGGGGCTAACTAAAGAGTTTCTAGTTCATTAAGCCACATAACGAATATAACTAAAGTGTAAAGGCAAAGCAACCTATCAGACTAAGCGTATCCTAAGGCATTAATAAGATTATATGCATGAAGTAATTACTTATGAAATTTAAAAAGAGAACTTACCTCACGTCCTAGCTTTTCTTCGTAATTTCTCAGATGATGATCGACGTGTGAATGATAGGTGAGTCGGATGATGATCTTCTCCTTCGTCTGTGTCACTCCATGATTTTGGATTGAGTTCACTTTGGAGTTGATTCATGTAGTCTTCGTCGTTAACACCTTCATTAACAACATTTGAACTAGTAGCACATGTATCTATTTTATCTAAATTTTTATCTATTAAATTTTCTAAGATAACTAATTCATGTACAAGATCAAAATCCTTATCTTTGGCTTGACATTTTTCTTGATGAAAGTTTAAGAAATTTTTCCAAATATCATTTGCCGTTTTACAGAAGAATATTCTTTCATATTCAACTTTCGGCAAGGTTTTATAAATAATTATTTTAGCTTTATTATTTATTTCATTCTTTGTTTTCAAATAATCAATTTGACTTTCGAAATCCGTTTTTGTTTGTCTTTCAAAATCCGTTTTTGTTTGATTTTCAAAATCAGTTTTTGTTTGACTTTCAAAATATTTTTTTGTTTAACTTTCAAAATATGTTTTTGTTTGACTTTCAAAATCACCAATCGAAATGACATGCCAAAGATCTAGATCAATTGATTTCACATAAGTTTCAAATTTATTTTTCCATTCAAGAAAAGTATAGTTTTCAAATAGTGGTGGTTTTAGCAAAGATTCCCCTTCTAGATATTTTTCGAATTCCATAGATCGATTAAAGTTTTAAAATACAGTATATTTTAAAGATCTTGATTGACGTGGCTCTTGATACCAATTGTGGAAAACTAGAAGGGGGGGTTGAATAGTTTTATGTCTTTTTAATTTTTATTATGAAAACCTTTGTTTATTTTTAAAACACTTAGATTCAAGTTTGTATGAAAAATAAAACTTGAACCTTATTATTAGTTATATAAGTATTCTTTTAAATTGATTGTAAAAGCTTTGTTTTCTTGAATGGATTTTCAAATTGATCTTTATGTGAAGTCGACCTCTAATTAATACAAGCAATTATATAAGCCTATGTGTATGAAAGTAATGACGATGCAAGTAAAGAAATAAATAAGGTATGGAAAGATCTAACCGAGACACGAGAGATTTATAGTGGTTCGGCTACAAGGACACCTTCCTTGGCCTACTCCACTCCCCGAGCACACCTTGCTCGAGAGTTTTCTTTACAACTTCAATAAGCTCCCTTATGGCGGAGAAAACCATACACAACTTTGGCTTACACGGGTTTAATGACACAAAGCTAAATGTCGAGTTCTAATCGTAGCTAGAACCAATCTCACAACTTCACAACACAACTTCTTCACAACTTATTCACGACTACTTCACAACGGCTTCACGACTTCTTCACGACTTTAACACGACCGCTACACAATCTCTATGATGCGTCTTCACGACTTCAACACCATGTCTTCATGACTAAGACTTCACGACTTCAACATGACCGCTACACAACCTCTATGCTACGGCTTCACGACTTCAACACTAGGACTTCACGACTAGGACTTCACGGCTTCAACACGACCGCTACACAACTTCTATGCTACGGCTTCACGACTTCAACACTAGGACTTCACGAATAGGACTTCACGGCTTCAACACGACCGCTACACAACTTCTATGCTACGGCTTAACGACTTCAACACTAGGACTTCATGACTAGGACTTCATTGCTTCAACACGACCGCTACACAGCTTCTATGCTATGGCTTCACGACTTCAACACAAGAACTTCACATCTTCTAAGCTACGGCTTCACAACTTCTACACCACGGGTTCACGACTTCTACACAACGGCTTCACGACTTCTACACTTTGACCTCACAACTTCTATACCACAACTACTTATACAACATCTTCACTACTTAAACACAACACTAATCTACAACACACACCTTACATACTAATGAATGAATGATTTACAAACTTTGTTAAACACACAACTTAAGTAACAAGATGATACTAAGTTGTAATACTTCTAATCTTGATTGATAGAAGTATTCTTCTTTTGCACTTGGATGGTGGAAGCTTGGATCACTTGGAAACCAATGCTTAAGATTACATGATCAAAGGTGTTTTTTTTTTTTTTTTTTTTTTTTTTTTTTTTTTTTTTTTTTTTTTTTTTTAAGATATGAAATGAGATCTACAACAGAAAGTTTTAGTGCAAAAGGGTGAGTAAAAATCCAGGAGAAGGCTGGTATTTATAGGAGAAAAACTGGACAGCTGGAGGCCTACTGGAGCGGGGGCGGTCCCCTTAAATAGGGGGCGGTCCCCTTAATTATTAAGGGGGCCGCCTAGCAAAATTAAGGGGGCCACCCCTACTGAACGTTGGCCAATTTTGTCCTTTTGTGGGGAAGGTTTTTCTGGAACATTTTAACTAATTTTGGTTAAAAATTTGAATTCATATTTTTATAAAAGATTAAACATTTTTATTTAATACCAAAAATGTTTTTCAAAAATATATAAAATGTTTTTGATGTTTTATAAAAAATCTAGTTATTAAGAAAAAGTTCCTTTGATCATATAATGCATTAAGCATTAGTTCATTCATACCTTAAGTGATTTTAGTTGTAGAAGTGAATATTTACAACTAAGTACTTGTTTAATTTATAAGTTTATGTTTTAATGAGTTTACATTTTGTGATCATCAAAACATAGAGATATGAATAAATATTGATAATGTTTTTAGACATTTATTTATGTCAACAAAAGGAAGCAGTTCCAAGGTAGAAGTTTTGAGGAGATCAAGAGTGAGTTTGAAAGGGTTTACACAAGAGTGAACACATTTACTCCCATGGGAACAGAAAAACCATGTAGAACTACAAGAAGACATGGTATAATATTGGACTCTGAATCTTCAAAGAAACAGAAGATTGGTGAAGAAGAAGTACCTACAGCAGATGAAGAAGAAACAGCAGAGGAATAAACTGACGAAAGACTCAAGCAGCATATGATTGTTATAATCCCAGAAGCATTGGATGTTCATCATCCTATTCAAGCTAAACGTCCAATTATTGATTTGGAGATACACAAAGATACATTTGGGAAAGCTTGGAAGATAATCAGGCTAGGAGGACACTCAGAAATTTATAAGTATTTTGAAGATATGCTGAAGATTTTTTATAGAGAAGACTTGGACAATCTATGGAGTCTGGTTAAAGAAATGTTCAGATCTACATATCGTATACAAGACAAAGAGAAGGAGCTATGGGTGGAATTGAAGAGGTTGTATGAACCTGATCCAAAAGATATCTTATGGAATTTTCGAGCTCATGAGTTGAGTACAAAATGGAGACTGTATGATACATGTGGTGTTCACCATGTATCTACAAAGAATGGAGTGGATGTCTACATGCTGATAGAAAAAGATTATCCATTAAGGGCAGCTAGCTTATTTGTTATGTTAGATGTTAAGCTGACAGTTACTGATGAAGACTCAGTAATGGCAAGAGAGTTACTGAGAAAGATCTTCAGACAAGCAAAAAGGAAATAATGTTATTACTGCTTGTGTCTCTATTAGTGTTGCTAGGTTTAACGTTGTACTAACAGGTTTAACTTTGTATAGAAGATATTTGGATTTTGTAACAATTTTTTTTTTAATAAAGTAGATAGTCTATAAGAGGAATACAAAAGAAGGTATAATCGAAAAAGACCCAAGGGCGGAGATGGTTGAGTTGTTGGTGTTGTGAAGGGGAGGTCACAGGTTCGATACCTGTTGCTTCCTTTTTGGTATTTCCCTCCCCAAAATTTTTAAAAAGCCCCCATTTTTTTCAGCAAATTTCAAAATTAAAGCCCCCCATATTTTTTTTAAAAACCCACCCATATATATTTTTTTCAGCAAATTTCAAAATTAAAGCCCCCCATATTTTTTTCAGCAAATTTCAAATTTCGCACATTTCTCACCAATCACAGCCACCACTCACCATCCACCACTCGCCGGTCCGGCCATCAACAACGGAGGGAGGTTCATTTAGATCTAAATTAGGTAATTTTTTTAATTAGGAAATCATTTTTTTTATGCAATAATGGTGAAATTATATTATTCTCGAAATTGTTTTTTACAATTATAAAGATAGCAAATTCTGCCCACTACAATACCCACTATCCATTGTAATTATACACAAATGATTTGATGCTTATATTGGTTTAATTTGTGACTTGTAGGATATATAGTTTTTTAAAGTTGTATTTTGGGTTTAACATGAATGAAAAATAGCATCTTCAACTTGAAAAACCAACTGTTATTACATAACAAAATTCTGCATACATAGATGCATTGTTGATTGCATAGTTGATTACATACAAGGAGAAAACATAGTACTTATTACAGTAGCATCATAACATCAAGACTAGTAAAGCTCAGCTAATTGTCCTTTTCCCTTTACCCTTAGTGAGTTCAATTGGGCCTTTTCCCTTTCTCTTCTTTGCTTGGATTTCTTCCCTAGTTGCCGGATTTGGTAGGCCTAGAACTTGTTCCCTTTTTCCTGGGATTGACAGAGTGTGAACTGGAGGAGGGTTTTTGGACATTGTGGCTTTTTTTTGAGACAGCTTCATCTTCAGATGTTGAATGATAGCTAGAAACCAAGCTATCATTAAAAAAACTACTGTTAAAGGAGCTAAAATCGTCAGAGCTTGAGTCAACAACCTTTCCCTTAGGTGGTATTCTCTTATGAAAGCTACCTGTAGGAGGGTAGGGGAAATTCCAATCAGGTTTAGGAGACATTAGTCCTGATGAATCAGAGGATATTTCAATAACATTTGGCTTGGAAGTCATTGTGGATGAGGTTTAGTGTTTGACAGGTTTTTGATGGTGTAATGTTGTGTGTAATGTTGTGCTTATGTAATGGCCATTTAAAGTAAAGAGGATCACATAGTTCAATGTATAAGTAAATGCCATTAAAGGCTTGGTTGGTATGTGTAGGTAACTTCCTGCATTTAGGTGTAATAAACAAAGTTTGACTTTCTTAAGTATATGCATTTTTGGAACTAGGCAGTACTAAACACTTGACATTGTAACTTTACAAATCAAAAGGCTGTTAGAAAATAATATTGACATTAACATAGCTACATTAATATTTAACATCATATCATACATCTATCATTACCATTCGATGACACCACAAAACACAACAACATCAGAAAAACTACCAACAACATCAACCATGACACCACAAAACACAAAAGACATAAACATAGTCAACTAACATATCAACCACATCAGTAGTTCATTGATCCAAGCTTCGTGATAAAGTTGCACAAATCACCTAGACGCTTATGCTTTTGGGCAATATCAACAAGCAACCTATCAGATGCCATCATGTCCTCCTCTTGCATCCTCCTTAAATCAGCAATGCTTTCAAGAGCAGAATCAAAACCATATAAAAGCTCTAACTCCTTGATCATCTTATCCCTATTGTTTATCAGCATTCTTTTCTCAGAAACCTTGTGCCTCAAATCATGAACTTCCTTGGAAGTAGCTTCAACCTGTCGCTCATAGTAAACTAGCATCATGTCTTTCACAAGCTTTGAGTTTGCAACTGTTGCCAATTCAGAACAAATCACTAGTTTAGTTTCCATATATGATTTTGATAACAAAAAATTTTGAGATTTTTTGTAATTTTTAAATTTTATTTTGGTTTGTTAAGAAGAGATGAAAATTATGAGAGGTATGTTGCTTTATATACAACAACAATCAAGAAACACCTAGAGGAAGGAAGATGTATCGAGCCTAGCAATGTGAATAGTGTGTAATGATGAAATAGCCTTCCCCATAATTACTTGCAAGTTGCAACAAAAACCATTAATACTATACTAACAGAGTATTATTTTAATTTTCACTTTGCAACAAAAACCATTAATACTAGATTTTACTAATGTATGGTTGTAATATTTTCAAAATAAACATTTTATCCCACATTAGAGTTAGGCCCAAACGTATCAAACATTTACAATTTTATATTGGTTTAATTTGTGACTGGTACTAGCAGTACTAACTTTATACTAGCAGTACTAAATTTCACTAGCAGCAGTACCTTTTGTACTAGTAGTGGTAAATACTTGGTTTACTTATGCACAAATGATTTGATGCTTATATTGGTTTAATTTGTGACTTGTAGGATACATACGTTACCATTTGACCTCAACAATAGCATGGACAAGTCTTGGATGAAAACTAGTAGGACCAAGAAACAATGTATTGCTGGAGTACACGCGTTTATTAAGTATGCAGAACACAACTTGCAGAAGATGATGAACATCGACCCACGAGGTAATAAACAACAGCTTAAGATGTCATGTACGTGTATCTCATGTTTAAACCGCATAGAGCATAAAGTGGAGGATGTGCAGTTCCATTTATTTTGCTACGGGATTAATCAAAGCTACACAAAATGGGATAAACATGGAGAAAATGATGAGCAAGCAACAACTGCCCAAATACCTGTTAATGCTACAACAGAGGAGTTTGTTGACGACACGGATTTCGACATGGATTTTGTTCCAGAAATTCCAACAGATGGCCCAGCAACAGCGAACATGGTTAATGCTGCAAAAGAATGTTTTGATGAGGATAACCTTGCCAAGTTTCAACAACTATTATTAGACGCGGAGAAGCCACTTTACGAAGGATGTCCTGACTTCACAAAGTTGTCCGCAATAGTTAAACTACTCAACTTGAAGGGTAAGTATGGAGCTTCTGATAAGTTCTTTACTGAATTACTAGGATTGTTGAAAAAGATGCTACCTGCTGGTAACGAAATGGTTGAAAAAACTTATGAGGCAAAAAAACTAGTGAGAATGATGGGATCAGGATACAAAAAGATACATGTATGTAGCAACAACTGCATTCTTTACTGGAAGGTTAACAAGGAGTTGACTGTTTGTCCAACTTGTGGGACATCAAGATGGAAGGTGGATAGTAAGACACATAAAGTGTACGAAAACATTCCGGCAAAGGTAATGTGGTACTTTCCAATTATACCAAGACTGCAACGCCTCTTTAAGTTAGAAAGTATTTCAGAAGATCTAACATGGCACGCAACAAGGAGGATAACAGATGGTGTTTTACGTCACCCCGCAGATTCACAGGCATGGCGTACCATAGATGAAAAATTCCCCGAAATTGCTGAAGATCCGAGAAATCTACGGCTAGGAATATCGGCTGATGGGGTTGACGTCAACTCAGGAAATAGGCATCACAGTGTATGGCCAGTTTTATCTGTCATATACAACCTTCCTCCATGGTTGTGTATGAAAAGAAAGTTTATCATGCTTTCGGTATTGATATCGGGATACCCGGGAAATGATATCGATGTATTTTTAGAACCGTTGGTTGATGATCTGCATACCTTATTCGAGGAAGGGTTGATACATACGATGCTTCTAAGAAAGAAAACTTTAATCTGCGTGCCGTTGTGTTATGGACGATAAATGATTACCCTGCACTTGGTACATTATGTGGCTGCCCATACAGTGGATTCAAAGGTTGTGTAGTATGTGGGAAAGATACACACTGTGTTAGACTTTCCGCCTCATCCAAGCAAAGTTATGCTGGACACAGACGATATCTACCATACAACCATCCGTTCAGAACGCAAAGGAAGGCGTTTAATGGACAAGAAGAACCACGTCATGCTCCAAATCCATTGACCGGGGAACAAATATACAACGAGGTACAACATATTGAAAATAAGTGGGGAAAAGGAAAAACCTCGAAAAACCAAGATCAAGATACCAGAGGCAGAGGTGGGAAGATTAAAAAGCAGAAAAGGAAAACAACAGAAGAAGAGGGTAGTTCAAGCCAAGCAAATGAAGCATACTGGAAGAAATTCAACATTTGGTATCGAAAGCTAAGGTATTGGAGGCATCATTCTGTTCCGCATTGTATTGACTTCATGCATGTAGAAAAGAATGTTGGTGAGAGTCTACTCGGAACTTTGCTGAATGTTCCTGGAAAGACAAAAGATGGAATGAATGCTCGACTGGATCTGGAAGAGTTGGGGATAAAAGAAGAGTTGTTTGCTAGGCAAGAAGCAGACAAAACAACACTACCTCCAGCAGGTTACACATTAACGAATGCTGAAAAAGACATCTTTTGTGAAACGTTAAGCAACATCAGGGTACCACAAGGCTATTGTTCAAATTTCTCTAGTTTGGTCAGCCTAAATGATAGGAAGCTCATTGGCCTTAAATCGCATGACTATCACATGCTAATGCAAGAGTTTTTACCCATTGCTAGACGTTCAGTCATGCACCCGCCCACACGATATGCTATTATCAAGTTTTGCTTTTTCTTTAAATCTATATGTAGGAAAGAAATCAGCTTGCAAGAACTAGATAAGATGCAAGAAGAACTTGTTGTTACACTGTGCCTACTCGAGAAGTTCTTTCCTCCGTCATTTTTTGATATTATAATACACTTGACTGTGCACCTAACTAGGGAGGTAAAATTATGTGGTCCCATATGCTTTCGGTGGATGTATCCCTTCGAAAGATGTATGAAGGTTATTAAAGGATATGTGCGAAACAGAAATAGACCAGAGGGATGCATTGCCGAGGAGACTATCGCGGAAGAAAAAATAGAGTTTTTTTTAGCGAATATCATAAAACCATGAAAACTATTGGTATCCCAGCTGATAAACATGTAACCAATGAAGTTGAGGATGGAAAGCCAATTTCGGCCGGCAAACCAAGTGAAGTTTCCGGAGAATCCTTTCAGAAAGCACATTTGTATGTAATACAAAATACAGATGAAATTCAACCGTATATCGAGTAAGTATTACTAACACATGTCGATTTCGTTGCTTAAAATGTTCTATCAAATATAATAATCAAAGACATTTATTTGTTTCAGGCGACACAAGGAAGTTTTGAAAGGAAAAAACCCGGGTAAAAAAATGGCATTGCTGGAGAATGAGCACAGTAAATCTTTTGCTAAGTGGTTACTCGAAGAGGTAATTACTTGTCTATTGTTTATAATTGTTTGTTTGTTGCTATCATCATAATTGTCCCTCCTGTATATGACATTAGATAGAGGTCGACCAGCACACCATTTCATTATCCCAAACACTCCTATTCTTTAATTGTTTGTTTATTGTTCCTGCAATTTAAAGGTAATATATACTTGTAATGAAATTCAGGTTGAGAGAGAGTTAGCGATATCCAATGATAGTGTATCAGAAACTGTGAGGTGGATATCATTTGGACCACGCGCCAGCGTAGTGAAATACGAGGCGTATAACATCAATGGGTATACATTTCGTACGAAAAGTAATGATGGCATAGTTTACCAGAACAGTGGGGTTAGTGTTGAGTCAGTAGATGTGCACATATCCAAAAAAGAAGTTGCAACCATAAGAAAAATATCTTATTATGGGGTTTTACAAGAGATATGGGTACTAGATTACCGTTTCAGGCAAATTCCTCTTTTCAAATGTGATTGGGTTAATCGCAAAACTCATGGGGTCAAACCTGATACTCTTGGTTATACGTTGGTAGACCTGAATACTTTCGGCCACAAGGATGATCCGTTCATATTAGCGTCACAAGCAACACAAGTGTTTTATGTGAAAGACCAGGTACAGAAAAATTTGTCCATTGTCTTTAAAACACCTACCAAGAATTACAAAGATACATATGACGAAGTCGATAAGGAGTTTAGTACAGTCATTCACGAGCAAAATGAAAAAATATTGCCACGTGTATATAAAGAAGACTTGGGCAAGGAATCACGAAGTGACTACTATCGAACCGACATTGAAGGTATTGTTATACGAAAATCCAAGTGAAGCATGTCATGCTGCATTAAGACTGCTAGTGTAATAGTTAACCCTGCTGGTTGAAGTTAAGACTGCTGCTCAAGGCTAAGTGCAAGGTTACTGCTGGTATTGTAAAGTTAGTAATGTTAGATGAATAGCTGTTTTAGTATTAAATAGTTGTTCCTGTAATTTAGCCTGTTGTAATGGATTTTGACTCAAAAAAGTCAAGCTTTTCAATGGCAATGAAAAATTTTGCGGTTTTCACTGTTATATGTCCACTTGCAGTCAAGCTTTATTGTATTTGCAGTTTCCATTTATCATGTATATGCACTTGCAGGCACTTTAGTAACATGTTACTTCATTATATCGTGACTATGCTTCAAACTTACTTTTCAGTTGTCACACATTTCAAATTCATATGTGGCTAAATTTTCAACAAAAATTAGCAGTCACGCTTAAATAATGTGTGACAAACTTGAGTATATGATTTAGCCACATACACAATTACTTCGTGTGACCATATATGGATTTTGGTCACACTTTTCAATTGCGTGACATATATTTGTCACATATGTATATATATAGTGTGACTAATGTTTCAACCGTATTTGTATCCGTCACACGTCCCAAATTATAAGTGACTAAAAAATCAAAAATTTTTTACCAGATACGTATAGTCACGGAAATATTCGAATGTGTGGCTGTAGCCTCAGATGTAATTCCGAAATGGTCACACAAGTCGGATCAAGTGTGGCTGTTTATTTTATTCTGGTACATTTAGTCACATAAAAAAGCGACTGTGTGGCTGTTCGAAAAACAGCATGTGTGACTAAATCCACATTCTGGCGTAGTGGAAGTCTATAGAAAGTTTATTGGCAAGCTCATATATTTGACAGTAACAAGGCGTAATATTTTTTATATTTATGCAAGCTCCAATATATGTACACATGCGAGCAATTAAACATTTGTTGTAAGCACCAGGATAAGGAATATTTCTTGCTAAAGACTCGACAGTGGAATTAAAAGCCTATTGTGACTCTAATTGGGCCAGTTGTCATATGGCAAGAAGGCCAACTACACGATATTGTATTCTTTTGGTTGATTCACCAGTCTATTGGAAGTCAAAGAAACAAGCAGTTGTGTCAAGGTCATCTGCAGAAGCAAAGTATAGAGCAATGGCCCTCACTTGTTGTGAAGTGACTTGGTTGGTGAGTTTGCTTAAGGATATGGGAATCAAAGACCTGAAACATGTTGATTTGTTTTGTGATAATCATGCAGCTTGATACATTGTAGCCAACCCAGTTTTTCATGCTAGAATAAAGCCTATAAAGGTTGACTTTCACTATGTTAGATATCAAATGAAGGGAGGTCAAATTAATCCCTCTTATGTCAACACTAAATCTCAACTTGCTGATGTGTTTACCAAAATTGTTATGGTGGATCAACATAATTCTCTAATGAACAAGTTGGGAGTGTCAGTTCCACCCCACTCTCTACTTGAGGGGGACTGTGCAAGATAGTGTAGTTAGAGGACTATTATTGTAAATATTGTAATTGTAGAGAGCGTAGTTGTAATTTTGTAAATACTTAACAGCTTTATTTAAATACTTTGTATTAGCCTTCATTTTGGAATAACAAACTCACAACTGTTTTTCCCCCATTTCAGTTTCACTTCCATTGAAGTTCTCACTACCACATACAATTGATACAAAATTCTTGTTCTTTTGATAACTATGATTTTTGACATTCTGCTACATTGTTCATCATAATGAGAGGTTACTTATATGTTATTAAATTTATATCATATGTCATAAACGTTAATCAAGACTTAAAAACAATGATATACATTGCATCTCACTAGCGATATTGTTTGACATGCACGATAAATATGAATAGTTGGTTGTACCAACCCGAATTGGCTTTGTAATGGGCGAACGTTGCTCCCTCATATCTCGATGCTAGCCATGATCATGGCTCGTATTAATTTGTCACATTTAAGAAAATGACACCTATATACAGACTATAGTTATTTACTTGCTTTTGTCATGTTGCCATCATATTATCCGTCATAAATTCTACAGAACAAAACTTCACATGGGTTCTTCACTGTCTATATCTTTTCAAATTGACTGGTCCTTATTTCAGGATTTATGTACTAATTATGTAGTGATCTTTTATGTTTTATATAAGTTGGTCATTTTATTCGATCAAAAAAATGTTGGTCATTTTGGACTCAGCTAATTCTTATTCTAATTGTCTAATTGTGTTTGTTTAGATACGTTTTTCTTCGCATTCATCTAATTAACCATGAAGCTAATTAATTGTACCCGTAAATTTAAAAGAAAAAAACTTGCAACTGACATACTTAAAATTAATATTTTAAGAATGTTTATACCGATAGAAGCTTATTTAACGACAATTACGTACGTTGTCAACTTCTTTGACAAAAAAGAGGATCATATGCCAAAGTCCACTATCTGTTGGTAGATCAATTATAACATTAATTAGTTGTAGTTACGTGTTGGAATGTATTTTAAGTTAAAGCACTAGTACATTCAGCGCAAATCCCATCGACATTTTTTCAACCGTGCCGACGTCATGCCATAAGTTGCCGACGACATGACGTCGACAGCCTCTTATTGACAATGCTCCGTCGGAATTTAACTTCCTGACAAAAAAACCCGATGACAATGTGGGGCCCACACGTTTTTCCAGTCAAAGTTTTTTGTGTTTCGACAATATTGTCCTGACGACACGTCGTCGGGACCATATTAATAATTAACGATTGGATTAGTAAGCTTAATACCGACGACATGACGTCGGTATTAATTTATAATACTCAACCGGGTTTTAATAATACCGACGTCATGACGTCGGTACGTCATGACGTCGGTATTATTTATAAAGGTCAACGAAATTATATATAATACCGACGTCATGACGTCGGTATTATTTATAAAAGTCAATGAAATTGTAAATAATACCGACGACATGACGTCGGTATTATAAAACTATGGATTGATTTAGATATTAAATGCCGACGACATGTCGTCGACATTTAGTTATAGTGCAGCTGCATAGCAGCCTGCACAGCTGCAACTTTCTAATTTTTTCCCAAAAAAATCCACCCAAACCTGCACATCCAAAACCATCCAAAACCAAAACCACTAAACACTAAACACTTATAAACTTTAGAAAACGGAAATAAACCTTATAACGGCTAAAACGGTTATATATAACCACTAAACACTTATAAACTTTACAAAACGGCTATAAAGTTTATAACACCCTCAAAATACATTATAAACTTTACAAAACGGGTGTTATAATCGCTAGACCTAGCTGCCATATTTACAAATGTTGCAATATCCGCAATGTTCAAGTCGCTAAAAGGTTAAACTATACAATAATAATATCCGGGTCGCCAAAATATAGTTTCAAAGATAAGTACAACACAAAATAACACATATACCTCTACCGCCCCTCTTCGTCATCCATATCATCGCTATGACAATCCTCATCATCACCACTCTCGCTTCCTGAGCCACTCCCGCTCCCGCGTGAGCCACTCCCGCTCCCGCCTGCGGCACTCCCTCCCGCGCCACACCCGCTGCCGCCTCCTACCTCACTTCTAGAACCAACCTGGCTAACAAACTCGTGCCATTGCGGGTTGCTCCAGACATAACCCATCAACAAATCGAGCTGCTCCTGAACTTTCATAGCTTTCTTCTCAGCTGCATCACTCTTCTCAGTTGCAACACTCTTCTCAGCTTCATCAATCTTCTTTTGACCTTCAGCAAGCTTCTCGTCGATCTAGGGCCCAGTGAAGCGGCTCTTCTTATTTATCTTCTTAATGTCACATGTCGATCATTTATTTTTAAACGTAAAAGTGGTCCTTATAAATTAGTTCATTGACGCATAATGTGTAGGATGATAAATGATAAGTAGGATAATAAGTAGCATGATGTAGAATTTCTTGGTGGCAACTCTTCTGTGAAATGAGGTATCACATGCATATTTAACATTCGGTTATAGTACAACAATTTACTTTAACCTAGCTACCCGAGTGTATGTGAAGATCTATTAAGGTCATGCACTTACTTACGTGAACATAGTTCATCGATCGCAAAGGATCATACACCATAATTTTACAACATGTAGCATTAATCGTAAAGGATCATACACCATAATTTTACAACAATATCATTAATACAAAACTACTCATAATTGTACAAGAAGTAGAATTAATTTTAAGGTTTTGCTAACCACAACCTTATAGGTTATGGTTAAACCTTATCATTTGTGTAAAAATAGCATTTAATGAACTTATTAATTTTATATTTATGTATTTTAATAATTATAATTATAGAAGGTGTCGTTAACAAAACTCTTAATTTTACAACAAGTAGAATAATTTAGATTTTAGAATGTAGCATTAATGCAAAACTACTAAGAAAGGTGAGACGTCATCATTCCGGTAGGAGATCTTTGACTCTTTAGTTTATGAGACAATGATATACAATCCAACTAATTTTATTTTTATGATACTTAATTAACAATTAATATGTAGTTATTTAGTCATAATCTCGTGTATCGTTAACTGAATAAGAATATTAGATATACATTCCGTAACCAAATAAGTGATATCACTATGATCCAGTAGGAGATCTTTGACTCTTTAGTTTATGAGAAAATGATATACAATCCAACTAATTTTATTTTATGATACTTAATTAACAATTAATATGTAGTTATTTAGTCATAATCTCGTGTATCGTTAACTGAATAAGAATATTAGATATACATTCCGTAACCAAATACTCGCTCCGTTCCTAAATAAATGTCCACTTTTGACTTTTGAAGTCTTTCTTGTTCAACTTTGACTTAATTATTTGTTTGTGTTATATAATACTTGATAAAAAATATATCAAATTAAAATACATTTAAAATACAATTCATTCATATATTTTGCATCAAGTATTATATACGATAAACAAAAATATTTAAGGTCAAAGTTGAGTAAGAAATACTTCAAAAGTCAAAAGTGGACATTTATTTAGAGACAGAGGGAGTAACCAAATATTTGATATCACTATGATCCAGTTTTAGGAACATGTTTTTGCGGCTTTAGAGGCATTTAAAAGTTACTTTTTTCTGAATGTAAATACAATTACATATAATGCATGGTCACAACTTAAAAAAAAAGTGTCAATAGTGACATAGGTGTCGGTGACACATTATAAGAGTCACTATATTATATATTAGTGACAATTTTTAAAAGTGTAGAAGGTTATGATTTTTTTATTTTTTTTTTTTATATTTTTTATTTATATATTTCTTTTTTAAGGTTGTTACCAACGACTCCTTTACTACACATTTGTATGTGCAGGTAAATAATGCGAACACTTGTTTACTTAGATATTTTTCCTACTTTTATGAAGAGGAAAGTAATGCTAACATTGATGTACGTACAGACAAACATACATATCCTTACTTAAAACCTCACTTAACTAGCTACCTGTACACTGATTAACAAATCAACAATGGTGCATTGAAAATAAAAGATGTATGCATATATTTCATTATTATATGACCGGGCATATCACAAGATTTTTATGTATTGATCCATAATGCATAGACATATACATATTGCATGGATGCTGTAATCGTGGAAATGTTTTTCCTCTTCTTTCTTAATGCTATTCCTATACACCCATTAAAATATTTTAGTCTTATATGACTTCAAACACTATAAATCATTTATACCATACGTTATTATTGTATTAAACCAAGTATATATTAAAATCGTCTATGGCAATGGCCTAAACATTATACCGACAAGTGGCATAGCGGATCCATTGATGACGAAAATGATGATCTAGCTAAGCTCCAAAGATCTAACTCATTTGTAGTTTCATGCTGCCGAGAAACATCTTCCTCATCATGGCTAATTGAGAAAGAGAACTTCTCATCGGATTCCTCGTAGGCATTGAGTTGGGAAGCCACAAACTTGTCTAGATCGGCCCATGTATTACATGCATACTCGTCTACCATGTTAAATCCATTGTTCCTTGGGTGTTCTACATTTGTCAGCAAGTCACTCACGCAATTATAAGCCTTGAGACACGAGCCTTGATCATCAAAGGTTGCTGAACTCACAGGAGGAGATGTAGTCATAGTGGAACTATCAAGCCGTGGGAGGTGAATCATTAGGTCATTGATAGGGTTCACAAGTTGCTGCATACCATCATGGTTTGTGGTGAAGTTATCATTCTCTTGCTTGCAAGACCTACTATCCATGTACATTAGTAATTGCTCGATTACACAATCTTTGTCTAACGATTGCAAGTGTGCTTTAGTGTCCACAGATGTGGATGCTGATCTTTGGGGATCACTGTCCAACGATTTGTGGTAGTTTTTCTTCTTGAAAACACGACATATCACCCACCCTTCTTCGTGTGAATAGTCACAAAAGTTAGAAACCTGAATCATAAGCATAGTTTCAAACACAAATCAATGCTACAATTCTAGATCATAACTAATCAGTGCAAAGTCCTCTTGCTAATACATCATAACCAAAATAACTAAATGGCCCCTACAGTGTCCTTAGTGCATTGGTTTAGATGAGTAAACATATGTTTATTAAATCAAAAAATCATATCTAGTTAAGGACTTCACGTAATTTACAAGTTTAATTACAATGTCATTAATTTAACTTTGAACCTAAAAAAAAGTTTGAGTTTAATTAACATCGTCTAAGACTCTAACCAATATATTGAGGGAATGCATGTGTTAGACAAACTCACAGACTAACAGTTACATTAAGTTCTTTTGAAACGTTAATTATCAGAAATCAAACTTACAGTGGAATCTTGGGTAGTAATGATGTTATCATCCAGTCTGTATTCATGCATAATCCAATCAGATTTTTGACCATGAGGTGCTCTCCCTTGGTAAAACACCAGAGTTTTCCTCATACCGATCCGTCTAAGGCTACTGTGTATAACCTTGTCACGTCCTGTGGCTTTCCAGAAACCAGCAGCAGTTGCGCGATTTGTTCGGCTACCAGTTGGATATTTTTTATCTTTATGACTAAAGAAGTACCAATCGTTTTGTGGAGTGGAGCCTATATTGCACTTTTCTACAATACAATAAAAAAATTAAAAAAAAAATAAATTACGACTTTTGTTATAAATAGAAAGAAAAAGTTACAAAAAGTCATTGATGAAAGATGAATACACACCTTGAATGTCCCATGGTTCGAGCTTATTAAGATCAACTTCTCGAATAACATCAAGATCAATCTTTTCATAAGCAACTTTCTTCCTCAAGTAATAGTGAAGAAGCTCTTCTTCTGTTGGATGAAACCTAAACCCCGGAGGCACTTTCGATTGACCATTGACGTTCATTGATATACTCACTTCATCTTTCGACATAGATATTTGCTAGGGGATGAAACTTGATTATGAAATTTATAATTGATTAGAATTGTGCGTAAACATGGTTGTATGGAAGTGAATTTATATATGGAGAAAAGGGTTCAAAAAGTAAGTTATAAAAAGTTATGAGACAATGGCATGACAACAACCGTTTGGACTTTATGCCAAGTATATTTTTTAGTTCTCACTACTAATAGTTCACGATATATAGGTGCTTTCTGCTGTGTCGAAGCTTGCCAAGTTTTAGTGGGGGGTCGGGATCTAATATACAGAAATTTCACAATTAAAATGAGGGGTCGAAACCTAATATACCGAAATTTTTCTACACGAAAACTATATACCCCCTATATCGCAAAAAAAATTTCGGGGGGTCGGCCGCCCTCCCCCGCCCCTATAAAGCTTCGCCCCTGATAGTTCACGATATATAGGTGCTTTCTGTATGCTTTCATTTACCAGAAAAAAGTTAAAAAAAATACAAGAGATCATGAAAACAACAAATCACCTAAACACAACAACAAGATATAATGATAACAATAACACCATACTAAAGAAAAACAATAAGTGTGTTTGTGTTGTGAGATATGTAGGGTCCCAGTATGAGAATATGAGCATAGGAGACATGCTTCCATCTTGATAATGACCTTTGACCTCAAAATCTTTGAGAAAACCACAGCTCAAAACATACTATGTGAGTGTGAGTGTGTGTGTATGGTCATAAATTCCAAGATAATTTATGTAAAAAGTTGTGACATAATTACTATGAAGATGATGATATGATGGTGGAGGTTTGAGAAAATTTCCATCTTTCATCATTTGAGTAACAACTATGAACGACGGCAGCAAATCATGATCAAGCTTTATAACTTTTTATCACTAAGAGACGTTCACAAATCATCATATTGACGTTACATTGCCAATCTTGTCTTGTATCATTTCTCAAATAAAATTATAGTAAAGTCTAGGGAATGTATAAATTCAATTGTCTATTTTTCTTTTCGACAAATATTCACAGTTCACACACTCACATTTAATATCACAAAACGTACCAAGATTTCACAACCACTAACAAATACGTAGTAAATTTTTTATATGTTCACGCTATGTTATTTACGTTTTTTTTAACAGTGCAAACACTTTAGCTAAACTGTTTGCATTGAGAAATATGTATAAAAAAGGTTATGTTTATAGTTGCGGAGATCTATAAAGCATCTCTAATTTTCGCAACGAATGTGACTATGCCAGTACGGTGCTCTAAGGCGTACAATAAAAATACGGATAGAGTAGATGACATGATTAGCGTGAAGATGTCTATTTCCGTTTGAAAACTAAAACAAATTGTAATACTATTCGATTCCAACTTTCATTATTTCCAGATTACAGGTCGTATTCCATCTGTAGCTAAAAATCGCCCGTGTCGATATATCGTATAGTTATGAAAACGTTAAATTTACAGGTATCTTTTGTTACAAAGTCTTTATTACAATCTTTTAATAACATAAACAAAACAGACAAAATAAATATATCTATGTTGTGTGTTCTAGTCTATTTGTCCGTTACTAAAATCTCATTTTAAACTGGACCATGAATATGCGTTTTAGAGTTTATGTTATATTTAACTATTTTCTAGATTATAACAAAAACGAAACACCACCAACCGCAACGGCCCAACGATTTTTGTTTACTTAAATTTAATAACATCACAGAAATAAATAACAAAAAAAAAATGAGATACCCAAACAATGAACTTTACATGCTTTACCGACAATATTAAATTAGAGCATACCATTTTTTATTTTATTTTTTATTATTATTATTATTTTTTATTATTATTATTTTTTTTTTTACACATTTGACCATACTATTGGTTGGTATCAAATTCATACCAATTATTGTCACCTAACAAAGTTTACCAAAAACTAGTTTGCAAAGTAATTAAAGAAATAATTTATAGGAATGAAAATATGACTAATAAACCATGTTAAATTTGTGTAGCGATGTTTTATTAGATTGTAAAAAGGCGAATTTCATAATGTAATCCACACAATGTTGCTGCATAGATATAAGCACGGAATTAGTTGCATTTGTAAATTTTTCAATGATTTTTCATGTAACTTTGGGATGATAAACGTATAAACATTATCAGGATATTTGGGTTTGAATAAACTTAAAAAGTACCTTTCAAATTATTGAACTTGTTAGAGAAAACACCATTTGCGTGGACACTATTTAAATCACACATAAACAATTGTTCATGTTTGTGTATGTAAGATTACCATCGATTTTGTTATTAGTAAGATTATACACTTTTGTCTGATCATTACTAGTATCAGTCATTGTTTTGATTTAGTTGTTTAAAACGTTAAGGTTATTTATCATTTTTTTTAGGGTTTATTTTTTTCTGATATTTGGGTTCTCCAAGGTTTTATATACACTATTTTGATCGATTTACTAATTCAGGTATATTATCTACGTATTACTTGAGAGAAGTTTCGATTTGCGTGAACCAAAATCGATTTTTGGTCGATTTATGTGTAATTTATATTTTTCTCGCTACACTACAAGAAAAGGAAGAACGAGCGACAAAGACCACGCCGACAACATAATGTCGTCGGCATAAAACACTAAACGACAAAAAACAGGCTTGCCAAGCCAAGGTTGCGTTGAATTTTTATGATAATGAAATACCGACGACACGTCGTCGGTATAATTATGTCAATGTTTGACTTTCCAAAACCTGGGTGGGAGTTTGGCCCGCCAATATTATGTCGACGACATGTCGTCGGCAGTATATAAACAAAAAAAATAATTGTAATTAGCGTGGGATTAGCGATTGATTAATAATTATTTTGCCGTTAGTGTTATTGTACCGACGACATGTCGTCAGTACTGATTTAGGTTAAAATTTTCGCTTTTCCCGCATGTGAATAATAGCGAATAATTGGGCGGGGGTTTTTCCCGCCTTTATTACACCGACGACATGTCGACGGTAATATTTCCCGCCAAATTTTCCTTTCACCCCGCCAATTTTTTACTTATATATATTGTATAATGAAATTATCACAAAACACGTAAATTCTCACAAAAAACACACATAACAATGGATGGTTTAACGCCGGAACACGAATGGTCAAAGGCTTTATCACACGAGCTCCTGTATAATGAAATTATACTTCATTGGGGCTGGGAAATTTTTGATGAATATGGTTCTTATGCGAACTGTGCACCGTGGCAGAGAGACAAGATTCTTGAATGGTTGAGGAGAAAGCCGTACTATAGAGAGTATTTGGAAGAGCTAGATGTTGCTGAAGCTCAACGTGCTGATGAAGCTCAAGCTGCTGCTGTTGGAGGTGACGATGAAGCTGAAAGCACGTTGGACCTCGACACCGAATTTGATAATCTGGAAAATAGAGTAACAAATCTCGAAGCTACGTTTGCACATATCAAGGAAATGAGAGCAAGGAAGGGAAAAGATGGTGCGAGTTCCAGCAAAGCGGGAAATAGCCGCAAAAAAAAAATAAACGGGTTGTTTCGTTTGATCTGTTTCGTTTGGTTGTCGAGTTGTTTAGTTTGAGTTGTTTCGTTTGGTTGTCGAGCTGTTTAGTTTGATCTGTTTCGTTTGCTTGTCGAGTTATTTCGTTTGATTCTGTATGAAATGTATGTGGTTGAGAACTCTTGTGTGTTTTAAATAAACGGTTTGCCTTCGTGTTTGTTAGTTGTGATATTGTTCCTTCAGTTCTAGCATTTTATAGCTATAATCAAATATTGGTGGACAGTTGCTACAAACTATCTTTTCAAATTGATACCGCTGCTAATCCATTAAGTTTTACATCCGACATTCTGGAACACCATTAAAATCCTTAACATTAACGTAGTTTTTCATTTCTTTGTTTCCTCTTACTTAATACCAGAACCAATCTTTGTGATCGTTGTAAGACAAAATTTAAATACAATAAAAAGAAATAAATTAAGAGTGTTCGCATCTTTGCAAATTGGGCCTCAAGTCGAATGTATCTGCAAGATTATCTTATATGTAATTTCTTTACTCAATAAGAAAAATACCAAGTCATACATGTATATTTATTAAGAAACGTACTCTTAATAAATGGTGGTATAGTAAAGGTGCAGGCCATACTTATTACTACCATATAAGCATTCAAAATTTACAGGTGAAGACATTTACTACTCTCCAACTACCGGCTCTTAGTTATTACTACCATATAAGACATTTACTACTCTCCAACTACCAGATCTTAGTTATTAAACAAACAACAACAGCAGCAACAATAACACAACAAACAACAACAACGACAATAACAGCAACAACAACAACCTACATACGAAGATTTACCATATCACCTAGCATGTCATTATAAAGGTCGTGAAATAAGGCAACTGAATCAATTGTGTGTTTGTTTGGATGCATATACACTTCTAGCATTTTATTGAGTACCATTATCTGGTGATTCAGTTTGATACAGTTTGAGCACTCTGTATTTCCAGGACTCGATGTTGAAGGTCCTGCAGTGTAACGAGTTGGAGTTATGGATGGTCCTGCGGATTGAGTTGGAGGCGTTGAAGCTCCAAGAGAACCGGTCATTTTGGCGAGTCGTTCCTCCTTGTTTACCAAGGGAGTAAGGTTTATGCGATTCTCGCAGAATTACGTCTCCTCGTTTACAAGGACAAGCAAAAGCTTCAAATTCCGCCATCTTCACCATGATAACAGTGTGTGTTTGTGGTTGTGAGGTTAAGTGGTTTTGAGTATAAGAGGTTGTGAAGTTGTGTGGATAAGATGTTAGTATATAAGAGCAGATCTTGGTGGGAAATTTTTGGCGCCAGTATTTTGGTGGGAAAGTTTTGGTGGGAGATTTTTGGTGGGAGATTTTGGTGGGAAGTGTTTTGTTGACAGATGGTGTGATATTATCTAGGGTTTCTTGTGTATAACATCTCGTCTCATTCGTTAAACATCTCGTGTACAACCCTAACATCTCGGCTCATTCGTTAAATATCTCGTGTACAACCATATCATCTCGGATCATTCGTTTAACATCTCGCGTAGAACCATATCAAACGAAACAACTCGACAAGCAAACGAAACAACTCGGCAAGCAAATGAAACAACTCGGCAAGCAAATGAAACAACTCGGCTCATTAGTTAGGAATTGCATCTTTCAAACTAGAACAAGATAAGCTGGAACTTTGTTGTTGAGCACGAGTTCTATAATTGCTCGGATCATTCGTTTAACATCTCGCGTAGAACCATATCATCTCGGATCATTCGTTTAACATCTCGTGTCATCCATATCATCTCGGATCATTTGTTTAACATCTCGTTTAAAACTATATCATCTCGGATCATTTGTTAAACATCTCGTGTACAACCATATCAAACGAAACAACTCGACAAGCAAACGAAACAACTCGACAAGCAAATGAAACAACTCGACAAGCAAATGAAACAACTCGGCTCATTAGTTAGGAATTGCATCTTTCAAACTAGAACAAGATAAGCTGGAACTTTGTTGTTGAGCACGAGTTCCATAATTGCTCGGATCATTCGTTTAACATCTCGCGTAGAACCATAGCATCTCGGATAATTCGTTTAACATCTCGCGTAGAACCATATGGTATGTACTTCACAACAGTCCTGAGATTGACACGTACATGGACGAGTTCGAGAGGTATGCGTTTATATTTTGAAATTTCTTTTTCCCAAGTTATCTTTTCGATTTATTCTAATATCATGAACATTTTTAGGGAATTTCCTGATATCGACATGCAACAAGCATTTCCAAGCTGGTTTGAGACGAAGGTAAACTTATTGTATGTATTTCCATGTATAAATAACGACTATTACTCATCTCCATCTATTCTTATCTTTTTTCATAGATCCGTAAACTTTACATAGCCGATGACCCAAGTTGTACTCCTGACTTATTCGCTTTGGCTTGTGGACCATCACCGACCCCAATCTCAGTCAACTCTTGCGTAGTCAACGGTGTGAGGTTTGTCGTACACAGCCGCGATATAAAACGTACAACTCAGAACAGCGGAATTTGTTCACCTGGTGAGAAGGAGGGAGAAATGTATTATGGTCAGCTAGAAGAAATTCTGGAGTTCGCATATTCCCAGTTCAAAGTTGTGTTGTTTCGAGTTAAGTGGTTCGACTTAAGCAACAAAAACCGTAGAGTCCAACGTTTTACCACTAGAAACAACATGACACAAATTTTGGCATGTAGCTATGCGTTCGAAGATCAACCTTACATTCTCGCAACACAAGCGAAACAAGTCTGCTACCTTGAAGATCCTGCCAGACGACCACTCCATTGGAAGGTCGTCCAAGAAGTAAATCACAACACAACCTGGGATGTCATCGTGGTAGAAGACGATGATGATGTGATACATGGCAACAACTCATCCGATCTCCAACTGTCTGCTAATTTGAATGATTTGGAACTTGAAACCTTAAATATCGATGGTGTTATCGCTTAGAAAAAAAATTTCTTATTAAAAATGGAATACGCCGTATCTTGGGGAAAGATGCGTCGTATCGAATTAATTAAACGCGTTGTATTTTATAAAAATTAAACGCAATACGCCGTATCTAAGAAAATAGATGCGCCGTATCGTTTATATTAGCTCAGTACAACGATAGCAGAATACAGAAAATACGAAAAAAAAAAAAAAAAAAAAAAAGCAAACGAAAATAAACAAAAATAAAAACACACAAAAACAGAAAATATGCAAATAATACAATGAATGCAAATTAACCTAATATACAACAGAGTTAGCGGTTAGAATAAAAATTAAAAACCTAATTAAAATACTAATCAAATTAACAGATAATAACAATTCACTCCCCGGCATCGGCGCCAAAAACTTGATGCGCGTGATGTGTCGTTGCGGTTTAGCAGTATTAATGCCTACTTAAGTTTTAAATTTATATTTAGCCGACTTATCAATAACACACACACTTAACGAGCAGTGTACCCGGTCAGTATGAATATAATGGTAAGTAGAGTGTCGATCACTAAGAGTGGAACGTATTATCTAGTTATTCTAATCAGTATTTTAATATCTTAAGTCAATTATACAACCTAATCTAACGCAAGGGGGTTCAGCCTGAGAGACTGGCACGTTTTGGTTGCAATTAAATAATAAACTAAACTAATGAGCACGAATCAGCGATAAGCACGTACGTACACAGATAAATACTTGAGACAATAAGAAGACCTGTCCTGATAATTAAGTAGCTTGTCACTTGTTTTATTGCTAGTTTTATATGAAGTGTATGTAATTAACCCTTTCTCGTTGGCTCTAATCTTATCGGCGAGTAAACCCTTAATGATTACTTATGTCTAAAAGTTATTCCTAAGTGATCAAGTTAGTTATAACCGTGGGAGCAATATGATCTTCCGTAGTCACATACGACAAGCCACTAATAGACACAGAGGTTATCAATGCACTAATAAAAGTCACCAAAGACATCAACATATAAACTTTAATTAATGGGAAAGCAGTTTTAAGGGAGTGCAACCTTTCCGTTGTCACATTACACAAGCCACCAATCCTGATGAATTAAAGTGTACTAATACAATGAAACAAAACTACTTAATGAATTAAACACATGCAGGACCTTCTTACAGCTCTTGTATCTTCGTTCGGGTGTGTCTTGTGCTGCCTATTCGTCTGAATTCGTTCGCTCGTCTAGGGATATATGGCACGTACGTCAAAAGTCTCTGAAATTCGTCTGGCCTTGGGGTATTTATAGTTTCTGTCTGAGGTAAGATGCGGCGCATTGACTTAACTTCACGTGGGGTCCAAGGTTATTATATTCCAGAATATTCGTACACCGCCTTGAGATGCGGCGTATCTTCATAACTGTATGCGGCGCATGTCTTCTTGTATCTTGGATCGAAACTGGTGAAATCTTGATAGTGATGCGCCGTATGTAAGAAGTATAATGCGGCGCATCTGGAGTAGAACAAGTTGGTTCTTCTTCGTTGACCAAAGTTTCATATGCAACGCATGACAGAATTGCATGCGTGCATTCTTCAAAGTCAGGCAATGGTCTTCAATCTCTTCATTTCAGCAGCCTTTTCCAATCTTGATCATTTTTCTCCATTTTTAGTCCATAATAGCTAAGTTTCACCAAATGCTTGTTTTTAACTGAGAATTACAAAAGTAAACGATTAAGTATCAATTCTCATACATAATATAATAAAACAAGTCAAATAAATAGGATAAATGATGAAAATAAAATGTACTTATTTGAGTTCATCAGTAGGGTTATTTTCAGAACCAAAAAAAGGTACAGAACTGCGAGAACCGATCCTAGCCATCTATTATTTAATCAATGGTTATAAATGATGATGGCATGAGTGTAATTAAATAAAAAATCAAGGAATGTTTTATAAAGGGTTTATGGGTATTATTGGTATTTTTTTTTTAGCAAAGAAGGCCACGATTATAGGATGTAAATTCAAAGTTCCCATTAATGATATTTACTATTAAATATCTCTCTCTCCCACGACATCCTTCTAACCCTACTCTTTTCCCATTTCTCTCCTAAGACGGCAAAAGATAGCCACCGCCAATCGGTTAGTTTTTTTATTCCAGTTTCGATATCAATTTTCCTAATCATCTTCCAAATCAATTTCGCCTTCAAATGTATATGAAGTATTACATGGTTGGTGATTATTAGAAAATTGGTTACAAGTAGTAATTCAAAGACCAAGAAAGGTTATTTTTTAAAACTTGTATCTCAATTACTCACTTCTCTTCTTACTGAATTTATTTTTATCTTGGTGTAAGTTCTTTTATTTATAAATCGTTTTCTACTTTAATATGTGTAGATCAGTTTTTTTTGTCTTGTTTCAATCTGAAAAAATATAGTTTTCAATGATCATAGATTCGATCTGATTTTTTTTTTACTCTTGATATGATTTTTTTTTTGACTTTCAATCTGAATTTTTTTATTACTTTCGATCTGATTTTTCTTTCTTTTTTTTTTTGAATTTCGATTTGAGTTTTTTTTGGCTTTGGATCTGAAAACGAAATATGGGTTTCGATCTGAAAACGAATAGATAGTTGTTTCATCCATTTTTTGTTGTAATTGACTAGGAACCAATTAGGTTGTGCATAGATGAACTAAGAAGGTAGTATGAAGTATGGTGTGCATATGTGTTATCTAGTTGAGGCACATAATACCAAATAGGCAAGGATTGTGCATATGTGTTATCTAGTTGTTACTTTTTGAATTTTAGTTGACAAAACTACATGAATAAGGACTATGCATATGTGTTGTGCTAGTTGTTATATTTATTTTTATATTTTTTTTGGCATAACTTGATATAAATAAAGACTATGCAATTGTGTTATGCTATAGTTGTTATGATTATAGACTCGTTTGGTTGTCATGGTCACGAGTTGAAGAATCTGTGATGAATAAAGAACCAAAAGATCTCAACTTTCTTTTTCGTGTATTACAATTATGTTATGTCAGGTGTAAGTTTGCATTGTCGATATATACAACGAGTGCATATGTATTTTAATGCTGGTATAAGATCAATGAAAGGATTGTGCATATGTGTTTTATGAAGAGTGCACATGTGGTTTGTGGTTACAGGTACGAGTATGATGAGCAATATGAAGAGTGCATATGTGTTTTG